>JANFAM010000011.1:7457500-8057500 GCA_024362665.1 Prunus padus | reverse complement strand
TGTTGAAGCGTTGCGATTCTGATTTGTGTCAATTCTCTATTATTTTATTTCATTTTTGTAAAATTTATAATTTTTTAAAACTATAAAAACATATGAAGGTTTTAAACAAGTTCCTTGCAACAACTCTTCTCTTCATATTTGAAGTGTCAAGACAGCCAAAGCTTTAAACAAGAACCTGCACGAATTAAATGAACACAACAAAAAAAATCAAACGAAACTAAAAGGTCCCAATTTAACATTTAGAGGAATATTCAACAGAAAATGCAGTACCAACCAAACACGTTTAAGCAATATTCAGAGGAATACTCTCTATCTTTCTGTATTTGATAATCTTTAAAACAATAAATTTTACTATAATTACACAAAGTTTTGTCATGTTTTACCTTCAAATCAGTACCAGAGCAATGAACCACAAGCTGTAACAATACAATCCCAACGGGCAGAAGGAAAATCTTTTGTTTCCTTTCCTTCTCTTTTCTATTTAGATATCCAAAAGTATAAACCAACCCAAAAATATCCATATTGTCTATCTGAACAACCACACAGAGACTTATTTTTTTATTTAATTTTTAAAAATCCAAAAGCTAATCTTTTTTTTCTATCTTATTAATTTTAAAAATGAGACAAAAAGGAAAATTTACATTTTACATCACCATTATTTATTAAACAGCCCCAAAAAAAATCAAATAACAAATGAATAAATAACCCCATCAAAACATTAATTTAAAAAATGTTTTCATTCTCGTGGAAAACGTTTTCTCATAAAACATTACAAAAATGAGTCAAAAACACGTTCGGTAGCATGTTTTCATTATCGTGTAGAAAACAGAAAAAAATTATTTTCATTCTCGTGGAAAACGTTTTCTCAGAAAATATTTTCCGAAAACGTTACCGAACGGGCCCTAAATAACCCCATCAAAACACACGCCAAGAAATTGTTGAGCATAAAAATCATTACGGACAAAATGTTTAGTTAAAGAAAGAAAAGACACGCTTGCATTGAACTGACGAAGCAGAGCCTCTGCTTTTCGGGCTTCTTCACCATCGTCATCATCACCGACCTCACTGCATTGATTCCACATCACAAAACGTTAAAAGAAAAATTCACTCAATCTCTCAATCTCACAGAGACACAATCATGTACTTAAAGAAATACGCCCAGAAGTGGAAACCTATAAAATCAAAGCCCTAAAATCTAAAAAAAAATAAGTGAACGCAAAAGAAAATACAAAACATATTGGTAAAGTTTGAAAATTTATTACCCTCTCAACGAGATCTCAGATATTAGGGTGGGTGTTCTAGCGACATGGGGGTTTTGGGCGTTTCCAACTGAGAGAACGGCAGGAGGTACAGCACAGGTAGAGGGACAGAACGAATAGAAAAATGAAAGAGATACCAAATGAGAGCAGTAAATAGGGCTTTTGGACCTCCATTTTTGATAGGGAAAGGAACGAGAGAGATGACGGCGGGAAGGGATATCTACGCAGGGAAACTGAGAGAGCAAGATAGAGATGCAGTTTGAGAGGAGAGAAACTGAGAGGGCAGAGAAAGAGAGAGGGAGTTTGAGAAAGGAATCGATTCTGACCAAAGAAAATAGGAGATGGTTTGAGAGGAGAATCTGTTTGAGAGTAAGATAGAGTCTGAAAAGAAGTGCGGGAGCGTGAAAAAATTGGAGGGAGTAGGCTTCCTTCCACTGCAACAGTTTCACACAGTTCCACTTAGGATTGCTTGTTCTGAGCCGTTAGATTAGATGCAACGGTGTTCTCAAGTAGAGGTTCCAAATAGAAGTCCCCACCAGATCACAGCCCATGCAGATTAACCTGTGCTGCAAAATCCCATGTTCTGTACTGACATGAGGTTTTTATACTGGCTTTGACAGCTGGGCTTTTAATCAAATGTTCATAAAATCGGCCCACTGATGGAACAAATTGGGTTGCGCTAATTTTGGTCCAAATACCAACATATTTATTTTGACCAAAAAAAAATTACCAACATATTTACTTTTAATTTTTTTATAGAAGTGATTGAGTCTAGTGTAGTAATTTTATAGATGAGTGTATAATTGTTATTTTCTTATAAAATAAAATGAAAATTCAATGGATGTCCAAAGACGAGAGTGAGTGCAAATAGAAAATTCCTCTTCCTGTGCTGCAAAATCCCATTGTTAATGTTCCATTTCTCTTGGCCTCCCCAATTGAAGAACCAAATGGTGTTGTCGAAGCATAAAATTGAATTAAACGTCCCCAGTTGAACCGTATGCAAAATGTATTAAGGGATTTGTCAGTGTTGTGCTTAACAAATTACAAGATGCATGAGAAATTACTCCACTTTGACAAAACTAAAGAGAATCCTCTTTTGGAATTCATGAATATTATTGGCGCTTCAACATGATACAATACGAAAATACATACTTTTGGATCGGTTTCTTCAAACACACCGTTGTGTGATTTTACGCCATCGCTTTCTTCCAACCACTTTCACAAGCCAATCCGGTGTTTCATTAGAAAGTACAAGATATCCCACAGAAATTCCAATTACCACCCCAGATGCATACCCCATCAACACTACCTTCCAGTCAAATACACTCCCATGCTCCAAATCATCTTTTTGTTGTAATGATGGTAGCATTGATTGATGTGGACTACATGTTTTTGCAATTGGAAATCCACACAATCCGACATTTCCACTGTACGAATCTTTTTCAAATGTATCAAATTGTTTGCCATGAGGTATGGGCCCGACAAGTTGGTTTTCTGAAACATTGAACTTTTCAAGTGATGTCAAATTTGCCAATTGCGCGGGAATATCACCAACAAGCCTGTTTGAAGAGAGATCTAACCATTCAAGATTGCTCAAATCACCGAATGAGGGAGGAATTGTACCTGTAAGCTCATTATGAGAAAAGTTAAGCCCCTTCAATGACTTAAGCTTACCCATTACGTTTGGAATCTCTCCTTTGAAAGTGTTGTTTGAGAAATCAATAGTTGTGAAGAAAGTCTGGATCTTCACCATTTCAATTTCGATGCCTTTAATTGCAACTACCACAGTGTCCTGATAGTATCTATCTCCCATATATTTCAGTTCATGTTCTTGTGAGTTAATCATGGCCTTCAAATTTTCTAAATGTTTTGTTGGCAAACGACCACTAAATTGATTGTGGGAGATGTCCATGATACGCAATTTTTGAAATGGAAACTTCGTTTTAGGATTGCCTATTTCACCGTGGAATTGGTTAGACCTCAAGATAAGAACTTGCAACTTTGGAAGAAATTCCAGCCAATTTGGGAATGTGTCATGAATTTTGTTGTTTCCAAGGTCTAGAACTTCCAACTCTCTACATGTGAGCAAAGATGACGGCAACGGCCCTTCCAACTGATTTCCATTAAGATCAAGATTTCTCAAAACGTTTCCCACAGAAAGTATCTTAGGAATCACACCATGAAATTTATTCTTCCGTAGATCCAAAACGGAGAGCCACTGACTGAAGTTCCCTATGCATTGATGAATTTTACCACTCAATTTATTATTGGACAAATCAAGGATTTCAAGCATACTCAAGTTGCAAATGGCTGGAGGAAGCTCTCCAGTTAATTGATTGTTTGATATGAAAAAGAAATTTGTGGAAGGTGGTGGAATTGGAAGCTCTCCTTGGAGCGAATTGTTGCGAAGGTCAAGATAATAGAGTTGTTTCCACCGAAGCAGTCCTACAGTGCCAATCAAACAGTTGTGAGAAAGATCCAAATACATCAATGAATCTTTCCCCAAATCCAACAACCATTTGGGAATGTCGGCTTGGATTCGGTTGTGGGAAAGGTATAACCTGTACAAATATTGTGAGGCTCTGAGAAAGTATGGGAACTCACTTATGTTACAAGACGACAAATCTAGTGTCTCAAGTTCAGGCCAGGTGTTGTTACTAAAATTGTTGAAAGTCAAGGATAGGTGATTAAAGGAAATATTAAGTTCATAGAGACTTCGGAGTTTTGAAAACTTTTCAAACTCCAAATTTCCACTCAAGTTATTGGATGAGAGATCAAGCACTGACAATGAAGGCAAGCTACCTAACCAAGAAGGTATTGTTCCGTTGAGTAAGTTTCCTGATAAATCAAGCCAGGTTAAGTGTCGAGGAATAGGACCCACCAGTTGCATTTTTGAAAAATCATATAAAGAAGCGATCCCTGTCGAGTTACTCTGAACTTCTGGAAACTGACCCACATAATTGTTACCACTGAGAACCAACCTCTCAAGGTTCAGAAGCGACCATGGAATTTGGCCACCAAAACTGTTTCTTGAGAGGTCCAACTGCCTGATTTGTGTGAGATTACCAAGCGATGCAGGATATGATCCTATAAAAGTGCAATTGGAGAGAGACAAATATCTTGAGGACTTTAAAGTTCTGGTTAGATGATGCCAATCTACAGAGATTCTAGTATAAGAGAGCCACAAGGTTTCGAGTGGGCTGCTCCAATTAGATTTGGGGAGAGAACCTCTGAGGTTTTCATTGGAGTCTAAGTATAGTACTCGAAGCTTTGGTAGGCAGAAAATGCTTTCTGGGAATTTTCCTTGCAAGTGGGACTCACCGAGGTCAAGAGTTGTCAAAGAAGAAGACAGATTTTTGAAGGAGTCGGGTATAACTGAAGACATGTCAACACGGTACAGTTTAAGCTCCCTAAGATTGGTTAAGTTTTGAATAATTCTGTTCAAGCTAAGTGTATCGAGTCTCAGAGTCGAAATTGGGTGGGAAAATTGTGAGAGGTTAAGTGAAACCAAGTTGGAAAGGAGTGAGATCTCGGAAGGGATTGGGCCACTGAAATTGGATTCAACGAGGTAAAGGTGAGTCATACTTACAAATCCACCAAACTTTGATGAAATAGGTGAACCTTCAAAATCATTTCCACTGAGGTCTAGCCTCTTGAGATGGCGAAGAAAGAATAAGCTGCTATTGGAATGCATCTTGCCTCGAAGGCCAGCACCACCAAGTTCGAGATTGATCACATGACCTGTCAGCTTTTCACACCTGACTCCACTCCATGCGCAACAATCCTTGCCTTTCTGCCAAGATTGCCAAGAAATTGTCCTATTATAATTTAATAATTCAAGTTCAGAATTGTTATGAATAGAAAAGGAGTTCTTGAATTGAAGCAAAGCAGAGCTGTCGTGGGAATGGCATAAATGCCCTGAAGAAAGAGAAGAGGAAGCAGAAGAGTTAGATGATGATGAACAAGTAGAGTTGAATTGACAAGTAGTAAAGAGCAGGAAGAGGAGACACAACCAACCCATCTTTCCTTCAAAATCTAAAAGTATACTGTTGATATTTGTAATAAAAATTCTTGTAATAAAGTTGTTGTGAGCAACTGTATACTGGAGATGTTGATATTTATAAGAAGCTTGGTCAACAGAATTTATCTTCTCTAGACCACAGACAGTTGGAATAGCCGTCCGTCTCTATAATATCACGACAGGAGTCTAGTTGGTTTGTTTCATGCCAAATCAGCAAGCAAGTAGGTATCTTTTGACATCGAGGGTGAAGCATGGTTTGGAAAATTTTGCAACCAAGTCATTAATGTCTGCGTCTTCAATTAATGGTTTTCACGTTTCAAGACAAAGCCGGAAGTGTTGATATATTTGGTCGTCTTTGGTGTTCGTACGTAGGCATTTCTGCGTGTTAATTTTCATAGACTTGCTAATTAACACGCAGAAATGCCTACGTGTTATCCAACCTGTTACCTCCAACCTGTACTAATCAAGTTATCCAAATATGATTCGAATTTGTGTTCACCAATTAAAATGGGACGAGTATTGATTAATTGACCATCAAAATCGTTCTTGCCCCCTTCTTCACGCTCTCATTATTAATTCTTCTCAGCTGGTTTCTACACGGTTTTGCTTGTCTTTTTCACTTTCTGTCCCCTTAAGCATTTGGTACGTTGCCCTTAGGCCTTTAGTCTCTGAATGAACTTTCACAGCAAATTCATAAAGGAAAAAAGAGGAAGAAAAAAAGGCCTGCGTCTATTCATCTAATTGGAAAAAATTTGCATTTCTTTCTGCATGTTAAAGGGAACCTCATTTTGATAGTCAAGTTGTCGAAATATGACTCAAATTTGAAGATGCAACCAAGTCACCACTAAGTTTTGCCCCTTCTTCACGCTTATTCTTCTTATCTTCTTTATGGTTTTGCTTTCCTTTTCACTCGTTGTCCCTACCCTTAAGCATTCGGTAGGCCTTAGTCCTTTTGTATTATACGGACCTACTTGTAGTCAAGGTTGACTTGTGACGTGAGAGACCATTTAAGGAAATTAGGCAACAGTAATATTCTTGGAAAATGCTGAATTTTGGAGTCCCAGATGGTTATCCTTTTCCGTGGAATTGATAAAAGTCTATTTCATTAACGTGTTTTCAAGAATTATGTGCCTCAATTATTAGTCATATGCTTGGGTCACAACTAAAGACCAAGGCCAAAGGGACTAATGATGTTTGTTTGACTTGAACTTACAAGAATGATGTGTGCAAGATTCTTTCCAACTAAACACCAAGGCCAAAGGGACCACTAAGTTTTGCTCCCTTCTTCACGCTCACTTTTCAAACTGGTCTCCATATTTGACAGTGAGCTTCAAATTAAGCAAAACCAGTTTTTGTAGGAGCTAGCTGTGCTGTGCTGTGCTTTCAATCTATTTTCCTTGGGCAAAAAAGAAATTTTTTAAAAAAAAGGACAAAGTTTAAGTTTATGAAAGGTGCATCTTTAACTTTATGACTTGCGCCTTAAATTTTTATCACACTCTAGCATGTGTTAATGAACCTTTCCTTATAACGCACACCCACAACTCAACGCCATAATCTTCTCTTAGTGATTAGCCTTTCCTTGCTATACATGGATTACATTTATGTCCATAATATCTCATACCATCATTAGGCTTTCTGTACTCATATGAACATGTAATTTGTCTATTTGATTAATACAAGGAAATACATTTTCTACAACGTGCAAGAGGTTCCAGTTTTATTAAGGGTAAAGTGCCGTTTCCGTGAACTATCAAAGCATTCAGAAAGACAAATATGGCAACTAAATCTTTAAGAACTCTCATATTAACATGCTAGAGCTTCTTCTGCCATCCATTAGCCAAATTCCTAAACATGTGCTTATCTCAAGTACAAGTACCTGCATATAAGTAAAAACATACAACACACTATAATACTTTTAGGCAACATTGCTGTACTGGAGATGCATTCTAGGCTCCAGATGTACACTTTTCACAGTTTAGGTGAAACTTTCTTTGCCAGTACATGAGAAGCGTTGGTGTCTTCCTTTATTTTTAAGTTTCATGTTGATGGTGCGAATTGCCTAAATAATATCTGACTCTTGCAGGTACAGCAATGTTGCTTAATTCAAAACCTCAATCAATAGAAAAGGAGTTGTTGAATTGAAGCAAAGCAGAGCTGTCGTGGGGATGGCATAAATGCCCTGAAGAAAGAGAAGAGGAAGAGGAAGAGTTAGATGATGATGAACAAGTAGAGTTAAATTGACAAGTAGTAAAGCAGGAAGAGGACGCACAACCAACCCATCTTTCCTTCAAAATTTAAAAGTATACGGTTGATATTTGTAATTAAAATTCTTCTAATAAAGTTGTTGTGAGCAACTCTATACTGGAGATGTTGATATTTGTAAGAAGCTTAGTCAACAGAACTTATCTTCTCTAGACCACAGACAGTTGGAATAGTTGTCCGTCTCTATAATGTCACCATTTAAAATGGGACAAGTATTGATTAACTGATGACCATCAAAATCGTTCTTGTCCTCAATAGTATTCACCAGTGACTTTTGCCCCCTTCTTCACGCTCTCATTAATTCTTCTCAGCTGGTTCTACACGGTTTTGCTTGTCTTGTTCACTTTCTGTCTCTATCCTTAGGCCTTTAGTCCAATATCTGAATGAACTTTCACAGCAAATTCATAAAGGACAAAAAGAGGAAGAAAAAAAAAAATAAGGCATTCGTCTATTCATCTAATTGGAAAAAATTTGCACCATGTCTTTGATATTTGGTCGTCTTTTGTCTTGGTAGGCATTTCTTTCTGCATGTTAAGGGGAACCTAATTTTGATAGTCAAGTTGCCCAAATATGATTCAAATTTGAAGATGCAACCAAGTCACCACTAAGTTTTGCCCCCTTCTTCACGCTCATTCTTCTTATCTTCTTTATGGTTTTGCCTTCCTTTTCACTCTGTCCTTACCCTTAAACATTTGGTAGGACTTAGTCCTTTAGTCCAAAAGACAATAGTCACGTCACTCTTAATGGTGAAAACTCGTTTCTGATCCGTCTATGTTCGTCAACTGAGTAAGTCTACGTACTTTCTGATTTTTGGTGGGTCAAAGGTAAGATATTTTTTCAAAAAGTGGGCTTTTTGAGCTTAAAGCCATGTTGTCGCCCATTTTGTTGAAAACAAAAAAGCCCACTTTGGTGGTATAGATAGGACTGAAACGGGTTTGGGCTTGAAGTGATTTTATTTGGAAAATGAACCAACTTTTGGTCCATTTTCCAAATATGGTACAAACACTCTCTCTCTCTTCCTCTAGAAGTCCAAGCCCACCTCTAAAAAGCTACCCTCAAAGAAAAATCCCAGAAATGGCCTCCTTGGTGCCATTGGAAACACCCTCTGATTCGCATCAACAGCCTCTCTGAGGCCACCAGAAATAGCGTTACACTAGTAACTTCAACTACCATACTTAAGAACCAACCAATGACAAATATACATTCTAAGTGACAAGCAACTCTCACATCCATTATAAAAAATGTTCAAAACACTAAGTGAGCTGCAGATCAAAAGAATCACCTGCTGTTTGAACTTTCTACGCTGAAGTTGTTGGCGACTAAATTACTGCAAATTACACCCCAAAAACTCTCAGTGTTAGTTTCAACTAAATTGTGTAAGCAAACCTATCCTGCAAAAACAATATCTGTAGTGCTGTAGAGAATGACACTAAAGACCTAGCAATTTCTATATACGATGGGTAATTGAAGTTATGAAACTAAAAACCTTTAAACTAAAAGATAAAATGTATAACGAATAGAAATAGAAAAATCTAAATATATAGTGAAATATCAAGAACATACAGCTGCAACTTTTCTTCGTTGAGCCATGAAGGAAAGCTCCCCTCCCCAATAGATTATTGTAACTACAATTAACATAACAATGCTGTGATCATTATTATCGTACATATAAAACCACTCAAGTTCTCTGTGTTTCCTCATGAACCTAAATGAACTTTGCTTTGCAATCATGGGTATCCATGTCTTGAGGACAAAAAATATGACTGACAGAAAAGACTGCTGGACTAGGAGTGGTCTCCAAATCAACTTGCCGGACGAAAAACTTCAAAACAATTTGAGATTACTAAAATTGTTACAAAGTAGCCTAGGTGAAATGACTCTAGTGGTGAGCAAAATCGGTTCACAACTTATTGTGGCTTATTGCATATAAACCTGTACTTCCCTGAAGTTGTTTGCTTAGTTCTAGGTATTTAGTAGAAATCTCCAACTCAAAGTCGACCTTCAGCATCTAGTATCAGGGTCACTCATCATAAAAAAAACTTGGAAAAAGAAAAGTTGGGCATTCAAAATCCTTTAAGTTCATGTAAAAGCTGATACTGTACAGTTCAGATAAACCCAAAGTAAATGCATTCCGTTCATACACACAGATATGACTTTGTCAAATCTTAAATGTAAAACATATCTATCAGAAAACTCCAGTTTAATGCATTACAGTGATGCTCAAAGCAAATAGGCAGATATACTTACATGTTGAGAAGAGACGAACTTTTAGATTCAGGCAGGGTACCGTTCAACTTATTGTTTCCAGGAAACCTAATTATCAAGACAGAAATACATGCCTCAATACTTTAAGCGTACATTCAGAAGGAATATAAAATAATTAAGAGGGAGTGATAAATTACAGAATAGAGAGCGAACTCAAGTTAAACGGCGAGTCCGGAATCTGTCCAGTTAAATTGTTGAAGCTCAAATCCCTGGGGCGTAAAAATAATAACTCAGTTATGTCCATTAAGACAAAAGCAGCTAGTCCTAAAAATCCTTATAAAACAAGAACCATCATGTTGATGAACTAAAACGGGTAAAATTGAACACCCTCATGGTAATTAGGATATGATCCACGCCAGTAAACCTCAACTATATTATTCAATAATTTTATAAAAGAGGACAAGGTTGCATTTAGGATATGATCCACGCCAGTACTTCAAAAACAAAAAAAGGTTCCATGTTGAGACCCTTGGGTGTTCCCAACATGTATGCTCGCCCATCACCAAGAAAAACTTACAGTTGAGACAAACTTTGGTATTCTCCAATGTTAGAAGGAATTGAATCAGAAATATTGTTATTCCACAGCACTCTGGAGGATATGAAACCAAATTATCATATTAGATTCAGAAGGAAAACAAACTAGAAAATAGAAGTATGATAGGTGTATAAATTTACAATAGCTTCAAATGTAAGCAAGAAGGATTTGCCTTACAAAACACTGAGAGACTTCATATCCTTAATGAATACAAGAGATGAGCTCCGGTTGACATTGGATAAATCACTAATTTGCCTATTGTCACATCAAACATGAGATAGTTAGCTTTATATAAGCATAAAACCAAAAAGTGACAAGTAGAACTAGATACTCACAGCTCTTTCAGAGAAGTAAGGGTGGAAAATGTAACTGGTATAGGACCTTGAAACCTCCTAAGAAAATATTTTGCTAAGAATTAGTGGAATACAGAAATGATAGATTTTTCTCAAAAAAGCATTGAGCTTACAAAATCTAACTAAAGACTTAACCTATTATCATTTAACTGCAACTGCATCCAAATAGAAGGCACTCATTTAGATTATCTTACAAGACAGAAAGCTTTGACCAATTTGCTATGAAGTTAGGTATCCTGCCAGTCAGTTCAGTGTCCGATGCCCAACCGCAACAAACAAATGAATTCCACTAATATATATTAAAGTAATAATTTTTCCTAATATTAATAAAAGCTTTTTTGTTATCCGGAAAAAATAAACATATTTTTAAAGTTCTTACAGTGTTCCCAAGTTTTGCAGATTAGCAAATGTTAATGGAATTTCGCCACTAACTCCAGAACTATCAAAGTAACTGCCAAGGTAAACAATAATGAAATATCATAAATTTATTCCTATCGTACATCTTTTAATAATCGCAAGTTAATAGATGCTAAGCCATCAGTAAAGAACAGATGAATGTGGAAAACTAACAATAGAATATTGTAATAAAGTAACTAGATATCAAAAGAAATGATATCCCAGCTCTAAGTAATGGAGGTATCATATCCATTAAGACGGTTCTATTGTTATACATTCACTTTTACTTGGCAATATTTGAGAGCCACTATGTTTTTGCTTTTATAAATGAAGAGTCATCCAGAGAACCCTGTCTTGGGAGAAAAAATAAGATTCACATTGTGCAAACCATACCCTGAAAAGATTCTTGGAATTTCGCACTGCATACAGAAAAGGAAATGAACAACATATCAAACTTACATCTCTTTTAGTTTTGATAAACTCCCTAGCTCAGATGGCAGAGGACCAGAAAAGTTGTTTGCTCCAAAAGCGCTACAAAATTGACAAGTCATCAATCAAAAAATTTCCATGAATATTATCTTTTAGAGGTTCAGATAATCAAGATTAAGTACAGGAACCAAGTATAAGACAGCAGGTACATGCTTGATTTGAGCAGTAAAGACACTAACACACTTGGATCAGGGGATTACTTCATGTCCAATTTTGTAGAGTAATGGTAGACTGTCTGACAGGGGAACATTTTCATAAACAGAACAAAAAATAAGAAAACTTACAATGTTCTCAAATCAGTGAGATTTCCGAGTTCCTTCGGTAGCTCGCCTGATAATGCATTAATTCCAAGGGTCCTAGAAATTAAAATTGAGATAATCATCATGAACACCAAAAAATTAAAAAGAACAAAAACAAAAATTATGATGGGTGGTAGAATCAGTTTCTCAAATAATATTCAGATGTGCTCACAAGTATTGCATGCTAGTCAGATTTCCAATGAATGCAGAGAGAGGTCCGGTCAAGTAATTCTGACCCAAATTCCTGTAAGAAAATGGAGGAAATTTAAAAATGACAACTTGGGCATTTAGCAAATTACACAAAACTAATCAAAGGCAGAGAGAGCTAATTAGAAAGCATACAGATTGAAGAGGAAAGTCAAAGTCCATAGCTCATCTGGGATTACACCAACAACATCCAAGGCATAAACTTTCCTGCAAATGCAGTTAAGCAAACAATGAAAGGTGTGATTTTGAAGACAAAGAAAGTGAAGCTCTTTCAGAATGGCATTGGCATAAAAAGAGACTTACAGTTGGGTGATGTGGCAAGTGGAGTTGGTGTCGAAAGAACAATCGCATTTGATGAGGGGGTTGTAATCGTTGTTGAAGTCAGTGGAGTCTGTGGCTGCTCCAATGCAAGGGTGGTGTTCCATTTGCCGCTGATTGGGCGACATCTTCCATTGCGCAAAGAATGAGTTTAAAGCTCTCTTCACCGCCAATCACAATGAGTTGATATATTCATCACTTTCAAATGAACAAAATAACAGGACAGGCATTTTCTATGTTCTGATCACAAAAAATGGACACCAAAAAAAGAAAAAAGAAAAAAATGAAGCAGGCCCAAAGCACTTGTTTTCCCCCTAGCCTATCTTGCAGGGACACTCCACTAAGTCCAAGGATACTCGGACACTCGTGTCCAATGCGCCGTGTCCACGGTCAAAACACTCCCCATAGTCACGACACTTTCCGGACACAAGTCAACTAGTATGTTAATTCAATTATAATTCATATAAAATTAAAAAACTAAATTAGAAAGGCTTGGAAAGTTTGAATTTCACTATAAAAGGTATTGTGAAATTGGAGTATAAACATCAATATTATTTTCTGAGATTTACCATTTCCCCGTATCGCGTATGTCTGTGCAACATAGGCAACACCAACCCGTCATCCTTCCACTACTCGTTGCTCTGTGAAGCCAGCCTAGAAACCCGATGACCTAGAGCCTTCACTCGAGCCACAGGGTTCTAAGCCAGGAGTTGACCGAATTGAAACCTAGTAAATAATATATATGAATACACTCTTGAGATGCCATGGACAAACAAATAATTGAATTCAAACGGCCAAATTCTTTTATGATAATTTCTGCATTAATCGTGAAAGTTTCAACTAAAATTTTATTGTCAAGATACATAATGTCTCCAGAGGTCCAAAAACATCAAAACCAAAAAATGGGTGCCAAATTCAAATATCTTGAATATTTTATGATATCAGATACCCCCAATCACTAGGAGTTCCACTTCTCAAATTGCGACTCATGACAGTGTGGGTCTAGCCAATCCCTGTTAGAATCCTTTGCCATGCTGCTGCTTCCTTTCCCCCCACCAACAAGCTCTTGCAGATTCTCCAACTTGTTCTCTCGACCTGTCCCGGTACTTCTCCTATCTGCTTCCTTCAGTTTCTGCTTGAACTTCTGCTTACGGCTAGAAGGGTTTGCCTCTTGCTGCTGCTTTGATTGCGAAGGGGGAGCCCCGTGCGGTCCTAAGTAGATCTTCTCTTCTCCTTTGGCCTGCAGAAAAGCAGACAACCTTCAATAAATAAGTTGCAAGGTTTCAGAATTAAGATTTTATGAAGGCCATCAGGGTTCAAATGTGTTATTTTTTCTTTTACGTACAAGGAACTAGCTAGATCACTTGCAACTGACCTTCGGAGATGGAGGTTTTGAGGCCTCTATTGTTGGAGTTTCATGATTACTTTTATCTTGGTCTTCAATAACCAAGCTCGGAATCACGAATCCATCAGTGTCTAATGCAAGAAACAGTCATACATTAGTGTCAAAACTATTAAATGCACATCAAGTGAATTCAGAAGGTATGTTGCATTGCTGACACTAACAAATACATCACAATCAACCGTAATCTATATCACACAAAGAGGCTAACCCAATACGCACTCTTGTATGGGACTCTTTTTAAAATGACTAAAAGTTCTTTCAGATAACAAAAACAGTTCTGACATCGTTTGACAAAAAAATTTACTAGTATTTTTGGACATGCTTCTAATAAAAGTACTTATGACCAAGTTAAGAAGTATGATCACCTTAAGCCTAATACTTAACTGCATATCGGATCAAACACTTTCCTCAAATTACACCAACCAGTAGTGACACAAAAAAAAACACCAGATTATAATGCAACTGCAAGCCCACTCCCAGATCTTTAATATTGACTGATATGAAATCCAATCCACGGTAACTGAGTCAAAATGGTACTCCTTAATGATATGGCATGAAAATTAGAAAATACTATCAAGTAAATGAGCTAAGTTTTGACCCCGCATTCATAACATTGTAGCAAATTCACAATCAGACCATTCGCACCAACAGGAAGAGAAACTAAAGAAAATCATTCCAATTATGGTAGCAAAACTCACAAGACAGACTGATCCTGTAGGCAATCATGTAGCTAACCAATTCAAATTGCAATGACAAACCCAAATCTAATACTAACAAAGCTGCTTCTGCTTTCCATTTCGTAACAAAAATAAAAATAACCAAATCAACTTAAATGTCTAAGCACCACCCAACAGAATAATTCAGCAAGCAATGCCCGAATGCACCACAAACGTGCATAACACAATTATTGGATTAGTATAAGGTGATTTTAGCAAAACTACAAAAACCCACATAAATCAGGCAAAAAGATTCGAGCTTTCTTTTTTACTTTCCAGAAAATTTTCTCAGTAACCAAACAAGGGAACTAGATGAAAAAAAAAGACAGATGCCAAGGGCCATACCCCACTCATCTTCTTCATCAAGAGGTTGAGTGGTTCGCACTGGAGAGGGGTCCATGGGACGCTGATGATCATGGATTTGACCACCCACAGGGCGCAAAAGCCCAGATCAAGATCAATCCAACAGCTCAAATCCAATCACCACAGAAACACAATTCCGAGAAACCCAAGAGAAAACCTCCGTGTATTGCTTGCGAGTGTGCAAAGCCGAGATTTTAGTCATGAGAAAACCTATGTAATGCCCAAATAAGGAACATATATATCAATTTATGTGGATGGGGAAACAACTGAGCTAACTAAAGTTTTAGAACACTAACCCTAATAAAAAGACTTCGCATTTTTCTAAAGTTGTTCTCTTTGGTTAGTTGAGAACTTGAGGTAGGGCTAGAGGATCTTTTCGTCATTTGAGGTTGTTTGATTCGCTGTTGACTTTCTATTCCTTATGCTCCATTAGTGGTCGAGAGTTGGTGAAAAAACTGTCATAGCCTACAGTAAAAGATAACACTATTTTGCTATTTTCGACTAATAATAATATGACACAAGTAATAACACTTCCACGTGATATAATTGCAACTAAGTTTTTCTCATGGTATCAAAAAAATGGCTTAATTACTGTTTTACTCTTGAAACAAACGCTCAGTCTCACTTTACTACTTGAAACTGAACTTTTCTCATTTAACCCCAGATCCTCTAAAAATTATTGAAATTTTTGACTTTACCACTTTCATCCAGAAAATCGTTAAGTATGCTGGCGTGGTATGAGCATTTTAGTAATTTTGGCTATTAAAAAACTTTAAAACCAAATTCCATATAAACAAACACCTCCCCAAAGCACCCAACCCACTCCCCACCACCCCACTTCCCTCTTACCATTCCTTCAATTTCAGTAAAAGAAACCCACTTGAAAATGGTGGATTGAGGCCATTAAACAAAATTAGGGTCGGGTGTTGCTTCTGATGATGATGATGATGATGGAGTTGGCTGTAGTGGATTGTTTTGTGGGAGGTGATGAGGGTAGTGGTTATGGTAGCTGGTTAGGGCAGTGGTTGGGTCAAGGACGGGCAGGGAGACTGAAATTCCATTTCAGGGGTAAAACATTAATCAAGCCAAAAAAATTCCTTTGTAATTGAGATTTCAACAAGAACCACCACTTGAATTGGAGAAATTCCATTTCGGCCGATTATGCTCTAAATGAAATATGATATCCAAAAATTACGGAAAAAATTGGATTGAAATTGTAATATATCTCAAAATTCTGAATTGTGAAATATATTAAGGTTTCAAGCTTGGAATACCCATCAAGAAATGAGTTGCTCTATAAAGAATAACAATTAACTACTAGCATATACTAATAGTCTCTTTTGACTTTCGGTATGAATTTTCAATTTTGAGCCAATTTTAACCTTCAATTGTTGCGTATGTTCAAAATTTTGAACTGCTTTTCACAATTTCGAAATTTTCCAAAAATTCCAAAAAAAATCGAAGTAATTAAAATTGGAACGGATGTTGAAATTCCGAAATTTTTTGGAACCGAATTGGAAGAGAATTTTAATTCTAAATTTTTTTGGATTCGAATTGGAATCCCTTTATTTTGATCCGAAGATCAACCCTATTTTTTGGCTGTTACATTTTTTTAACCTTAGATTTAGTCTAATACTATCCATTTGGAATTCAAGTGGTTACGAGCATTTATCTATACACCCAATATTTTAGGTTCAATTTCCGCACGGGTTATGTTAGGAATGTTCATGAATTTGAGAAACCTCTTAATCTTTTACAGGGAGTTGTTTTTTAAGAATGTAATCCTTCTTAAGTTGTTTCAATAAGATAAAGCTAATTGAAAAGAAATTACATGGATGCTATAGGTTTTTTATTTTTTATTTTTTTGGTCAACTTACATGGATGCTGTAGCTTAAAGCTTTTAAACAGTTAATGATCAAGAAGATTAACTAGTTTTTTCATGGTTGGCTGAGTCAAAAGTAACAAGAACACGACATAGGACTTTTAACCCAAGATCATATAGAAATTTTTTTATCATGATTACAAGGGGTGCACGAGGAAATTATTGGAGGCCTCAAAAGTGGGAAATTTTCAAAATAGTAGGGGTGGCTTGCTAATTGCAATTAACTTTTTATACAAAGCATTTCTTTATTGGCCTATTTACCTCAGAGTTCAAATCAACATATCTCAAAAGAAAGTTTGCTTTGTCTTTCTCATTATTTAAATAAGTTTCATATGAGGTAATTGTAATAACTTTTTGTTGCCCCATTAGAGATTCGGAATCACGAGCCTAACAAATAAAATATGATCATCTTATCTTGTTGCATAACCTACTACTTTGTTTTGATTAGAAGAATGAAAACTGTTATTGGCACCCAAAATTACTGACGAGGAGAGTGTATGATAACTTTTTCAGAGTGTCAGTAATAGCTCTAGAAAGAAATGAAAAACTTCAAAACATAATGTTATTTTTTGTTTAAGAAAAGAGAAAACCGCATATGAGATCAACTTTATAATGTAGTTTAATGATTCTAACTATTCATTTCATAAGTTATTTCATGGATCATCTTTATAAAAAGATATCAAGTTTGAATTTTAGTCATCAAACTGCTATCAAACAAATAAACGAATACAATATTTACGTTAAATATTGAAATTAAAAAATGGCTAAATGATGTCTAATTTGACTAATGTTTTCGACATTATTTTTGGAGTGGTGAGAAGAAGGGAAAAAAAGATACTATTAAAATGATCACCAAGATGTAAGTATTTGTTACAAAAGTTTATAACCAATGGAGTGTAGTGCCTTTGGCTTGAATCTATGATCTATGTTTGCTTGCGAGAACGTGAAGGTAAATGATACCTGGCAAAATGCAGCCAAATGGTCCCTGCCAGGAAATGGGCTTCCATCACAACATCAACATGCATATCTTCGAGATTCATAGCAGACAACAGAAAATGGGTCATAATTACCACTCTACTACTGTACCTTTTCTTTATTTTTGGATTCCTGACAAATTTGCAGATTTAATTTATTTATATGATGACCAGCATTTATTTTTCACTCTTCAAAAAGTTAGGTTATAAATACGAAAAATTATTTTATATGATGACCAGCATTTACAGGACAAAAATTATGTATGTCGACCGTGTTGAGTGACAGAATAGTTAAATTATAAATACGATACGTACCTAAATTTGATTATTAGTTTTTATATTTTTTAAGGACATGCTTTTTTTAACTGCATTGTTCTCATACATTAGAAAAAGAAGATAGCATGAAAATTTCTAAGTGTGTTTGGGAGGAAAAAATATATCTTATTTGATGTTTGTTTAGTGTGAAAGTTGCTTACCAAAAAGGGTTGTCTTCTAGGAATACTTTTAACTTTGACGCCACGCTTTTGAGTATGTTCAATTTGGTTGTTGGGTTTTGTTTGGTAGGATAGAAAAGGAAGAGAAAAGGCCAAGTAATTCTCTTGGCTAGACCTAGGGATATATTGATATAGAAGATTTGGTTACATGCCTTGTTCTGTCTTCCTCCTGAGGGTCTCATTCTCAGAGGTGCCATGTGGGGAGCAGAGATGAATTGCACATGACAAGGGTCGGCAACTTCAAAGTTTTGACGCTGTGAAAATATAAATGGAAGACAGAGGACTTTGCTTTTCTCAAGAGAATCAACTTCTTCAGGTAATTAGAGCTTGACTGCTTGATGTAAGAGAAAATCAGGAAGACTCTGTACATCTGTGCAAAAGGGTTTTGCATTTCCCTCTGAAAAAGCTCAGATTTTAGGTATAAGGAAAGTGGTCAATCTTTCTGCAGAAAAATAAAAATCAGCAGCAAGTGGAAGTTTGCAACTTGTTTTTCTTTTCCTTTTTCCCTCTAAAAGCCTCTTTTGCAACATTTTGGTGTCAATCTTTTCTTCTCTTGCTAGTTTGGTTTGTGTTCTTATGTTCATAGATCTTGGTTTTCTAAGTTTCTGTGAGGTGACATAGAATTATTCTATTTGTTTTTTATGCTTTTTGTTCCCATTACATGATCATGGGTGAAATGGCTAAGAGTGAAGTACTCAATTCCTCATTGTGTTTTTCTAGACCTTCACTGCTCTTTATTGCTGTCCTAATTCCTTCTTTAGGTTTCATTTGCTTTCTAAGCTTTGAGTTCTTCCCTCTCCTTCTTTCAATTTCAATTTTGATCCTGTCAACCATTTTGATCCTCACAAACACAAAGAAAAATGTGATTTTGGATGAGAAACCAGTTGGGAATCTTCTCTGTGGCCAAGAAAACCTGCATGATGGAAAGGAAGTTAGAGAGCTTCTAATTCAAGAAGTAGAAAATGAAAATGAGGTAGGGCATGAACTGCTTCCAACTGTGAAAACTGTCACACAAACTGCCCAGCAAAGTGAAAATGTTACAAATTATGACTACCAAGTTGAACATTTTGATGTTCCATCAGAGAGTGATGAACAATCAGTGCCAAGTGAGAATTTTGAGCTCAATTGGATGTGTTGTAACAATTTGGGTCCAAAAGTTGAGATATCTGATGGTTGTTCAGTCTCTGATGATGATGATGATGATGATAGCCTCATTGAGATCAATCTACCAGCAAGTGAGCCAAAGGAAAAGCTGCAGTCAAATTTGCCAGACTCCATTTTCAGGCAACAAGGTCAAAGAGAGCTCTTAGCAGATATCAATGAGGTGAATGAGGAAGACAACCTGATTGAGATTGACATTTCCATGGGCTCTATCAAGTGTCCAAGGTTTGAGATTGAAGCATGAGTTGCAAATAATTCAAGAGGTCAATAATTTTGGATACTTTGATCTATGAGTTTGCAGTTAGAAACTAGGGTTAGGATTTAGGCTAAAGTTTCACTATCTGAATTATTTTCCTTAACAAATTTATGCTTTTCTTTTTATTGAAAATATATCTTGGTATTTATTTGTCTTCAGTTTCATAAACACTGCTTTAAATGATACAAAAAGTGGCATGATAAATTGGTAGCCCCATTCCTCATTTTTCTTTAGGATAACCCTAGTTGTTTTTCTTTTTCACATAAATTATGTACTACAAACAATACCTCATTTTTGGCTTGAACCTGAGTCATGGTATTCTTTTTTATTCAAGCAATATCGACTCGAGGGAGGAAAAAATCGAACACAAGATCTCAATTGCAAAACCACACCACATAAACATTCATAGGCCTTTTCCATGTAGAATTCAAAGTCATGTTGGTAAATTGAGTTTAGGCCTATGCTTCACGCTGCAGCACCACCATAGTGTTGTGGCCTAGGCTTCTCCTTCAATCCTGCCACCACCAGCTTATATAGCCTTCACTAATAAGCACCCTAGAGTGCTTACAAAGCATGAAGATATTCTGTTCGTTTGTCTAAAAGACTCTGAGTTGAAGTTGTGTTTTTGCAATTTCTCATCGAACTACATTTCACGAATGTTTCAATTATTTTTATTCAATTCTTGAGTCAAGTGATGGTTGGAGTTGTGTTTTTGCAATTTCTCCCTAAATTTCATCTAAGGACGTTGTTGATGGAGTTCATTTGTAGATGCTTTTAAAGCATTTCCAGGAGAGTATCCGAATTTTAGTTAAATTCTAGCTTAAACAACTAGAAAGCCATAATATCAAACTACTTAACAGGTAGTTCATCTGTTCTTTATTTTGACTAACCTCATATATTTTATAATATTAACATTTAGACGGACCCTCCATGCACTTAACAATTTGTTCATTGTGGCGTTTTCCTTTATTGAGAAACGTGCAAATGGTTGACTTCAATTTCTAAGTGAGAGACAGAGCTAGCAGCGAGAAGATGGATGAAGAGGCTCAATGTCTCTCTCCTTCTAGCCAGATGTAACAAGCCAAAATTGCGTTTTCCAAAATGGCGAGTGAGGTGGCGACTCTGTTGGAGTTGCACTTTTCCTTCTTTTTTTTTTCCGCCAAAATAGCTAGGGAAGAGAGGATAGCAACTTTGTTGGAGATGCTCTTAGGACTAGCCTATGTGAGGTTTACAATGCGTAAGAAGGTCGAAACATGAAAAAGTAGGCATATTAATACAACTCGAACAAACCTAGCATGGTTTGCCAATTGTCTTGCAAAAACATGTGTCAAGATCTAAAAAGCTCGAGTAATCTTGATGCCTCAAAGGGAGATGTCAAATATAAAATGCTTATGTGACAATTTGATACTTTGTAAAACTTTTAAGTTCATATGAAATGTACTTTTAAATGTAAAAGGGACATATATGAGATTTAAGCTTTAAAATAATAGAGGGGCCAATGTTACAAAATAGTAAAACAACATTTGGAATCAAGTTTTATGAGTTGTTGGTTAGGGTATTTCCAAGGGATATGTCAAATGTCAATTTGAATTTGATGGCTTATGTGGCAATTTGACATAATAGAGTTTTATATTTCACCCGATAAGTCAAATTAAATTATTATTTTATTACATAGTGGTTATTGGTTTATTACTTTTTAGGCCCATTAATTGAAAATAAATAATAAAATAATGAAACAACATCACAAAGTCAAATAACAACATGAGAGAAAAATATTATTCCACGCAGGATTTAACATTTGGGTTAGAGGCATTTATTTTTTCTACATGTTAAAATGTCATGTTGGATTTAACATCTCCTTGGAGATGCTAAAATCTTGATGTAATAAGATTTGATTATTCGGATGGAACAATTTTCTTATTCAATTCTTATAATTTCATATCCACATACGCAATTTAACATATCCGTTTAACTTTCCAAAGGGAGCGAGCATCTCCATAGCTTTACTAATGTGATTGTGTTAACATGTAAGATCATGCTTATCATCAATCAACCATCTAAATTTTGCATTAAATATGTGTTACTTTCCTTTTATTTATTTTATTTGGTTACTTTACGCTTAACACTAAATTTATCCAGTTTGCATTAGAAAATTTCCAGCTCAGGGTTGTGGGCCCCACACGTGCGACGACTAACACCTCCAACTAAGCGAATATCAAAGGGTAGCCGTCGATTTGCTAGGTGCCATCTTAAACCAGATCTGGGCCGTGGATGCACTCCCGCTACCGAACTTCGCTCTCACGTCTGACACACAAATCCGACGTGGCAGTTAACTGCATTTTATAAATCCGGATTTGGAATCCGGACTATATATAAATCCAAAGCATAATGAAATTAAAAAAATATATAAAAAATAAAAAACGAATACGAAGCATATTGTTTAAGAGAGAGAGAGAGAGAGAGAGAGAGAGCCAAGCACTGAGAGTGGGACTCGAAGACTTTTCTCAGCTCCAAATCAATCAACAAAAATTCAAATCTCTGTAAGTTTCGTATCCTAAACTATTTTTATTGAATTGCAATTGTCAATTGTTCTTTTTTTTTCTTTTTTTCTGTTGTAGAATTTAAAAATAAAAACGAATACGAAGCATATTGTTTAAGAGAGAGAGAGAGAGAGAGAGAGAGAGAGAGAGAGCCAAGCACTGAGAGTGGGACTCGAAGACTTTTCTCAGCTCCAAATCAATCAACAAAAATTCAAATCTCTGTAAGTTTCGTATCCTAAACTATTTTTATTGAATTGCAATTGTCAATTGTTCTTTTTTTTTTTTTTTTTTTTTCTGTTGTAGAATTTTGTAAAAATATTTTTGGTGATTTATTTGGGCATAATTGTGGCGCAGAGCTTAGGGTTTCCAAATGTTTGTTGCAGCTCTCAAACTTTCTGAATTGGTGGTTGGTTTCTATGGATTACTGTGCAAAATTGTTTTTCTTTTTCATGGCTCTGTTTGGTTGCTGAGAAAGTTGCAAAATGAAGTTTGATTTGTAGTTTTGAATTTCGCGTATTTTTTACCCAAACTGATCTTAGTATAATTCCTTTGCATTTAAAAAAAAAATAAAAAAATCTTAACATGGCTTTGTGAAGCTGAGGCTTAGTTAAAGCAATATAGAAGCTAAAGATTTGAAATTTGTTTCGCTTACTTTTTATCTCATGCTTTCTCAGCAAACCAAGGGAAATATTTTTTTTTTTGTGCTTATTTGGAATGCTTTTGTATTAAGTTTCAAAATTTCAAAATTTATTTTATTTTTATCTTTTTGGGATCTGTGAAAGTTATGGACTTTGTTCAGATGTAGTAAGGGCTTTCAATCTTGCGGGGACTGTTATTGTTATACTCGCCATGCCTATTTCTCCGAAATTGGATTATTGTCCTTTGGAATATTTGCGGTATTTTCAAATGTAATGCATTTTGTTTGAATACTTCTCCAAACGTTTTGCATTCTCTTTGTTTGAAAGAATGGTAGTAACCCCTTAAATTTCTGTGAGAGGTCCATTTTTATTTTTATGGTAATTTCATGCTCAGTGATACATGCGCTAAGTAAATACTGCATTTGTTTCAGGAGATAGTTCTCTGATCAACTTTGGGACAAGGAATCTGCTTTAGATTAACTGAGAGTGGCTTGATCATGGTTGTGGAAGACACAGTGACCAATGGCACTGAAACAGTCACTAATGGGACTAGCCAGTCAGGGAAAACCCGTGAAGACGTGGCTGAGAAAAAAGGGGAGGAAAATTTTGGGGTAAAGGAAATGGATGTAGATAAGAAAGGCGACGAGAAAGCTGTAGTGGAGAAAATGGATGAAGACCTAGAGGCCAATGGATGCAAAGCTGACAAATTGAAAGAAGAAACAAAGGAATCCAAAGTTGAGGAAAAGAAAGAAGAAACAAAGGAATCCAAAGTTGAGGAAAACAAAGAAGAAACTGGTCCAAATGAAGTTAAGATAGGTGATGAGAATGCTGAAGTTGAAAAAATGGATGAAGACCTAGAGGCTGATGGAAGCAGAGATGAAAAATTGAAAGAAGAAACAGAGGAACTCAAAGTTGAGGAATTGGAAGAAGAAACTGGTCCAAATGAAAAAAAGGAGACCGAAGAAAAGACTGAAGAGAAGAGGGAACTTGAAGTGGAGGAGGACAAGGTAAAGAAGGAAGAAGAGAAGGCAGAAGAGATGGAAGAAGAAAAAGAAGAAGAGAAAGAAGAAGAAAAGGAAGAAGAGATTGAAGGAGAGAAGGCAGAAGAGACGGAAGCAGAAAAAGAAGAAGAGAAAGAAGAAGAAAAGGAAGAAGAGAAGGAAGAAGAGAGGGCAAAAGAAGCTAAGGTGGGGAAAGGGCCAAGGAAGCGTGGAAAAGGAAAGAGTGTGGAGAAAACTAAAGAGAAGAAAAAGGAAGTGGCAGAAAAGAAGGAGCCAGAGCAAAGGACTCCTGCTATTGATCGCCCTGTACGTGAGCGGAAATCAGTTGAAAGGCTGGTGGCATCTATTGAAAAAGATGCTGTCAGGGAATTCCAAATAGAAAAGGTCTTCTTTTTATTTGTCTTGTGTTCTAAAGATATCAGTTTCAGTTATCTATTGCTGAGGATTATTTTGTTTATACTCTTAACTTTAACATTGTAGGGGCGCGGTACACCATTGAAAGACATACCTAATGGTATGGCTCCTGCCCTAATATTCTGTTATTTTTACACTACTGTTCATGAACCTCACTGTTGTTTTCTCTGTCAAAGTTAATCTTGTACAAGTTTTAATTTGTTTTTACATGATATGAATTCCCGTAATCCACGTGCATATTATTTTCATGTTTAAATATTCGTCTCAGTGGGTACTGTTAGCCTTCTGCTCATTTTTACTGATCAAGTCATTCAATAGGACTATGAAGGGGTCAGAGCTGTTAGGAATATATTTTCTTGTTTTGTATGCTGTGTGGGGTCTAGCGTTAATGAAGCTTGAATATGAACTATATGATATTCTTAATATTACTAGTATGCCGTTCAAACATAGAAGTTGTGTTGGAGGTAAGTGGCAGCCCTTTAAAAGTTTTTTGAAGGCGTGACAGGGAGGGCTCTAAGGCCTAATTTGGAATATGATTATGTTAGGCGTACGTGGGATCTTGGGTAATTGGTTTTAGTCGAGTTCAGTCAATATGGGCTATTGTTGTATGGTCTTTACCACAGCAGCCAAGAGTCCTTTATGTATATAGTTTGTCTATTGGGTAAATATAAAGTCCTATGATAACTATTGTTGGTTAAAACTAAGTGTGGTCATGGTCCTTTAGTAATTAATTTTGGTTCAATGCATCCATGGCCTCTACGTATAGGTAGGAGTCACAAATCACATTTAGTAGCCAGCCTAGCAGAGCTCTATATAAGGCTTGTGAACCCTAAGTGCTTTCAAAGAAATGAATGAATTTAGAGATTTCCAGCAAGCACATGTTTCTATTTAGGATTGTCTGATGCAACCTAACCCTAGGTGTGATGCCTTAGGCCTCTAAGAGTGATTCCTAGAACCTTACTGGTCTGATGCTAGTAGTTTCTATCCTTGCTTTGCTTACTTAAGATTCCAGCGTTTTCTTGCCTACCAACAATTTAAAGCAACAAAAAGCCCAAAATAGCGTTTATGGTGTGATGCTAGTTTCTATCCTTGCCTCTCTCAAAATTTCAGCTTTTCCTTATCTTTTAACAATTTACAGCAACAAAAAGCCCAAAAGAGCATTTCCACATTTTTTTCTTTTTGTCCTGTATGTTGTTTAAATCATGTCAAAATATGAAAAGTTAGAGTGAGGGTGGAGTAAGGAAATTGTGACTACTACACCTGCATTTAATTCTTTCATTTATAATAATGGAGATTTCATGTGTACATTTGCAATTATACTTTTCTTTCTTGTTATAGATTCAGTTTTCTATCTAAGTGCCTTTTCCTGTTTATCCAGTTTTGCTTGGAAAAAATTCACATAGAACCCTTCAAGTGATGTATAGCATGAAAGTGATTATTCAATAGAACAATGTCGGTTTTCTCTTCCTTTGCCTTTTGGTTTCTCTACACCAATGCGTGAGACTAAATTGCTGTTGCTTTGATTCACAAGATCATGGTCTTACAATTTAAGAGTTATTGATGGCTCTTTACATTCAAATATTCATCATGGCAATGCAAACTTTTGATGTGTCTTGTTCAAATTATTCAGTGGCTTTCAAGTTGTCAAGAAGGAAAATGGATGATAGCTTAAAACTACTTCATACAATTCTTTTTGGAAGGAGAGGGAAGGTAATTCATTACTGTTAACTTCTTATTTATTCTGTTCCATTACTTTTTCCCCCACCCTACTAGGTACGAGAATGTATCGAGGATTCAGATACATAGTACATACTACAAAATTAAACTACATGTATAAAAGCTCTTGGGAGATTCTAAAGCTAGTATTTCCTCATAAGTGACTTTCATTTAATTTTGCAGGCAGTTGAGGTCAAGAGTAATATATCCAGATTTTCTGGTTTTGTCTGGCGTGGAAATGAGGTAAAAGGATGTATAATTAAGAAACACAATTATATTTTCTTCTTGCTTTTAAAATATCTTTGTATGGCATGTTTTAGTGCTTTTAGGAATCATTTGTTATCACTCAAATATGAACAGCGTGCTTTAACTCGTGATATAATAGTGAGGTTCAAATGTTGTCATTGTTGCAGGACAAGCAAAAGGCTAAAGTAAAAGAGAAATTTGACAAGTGTAATAAAGAAAAGTTGTTGGAATTCTGTGATCTGCTCAACTTACCAATTTCCAAAGCTACTACTAGGAAGGTTTGTTAACATTCTGCTGCTGCTTCTGCTACCTGTTTCAATTGCAATTTTGTCCCTGTCCTTCCATTTAATATGGTGAATCTTTTACTAAATTCACTACCTGACTGAAGTAATGACTTTCTCACTGGCTGGAATGTTTCTTGATAGTTAATTAATTGACATTTAGCACATTGTGCAATTTAGACATAACTGCCTGCGCTGCGTTTTCTACTCATATTTGCAAAAGAAGTGATAATCTAACCGTGAGTGGACCTACAGATACTGGTTTTGGTTCTCATTTGAGAGCAGAGGAGGCATGTCAGAAATGAATTTTTAGCTCAATTTTAAAAACTAATTTTGGAAGTGCAATTGCTTAAATGAGCTAAAAATGCAAATGCAGGAGGATATAGTTGCAAAGCTGATAGACTTTTTGGCATCCCCTCATGCTACAACCACTTCGCTCCTTGCAGAAAAAGAGGTTTATTTACTTAGCTGCAAATTTTTCCCCCTTGAGAGAATTGTTTTCTTGCACAGTAGGTTCACAATTTTTCATTTCCTGTGGAATATCAGTCAAGTAAGGGCAAAAAGCGCAAGAGGGCAACTAAAGGAAGTTCATCAACATCTGGTGGCACAAATTCAAAGCGCTCAGCAAAGGTCTTATTTTCTCATCCTGTAATCTCATAAGCAAAGTTGTGACTTGAGCATTAGTATAGTAACCTAAATGATGCTTAATTTTTTGCGCTGTCTTACTATAACTAAAGATTCTACCTAAAGTCAGCAAAATTAGGGTTTTTTTATATGTTTTTTTTTCTTCTTCTGGTTCATATATATCTTTTGCATTTGGACAAGACTTTGTCTTGCCATTTTGGTGAATCTTGTGTCTTCTGTTGAACATAATCTGTTCCTTTGCTAAACTTGCTAGAGTGTCTGAGGGGTCCATTATTCCATGGCCTCAGCTGTGGGTAGAATGTGGCATCTTATATTCTTTCAATATATGTGTCATTTCTTTATTTAGCATTGGTGGATGTTAAGATAAGGACATCAATATGCACTGTTTCCGAAGGATGTTGTAGTGATGGTGATTTTTACTGTAATTTCACCTTCAGAGGAGAGATTTAGAAAGTACTGTGAGAGTTTAACTAAAGAAGAAACATGCATGTGTACCTGCATAAGATTTTCTCTCTTCAATCCGTTTAGAGGGCTTCATACCCTTGGTTGCTGTTTTTCTTATTTATTTGTAAAAACTTAATCCAGAATCGTAGAAAGAATGACGATGATTCAAAATTGGAGGACAAGAGTACAGCAGATACAGAAGATGAGTCAGAGGAAGATGATAAAGAAGAAGATGAAGAAAATGTTGAGGAGGAAAACGAAAATGGTGTTCGCGAAAACTCTGAGGATGAGACGCCTGAGCATTCAGAAAGTGAGGAGAAATTTGAATCTTCAGATGACAGTGAAGAAGTGGAAAAGCAAAAGCCAAGGCGAAAATCATCATCCAGAAAGAAGGATTCTTCTGCTAAAGCCAAAACTAAAAAAGCCACAGGTTCTGCTAAATCTACTCCACCACCTACTAAATCACCAAAGAAGTCATCCTCAAAACGCACTCTGGTGGATGATGACAGTGATACGAGTCCGAAGGCATCCTCAAGGAAGAAGAAAAATGAGAAAGTCTCAAAAGTGCCAACTCCAACAAAATCTGCCTCAAAGGAAAAGCCTGGTATAAATCAAAATCTCTCCTTCACTTTAGTATTATTATTGTTGTTATCATCATCATCTTATATATTTTTTGTATTAACTTTTGAAGTACATGTATACCTTTGTTGTCTTTTCGTCCATTTAAGTATTAACGGAAAAGGGGTTATCTGGTCAATTTTTTTGTGAGATTTGATAACTTTGTTGTCGAATACGCATGATAACTTTATTGTCGAATACGCGTCGAATACATATTCTTTCATTATAGCGAGAATTAGGGTTTTCTTCTGCCGCTTCATTCTAGTCAACATTACCAAGTGTTTCTGTTATTTGAAGGGAAAAAGGTTGCAAAAGGGAAGGACAAGACCAAGGAGGAAAAATTGAGGCCAAGTGATGACAAATTGAGAGATGCAATTTGTCAAATTCTCAAAGAGGTTGACTTCAATACGGTAAGCTTAGAGGTGTTAATATTGTCTACCGTAGTTGTAGTGGCATATTCTTGAATAAGCTGGCTAACATGGTTGTAAGGCGTGCTTGCATGGCAAATACAGGGAACATTATAAATGTCAGAAATTAAAATGGAAGGTATCTGAAACAATTAGATTTCATGTTTATTTTTCCATGGCATGTGGTAAGTAATGGTTTTTCTCATCCCACTGATGAGTTGTATTTTCTTAATTTTGCAGGCTACTTTCACCGACATTCTGAAGCAACTTGGTGTGCATTCTCGTTATTGTTTTATTTAAATTGAAGACTTTTTATCTTTTGAACTTTTCTGATATCTAATCGTTACTAGTTTGCCCTTGGCTTCAAAATGGTTATCTTCAAAGAAATTTTGTAATATTTGTTCATGCTTTATGCATCTAGTAATTTGGTTAGAAACCTGGTGAGCATTCATCCGCCGCATGATAGGAGAAATGATATGATATTTTTCATTCAAGTAGTGTTTGATTAAACCAAAACTCTTCTTCGGGTTTTCTTATTGGGTGCCTTCCTACCTGCTGTTGTCCTTTTTCAGCTCGGCAATTTGATACAGATCTCAGCCCGAGAAAGTCATCCATAAAGCTCATGATCCAGGAAGAGCTTACGAAATTAGCTGATGAGGCAGATGAAGAAGACGAAGGAGGGGGCCCAGAGAAAGATGAAACTGAGTCAGCCGGGCAAGAGGTGGAAGCCTGACCAATAAGAAGGGATATGACTGCATGGACATAGTTTAGTCCCTTTGTTTATGCCTTTTATTTCATAACTTATCTTAATCCTGCATGTACTTTTTAGTCTGTGACGGTAAGCTGGCTGTAATTTGTTGTTGGTGCTCTGTTTGCTGGAAAGTAAACTAGTAAATTAAAACCAGTGTATGTGGAATTACCCTCAGGTTCTGCTGCCATGCAGGAAGGCAGTTTGTTATGCACGCATTAACATAATTTGTAGCAATTTTACTATCTAATATAACCAGCCTTTTTCTGGATGACCATGAGTTGCCCTTTAATTCACTGCTTTCTTTCACATCCTGGTTTTCTGATTTTTTCCTCTAAGCATCATATTCATATGTGATCTGTGTACTCTATTTGCCACCGTGCCAGGTTTCCTTGCAGTGACTAAACGAATATAGAAGGAAATGAATGAGAACTTGTCACAATTGGTAAGTTTTCTGAGGTATTCTTCAGCGGTAACGGGTGTGCCGCACGGCGTTACTAATTCACATATTATAATTTGTTAGTGTGATGGTCATGCCAAAAAATTTCTCATTTAGTAGTTGTAGAAAATATGTTATATATAGTAGAAGAAAGCATCTTAAGCCTTATGATTTGGAGCTCAGTCATTTTGGGTTTGCATCAACTCACTCGTACATTTGTCGGATGCTTTTTGTTTTTTGGCACACGTCAAGCTTTTATTTTTCTTGCATTTCTTTTTCCTAACTTTATCGGGCTAACTGGGTTCACCATTTGATGGCCCCTCTCCTATTCCCTTTTCCCCCTATTTGGGACAGAAAGCTGACCCTTCTATTCTATTTCACCACTTTAGGAGGTGGCATCTAGAGGCCATATTTATGCATGTGAATAATTCTAGGGCTGCAACTAAATCGGGAACCATTTACCCATTATTTGCCCATTCTTTTTAATCACAATCAGTGTCTCAATGATTTTCGACTTGGCTAATTTTTCGCAAGGATGATTTTGTTACCAAATCGTAAGTTCAAATAGTGTATTTTTTATTTTGCAATTTTCCCAGACTTTCCATTCCTTCCTATCCTATGTAGGTTGGATATTCCCCAAATGTTTTGTACTTGGCTTCTCTTTTGACGATGGAAACTTTGGCACTGATTTTATTGGTTGCTAAAGAGGAAATGTGTTGCTGAGAAAAAAAAAGAAAAAGAAAAAAGGAAAAGAAGAGCAACCTGGTCCACTTCACAAGTGGAGCACTTCAACGTCTCATCATAAACAAAGCATTTAAGACAAAGTGGTGGATGGCCATGATTTAGATTTACTAGTCGGGTTTAGGCCACCGACTAATAATATTTTTAAGACAATTTCAACATTAATTATTGTGTTAAGGACAGTTTGGATAATTATCTAGACTTTGTGGATGTGCTCCCACTCTACATTCGAGTTTGAATAACTCTCTCACTAATTTATATTAGATGAAAGTAAAATATCACTTGTATAAAAAAAAAAAAATCTAAACTTCTAATTTCACCATCTCATTAAAAAAAGAAAAAAAAACCATTAGTCAATGGGGTTTAGTCCTTAGTAAAAAGGGTTTTGATCGAACTAATGTCCTCAAATTTGAACCCTAATGACGACACATTGACAATGTGAAAACCCCATTTCCCTAATATTTGCATCATAAAAAATAAAATAAAAAGACTGTTATTTTCACTGGTATTAAACATAATTTCACATGATCGATAGTTTTAATTGATATTTTTTAATTTTTGATAATCATATGCGTTGATCCAACGTGTGTGCCGGTCATCAAACTCAAGACATGGTTGACTTTCAAATGTATCTCAAAGTAAACAAGTTACAAGGGTTCTGCCATGTTTTACTTTTGCTAGTCCTCTTTCTTGTTGTCACCGCTTGGTCACCGATGATTAGCTTGGGGTGTCCCGACTCCCCGACGTCTTGTAATAATTTAGTTTTGTTTTCATTTGTCGAACAAAATGAAAACTCCACATTACTATCAATGTCAAACAAGTAAAAACAAAATTTGAGAAATAATAACGAGATCAAAACAATGCCTACCCAACACACAGGCATATTCTATAATGAAGGGTCATGATCCATGGAGTCGGCCGACGGCGGTTGTATTGAAGATTTTTAATGTGAAGGTTTTGGCACTATCATTAGTTGCCTCCACAGTAAGTCACTGTGGTGACCAACACCCCACCAGAATTGAGGTTGATGCTTTGCCCAGTAAAACATAAATCAACAGTGTTTTTGTTGACAATGTACATAGAGTCATGGATATATTATTTCTAAGTTTAATTTTAAACACCTCTATGGGACCATAAACTAGTGTTTATTCTAAATTATCATGAGTGTCATGATTGAAAAAGACAATTTCAGAAGAAAGTATAATCAAGTAGAGCTTCTTAGACTTAGAGGTGTCAAACGGTGATTTCCTCTGTGAAGCTGGAAGTCATGTCATAAAATAAAATAAGGGTTTTTAATTATAGACGTTCCTGAATTTTACCTCGAGTTTCAATTGAGTTATGTAACTATTTTTTTGAGGCAATTACATCCGTGAACTCAACAAGTAGTTCCAATTGAGTCCTACCGTGATAGTCCTTCAATTTGGCCGTCAAAATTAAGGCTAAAAGCGTCATTTTTAGTTCCTTAACCCCTTCTTCCTCTTCTACCTCTTGAACCCCTCACCACTTGTGGCAAGTCACTTGCTTCATTCCCCCACGGGTATACATCCAATCCGATCCACTTGCTAGGAGGAGGCTGCATCCGCATCATCTCCAACCCCCCCACCTCCCCAAAAGTATGAAATTCAACACTTTTGCCTCGGATTGGAGTAATTTCTTTGCTTTGATTTGTAGCTATGAAGAGTGCAGAAGTTTTTCTGGCAGAATATTTCCTACCACTTCTCTCCCCGCACCAGAAGTCCAATATACCCCTAATAGCAACATCACGTGCCATTCACTTGGTCAAACTCAACGGATTCTATTACCGTAGGACCCAATTGGAACTACTTGTCGAGTTCATGGATGTAATTGCCACAAAAAAAAAGTTATGGGACTCAATTGAAACTCGAGGTAAAATTCAGAGACATCTATAGTTAAAAACCCATAAAATAATAAACCATGTTATGAACTTATGACAAACACAAAAGCAATAAGTCATGTTTAAAAAAATGGAGCTGATTTTCCCACTTACATTCCCTTTAAAAAAAAATATTTTTTAATCAATTTTATTATTTCTCCTTCCTATTCGATCCTTACCCTACATTAAATTTTTTTTACTTCACTTTTATATTATTTATTTTTCTTTATACTTAATTTTCCAATTTGCACCTCATTTTAAATATTTTTATAAAAAAATAATATAAAAGTGAAATCAATTCAGAGTCAAAGCTTCAACAAACACATAACAAGCAGTTCTGCTGTTACAATTTTTTGAGCAAGAGACAATTTTATTGTAGGAAAACATTAAAATCCACCTTAGCTTCCTTCTTAAAACCCTTTTTTTACACGGCCATTACAAAATACACCATAGGAACCTCCTAGTGACGTTGAGATGTTGATTTATTTTCATCAAAACCATCTCAGAAGGGTAATTTCGAATGTATTTTTTCTTTAAAAAAAATGTAATATTGGATATGGTATCACAGCAGAACTGCTTGTTATGTGTTTGTTGAAATTTTGACTATGAAATTATTTCACTTTTATATTATTTCTTAAGAAAAAAATAATGAAAATAGAGTGCAAGTTGGAAAATTAAGTACAAAGAAAAAGAAATAATATAAAATTGAAGTAAAAATAAATAATATAAAAGTGAAGTAAAAAGAAATAATATAAAAGTGAAGTAAAAAGAAATTAATGTAGAATAAGGGTAGAATAGGAAAGAGAAAGAACAAAAAAGAACAAAATTGATTAAAAAGTATTAAAAAGCAAAATGAAGTGTAAGTAGAGAAAAGGGAAGTGAGAAAATCAGCTAAAAAAATAAGTGTTAGTTGAAAATCACAATCTTTAGTTAAATTAAATAATCTCATTATATTATCAATCTAAATTATGAATTAGGATTAATTACACCAATGTCCCTTAAAACTTCGATCAAATCCCAGTTTGGCCCCTCAAATTCAAAACGACCCACTTTAATTCCTTGACCGAGATTTGGTGACTCACTTTGCCCCATGTTGTCAACTCCATCTGAAAGTCCGTTAACTTTGATGTTTTTGTAATTTCGTACACATGGATCATTATCTACCAATTGAGTGGGTGATGTGGTCAGTGGATCCCACCTCCACACAAATAAAAACATAATTAAATATTCTAATAATTAAAAATTAAATAAAAACATAAAAATTCTTTTTGTTGTAAATTATTGAAAATTAAAATAAAATAAAATCACATTAGGTAAAAAAAAAAAAAAAACCATCAGCTCCACCCTTCCTCCCTACCCAGCGACCTAAAATCTCTTAGCCCACCCCAGCTTATTCTCTGAGCCTAACATCCAACACCCACCCTCCTCCAGGAACCCACTCCCCACACCTAGCCAACCCCATGAACTTCGCTCATCCCATATCCCCTTACCCAAAATCTCGACCCCAAATCACATAAACCAAAAATGGATTCGAGATATGAATACAACACAGCAACACTAAATGTTTATGTAGATGTATGGGATCATATATGTTTATGGGAGGGTTGGACGATGGGGGCGAAGTTCGGGGTGGATCCACATAGGGGCAAGAGGGGTCAATTGGCCCCTGCAAGCCCGAAATCCATCATTGGAGGTGAAGATGTTGACCCCTATAAATTGCCCACAAATTGCTTGATGAAATGCTCCAGAGGGCGCAACACACCATCAGAGCAGACAATTACCTTATTTCCATTTTCAGCATTTATGTAAATGTCTTTATCCTTTTACTTTCATTTATTTTTATATTACTCCATTTACTTAAGTTTACAATGTAAATAAGGAAGTACACTCTATTTGGATTCAAATAAAAATACTAGAAAATCAAATTGCCACCAAATCAAAATATGAAAAATCGGTTTTAGTGCAAAATAAGATTTTGGCTAAAAATAATGGCTCATTAGGTCAATATATACTTCATACTAAAATCCCATAAAATCAAGTTTCCTTATTTGATGTGTAAGGAATAAAAGCCGCCAAAAATTATCTTGAGAAAATGATTATTCCGAAAAATCATTTTTCATACTTAGCCAAAATTTTTACATAAAACAAATTTTCATGTATGATATGAATGGATGAAGGGACCTAAGGTCAATCTAGGTAAAAAGCCTTAGATGTTCAATTCACAAAGAGTTTTACAAGAATAACCTAACTCTTACATATTGAAGAAATATTTGCTTGAATAAGCTCCCCCTAAGACAATACTCATAAGGGTCCAAAGTTTGAGAGCTAGAACCCAAAAGAAATGCACATAAAGCTCAAAATCAAAATGACAACGGACCTCAAAAATGACGTAAATGCCTTAAAATGAGCAGGATTGCACTAATATATGCCAATTCTTACGTCGAATAGGACGAAATGCCTTGGGAGGCTAAGAGGATTGTGCTAATTTTTTGGTTTATTATCACATTCTTAGAGATATTTCTGGTGTATTGCAGTGTGTGTCTATTTTTTGAAGTTGATGCAGTTCTCTTTGATAAGAAACATGAGTATTTTGTATGGTTTTATCTATTAACTATGAATTAGAATTTATCATTTCATTTCAATGGGTCTATTTTGTATAAAAATATTTTAAACCTTTTACACATTGACCCCCGAAATGAAAATTCATGGATCCGCCACTGGGCGAAGGTGGCTTTGGTGGGAGGGGTTGGCGACGGCGATGATGGGGTTGATGATGTTCAAGTTTCAATTCTTTGGTTGTTAATGTTTATTTTTTCTTTTCACTTGATTTTGAATGTCTAATTGTCAGGTTCGCAACAATTTTTGTTGTCATCTTATTTTCTTCTCTCTCTCTGTGCTATTTCCTGTGCTATTTCGGTGTGGCTGGGGGATGTAAAGGCTCAGAGGATTAAGGGGTGATGATGGGCCGAGAGATTTCAGGGGCTAGGAATTGATTTTAATTTTGATTTTTTAATTTTAGATTTAGGTTTTGAAATCGGTTCAGGAAATGTTTATTTTATTTTATTTTTTTCTCTCTGAATTTGGGTGGGTTCTGGTGACTGGCATGGTATGGTGGCGATGGTGGAGGTTGAAGAAAGAGAGAGAGGCCAGGGGATGGGTGGGACTGGTTCAGGTTGAAGATGGTGGTTGCAGGGAGAGGTTGAAGACGATGGCTGATGGTTTTTTTCATTTTTTTTTTCTAATGTTATTTTATTATAATTTTTATTAATTTAAAACAAAAATAATTTTTATTATTTGTTTGTTATCTATGTGAAGGTAGGCTCCACTTGCGACATCACTCACTCAATTGGTGAATAATGATTCATGTATATGAAATTACAAAAATATCTCTGTCACATCATCAAAGTTAATAGATTTTTGGATGGAGTTGATGACAGTGGGCAAAATGGGTCACCAACTCTTGGTATGAAAGTGAGTTATTTTGAGTTTAGGAACAAAGTGAGATTTGACCGAAATTTCAGGGGATATTAGTGTAATTATGCATTTTTATATTTTATTTTTTAAAATGAAGAAAGCTTTTAGTGTTTGGAAATGAACTTTTCGACAAAATATCATCAAGTTTCACTGTGTGATATGACTCATATCCACACTCTAAGTCTAACTAACACTCATATTTTTTTAGTATTCTTTTCATATTCAATACTGCCGCAAACTTGACGTTTTATGGAAAGAAAAACTTTCCAAAAAGAGTGAATCTATTGGCTCTCCACTCCACTCCACTCCACCCTTTCCCACTTTGCCACTTTGCTAGAAAAGTGCAAATAACGCGTGTATAGATATTATTTGCTCCCCTCTATAGAAAATTGATTTTTTTGAGGGTTAAATATTTTGTTGGACACTAGATTTTACATGAAAATTCAATTTAGTCATTGAGTAAAAAATTCAGTCAAATTGGTCACCCTATTTTTCAAAATTTACAATTTATAGATATTTTGTTATCTTCTTCCCAAAATTTCTCCCAAATTGTTAAACCCTAATAGCACAATATACCATAACTTGTTAAGTTAGGGGAAGAAGACTGCGTGTGTTTCCTAAAAGAATATAAATAAAAACAGCACTCTAACTCAACAAGTTAGGGTGTATTGTGCTATTAGGATTTAACAAATTGAGGGAAATTTTGGGAAGAAGATAACAAAATGTCTATAAATTGTAAACTTTAGGAAACACGGTGACTAATTTGGCTAAAAAAATTTATAAGTGACGAAATTGGATTTTCATGAAAACCCAATGACCAAAAAAGTATTTAACCCTTTTTTTTAATTAAAGGGAAATGAGAAATACAATAAAACGTTAATGATTCATATTGGGCAACGACTTACTCACATTGAGGGCAAAAAATTAAGGTGTTGCCCAAAAGTAACTTCATTTTTTGTTACTTATTGTAAAGTTTCTTGTTTAACTAACCCAAAAGTATTCAACACAGAATTTAACATTTATTTTTTCGGAGACGTCAAATCTATAAAATGAGAAGTGGTGGTTCAATAAATGAGTTAATGGTGGCGGTGGTAGTAGTGCCATCATATGTGATGTTGATGGGTGGGCTGCTAGTGGTAGGGCGACAATGTTGGGGTGGGGGTGGTGATAGTGACAAAGGCGGAAGAGCTCGTGGCATCAGTGGCGATGGTTTCAACGAAGGTGGTAGGGTTAGTGGTTGCGGTGGCAATGATGGTGGTGGTGGTTGTAGCAGTGAAGTGATGACAGTATGAGAAGGTTGTGGTATTTTACATTCCACCCGACATGTTAAATTAAAATATTATTTTATTACATTAGTGTTGATTTGTTTATTAAACAAGCCAAAAATAATAGCATAATGGAGAAAGGTTATTCTACGCATGATTTAACATTTCAGTTGGAATGAGCCTTTGCTATTTTTTTCTACATGCTAAAAATGCCATGTTGGATTTAACATCATACTTAGAGATGTTCTAAGGAGTTTGTTGGAAATTAATATTTAAGAATTTGTAAAGTTTCTTATTTAGCTACTCTAAAAGTATAATGGATTTGAACAAAGAATTTAACATTTATATTTGTTTGGTGGTAGCAGTGACGATGGTGGAGTGGCGGCGGGGGTAGTGATGGTGGTAGTGTCAGTTATGATGGTGGAATGGTGGTGAGGAGGTTCCTCGCTGAAAAATCCCTTGAAGAGGCTGAAATCTTCCACTCTGCTGGTACTCACTATGTGTTTGTTGCCTTCTATGCCTGCACAATTTAACAAACCTCATAAAATATTAGTAAATATTTGTATATAATACAAGATACTGACTAAAGCGTTGTAGAAAAAAACATAATTATCGGTGAGAAAATGAAATATAATAGGTAAGTTTGAGCCCCACAAAAAGTTGAATATCTTTTGAAAAAGAAAATCCAGGTCAGATCAACCACGTGCCGGATACCAAACCCACGGTACAGATCATCCACCTCAACCCATCCAACGGCTGCCATGCCGTCGGTGCAAACCCAACTCTTATCGGCAAATAACGGTCCACATTCATCCACGTGATCATAGGATAGGCGTTATTAACCCTACGATCCAACGGACCCAACTCATTCGCTCCCAAACCAACCCCTCTCTCTCTCTCTCTCTCTGATCCTAATTCCTCATAATTCAACCAAAATTCAAAGCCTTCCATTTTAAATTTCCATAATTTTCGGAATCTCATACTCTTCTTCTTCCTTAATTTCCAGGAATTCAAGCTCTCGACCAAAAAAAAAAATCAGAAATCCAAATACTCACTCATTTCTTGCAAACTTGGAAGCTTCATTTTGCAATTCCTGGAAATTTCAGCTCAATTTGTAATTTCAAATTTCGATTCTTTACCATATTTTTTGATCCACGGCTTCAGCATGTGAAGTCAATTTTATGGAATTTTCTACCATAATTAGTGAAGGAAGTTTTTGTAATTTTAATATAAAAAAGAGAAAAAAGAAGAGCTTGAAGAGCTTCTTCAATGGCGGACTCGGACAACGACTCGGGAGGAGCACACACCAAATCAAACAGCGAGCTATCACCTCGAGAACAGGACCGGCTGCTGCCGATAGCGAACGTGAGCCGGATCATGAAGAAGGCGCTGCCGGCGAACGCGAAGATCTCCAAGGACGCGAAGGAGACGGTGCAGGAGTGCGTGTCGGAGTTCATAAGCTTCATCACCGGCGAGGCCTCGGACAAGTGCCAGAGGGAGAAGCGGAAGACGATCAACGGCGACGATTTGCTCTGGGCGATGACGACGTTAGGGTTCGAGGAGTACGTGGAGCCTCTCAAGGTTTATCTGCAGAGGTTCAGGGAGATGGAGGGGGAGAAGAGCAGCGTGGCGGCGCGTGACAAGGACGTGAGTGGCGGTGGCGGGAACGGTGGGGTTGGGTATGAGAGTGGTGGTGGGAGTGGAGGAGCTGGGGTATATTGGCAGCAGCAACAACAGCAACAGCAGCAGCAGCAGCAGCATCAGGGACACGTGTACGGCGGGAGCGGGTTTCATCAGATGGGTGTGAGTGGAGTTGGGCTGGGGAAGGGTGGGCCCGGATCTAACATGGGTAGACCCAGATAATTATAGTGGACTCTCTGCTCTTTGTGGCTACTTGCTTTGGGTTTATAATTTGATTGCTAATTATTTGCTTAAAAGTCCTTCTTAATTGAGGACAGTCTGTGTAAAACTCCTACTTTGTTACTTATTAGTGCTTTTGCACAAGTGTTTTACTTTTATTTATTACTAAAATAGTTTGTAATTTGGAATTATATAGAGATAATAGAATTTGAGTAGATTGTGGTATAAATATTGTGATTTCAGTCAATCATATAAGTAGAAGAATTTTCTTTGGTTACCCACTTTTCCCTAATTTCTTCTTTTATCAATCTGAACAGATGGGTTCTAACCCGAGATATCCTCCGCATCGGAAAGAGAAGTACCACTAGAACTAGTTAGTATGGCATTTTGCTTTCTTATTGGCAAAAATGATGATTTTGTTGACCATAAAATGAATGAGAAGTCTAGCAAGCCACCATAGCCCCACTAATTGTATTGGATTTGACAAAAGGTTCAAGTTTTTTCTGCCCTCTTTCTTTGGATAAGGGTGAGAGGGTGGAATTGGATGGCTAAACGGTCAACTGTCATAAGTAGGAGGAGGCCTGTTTCAGAAACTTCCAAACGAACAAATAAAATAGTAGGATGGGAAATAATACTGCAACATTTCAAATTACTGTAGAAAAAATAAATTAAACAAATATGAATAAAACAACATAAAAATTTGTGAGAATATAAAATAAAATAAAAAAACATTTGCATGTTGTTATACTAGTAAAGTGAGAGTAGACATATGATGGAGAGAAGATAGTGAAATAACCACATATTGTTTATCTGAGAAAATTTAGAGGTAAATAAGAGAGACTATCGTGATGATAACGTGTTATAAAATAAATAGAATATGAGAGTATCACTAAATATTGAAGTGGGATTGTATTTCTCTTTTGTAGTATTACATTGATAGAACTTTCTCTATCGGATCTTACTAAAACTTTCTAACTCTCCGATTTCTCTCACCTTTCTCTTCTGATATATTGATGCGTTTTTCTTTCTTATCAAAACCTCCTTTTATAGGCAGAGACTTACAACATCTTTTCCTATAGCGGTAAATATTACAACCACATTTGCTGCAAATATCTAGTAAGGCTATACACAAAGTCTTCACATTCATTTATTTATTTTCATTGCTTACTTGTGCGCTCCACATTATTTACAACAAAAAAGAATTTATTGCTTGACTTTGAATTTTAATTATGTATTATAAATGTCAGTGAGTGAGCAAAAATAAAGAAGTGAGTTTATGACCTTTGCTTTGTTTTTGTTTTTGTTTTGGTCTGATACCTTTGCTTTGTTATACATGACGAGGATTGAAACAAGCACATCAAGCATTCAGATGCTCTGTTTGCATTTTGTCTGTCACTAGCTGCTGGACTTTCAATATAAAGTTGCCTTATCTTTAAAATACCTTCCAATGTATTGGTACATTGTTTTATCAACGGCTGTAATTTATTCTTAGATTTTTTTAAAAATCCAATGACTTGAATTTTTCTTATAATTTAAATTTTTAATTCAATGACTAAAAGTGCAATGCACCGATGCATTGGATGTACCGCTACTCTATCTTTGACTACGTCCTAGCCTACCGGTTTTTTTAGGTGACATTCCTATTGAGAGGCGATAAAGATACTAAACTCACACACACTACACTCTGTGACTCGAACCCAAGACCTTGCCTGAGAGAGTAAATACTCCAAACCACTACACTAGTGAATCCTTTGCTAGCCTACCGGTTTAAGTAGTAATGATGATCATATGGTTATGTTACAACTTACAAGTGAAGGTGGTACAATTCCCAAATATTACAATTACCATGTCCGTACATGCCAAATGATATTTGCACGAAAATACCACCATAAGCCAACTAAGCTCTTGGGACTTGTGAACGAGAGAAATAAGATACGCTTTGAAGAGTAGGGGGAGGCCATTATGAAAATGAAATCTATTCAACAAAGAATTCACTATGTACACGATATCATACACCAGCTCTTCCCCATGTACATGATAAGCTACTATACAATTTCTGGGTTTAAAGAATTGCTTTAAAACAATGGTTAGTTTTCTACATCCTCACAATCAGCATGGCGGGAAAGATTATACAACTACCCAAAACAAAACAAAAGAAGAAATGGGGGGAAACATGATACAACTAGCCAATCAAAACAAGGCACATTGGCAACATCCTCTGCTAAATCCTATTACAATAGTCAAATATCAGGTTCCAGAACAATCTACCACATTCTAGACTTAAGCAATTTCAAGCCATAACATTATCCACAATCTATTTTGATCAAGTGCTATAATTAACTCAAACATAAAGGCAAAACAAAGCTAAAACTAAAAGCAAGAGTTCGGCTTCTAAATCCAACTAGAGAAAGGGAAACACCACGCATCGTCTCTTCAATGTAGAAGTTGGAGGTCCTCTTCATATCCAAAGCAACTCTGAGTTGTTCTTCACAGCTTCAATTCTCACGATAGAGTGTCCTTAAAAACTATTTGACAGTGAAACAGGTGACAGATCTACAATAAGCATAATCATCAGGAAACAATAAAATACTCTACTACATAACACTAACAGCAGTAAATTTAAGTTATAAAGGACTTAAAGGATTAAATGATAGTAAGGAGAATGCAGTATAGGGTAAAAAACACACACACACACACACGAAAGTCAGTAAAAAACAACCACGTCCTCAAAATCCAAGGATTGATCCCACAGTTGGATCATAGTAGCAAGAAGAACTACTAGGTTCTATTCTATGTATTAGTCGACCATAAGATATGAAGGACAGGTTTTCACCATTATTTACAAATAGGGAAATCAATAGAAGGTAATTAGGGTTGCAGCTTTGCAAAGACTAGTCTGTTAATCCAAATCAAGTTGCTTCTACTGTATTTGTCCTGAACAAGCAAAAGGTCTACAGAAGACATTGGAACCAGTAAACCATTTCACAGTAACAAACTGCACTGACAATATAAATGGCAGGTTTCCAAATATCCAAGACTGGGTAAGATGACTGCTGGAGCCGTCTAGAATACCTTAAGGGAACATTGCACTGTCTGAAGGAAAAGCAATATAGAATAGCACAGCAACCCTAGGCAAGGCCAACAGAGTTTTCTCTAGTTATTCAAAAGCTATTATAAAGCACTATCCCAATAGAACACTGTCCAAGTAAGTTTCCAGGTCATTGTTTTATTTTCAATTTAGATCATTGACATATCCAAATAAGTTTAGCAGCCTTCAATTTTGGAAAATCATTGAGGGGAGGAGGGCAGTGAATCAATGAAGCACATAGCCATCCTCTGATTCTAAGACACATATGTACCATACTTCAGTGCTCAAAGTTGAAACAACAATTTACCAAACCAAGACTTTCTTTTTGTGAGTCAAAGTCATCAGTGATTACCCATCTCTTCAACTCATACTATAAGATATTTTGAATATGGTAGGATCATTAACATGTAAACTAGATATACTGAAAATTAACGGAAAATTGCAATTCAAAATCATAACTTCTATAATGTTCAAGTTACACAGTTTATTTATTTATTTTACAAAAACTAGATTAGATATAACCATGGACACCTATATATTTAGGGTACTGTTCTCTAGCAAGACAAAGCCATTAATCAAGTGGCATCATGTTTGAATGCATAGTCCTGAGTGATAGTCTTAACACAGGAGACACCAAACTGTATAAATATACAAATTCACACATTTTCAATTGTGGTCATTGTCACTTACCACATTGACTTCACAGTGTGTTCATGACATCGTGGAAAACCACACGTCACTTATCACATTGACTTCACAGTGAGGTCAACACAATAAGGAATTGAGGGGCGTCAAGCATCCGTTCCGTACAAACAAATGTACTATGTATATAGTACACTACACACACTAGTGGTAAGGGTGGTAGGTGTAAAGTGGAACAGGATTCGAAAAAGCACAAAATTTCATGTCACAATATGTCACGAATGCTTGAAAACTTGATGTAGAGCTGTAACATTTAGACTCTAATCATAGATGTATTGTAATGCATCATGTTCAGCCCAAATGATAAACATAGCATAAAAAATGAAATCAACACTCAAAATCCCTAGTAACCAAAACTATCATACCACAGATCTACAAAACAGGCAAAGTAAAAAAAACTGATCAACAACAGTAAGAGGTATGGAGAGGTCAGAACAAGGGAATGAAAACCTCCCAAAACAAATAAACTTGGCACCAATAACTGTACAAACAATGCACAAGAACATAACCGGTATACAAGAGTGGTGATGTATGATAAAAGCATAAAACAAGTATGGCACATCCCAGACAGACAAACAAACATTTATCAAACTTATAAGCACAGATGAAAATTAAACTGAATTTTAATAGGCTTACCTTTTTCCACATGAGAATTGAACTCTGCTCCTGCAAGACAGAAGCAATCAAGAAATCTAAGCAATGACATGAGAGCAGCCATTGGATGAATCAAGGACCAAAAAACACCACTTGAAAGAGAGTCCACATAAGCATGGCAAACCAAAAGCCACCAAAAGTTTCTTTCACTCTATTCCATTTCTTTCTCAATGGGAAGTCATCAAAAGCAAGAAGCAGCAGAGCAGTTACTCGGACGTAAGCCGCCGTCTCTTCCCATAATCAGCATCCCTTGATCTTGACCGACGGTTATCCTCTTGAGATACACGTGCCTTACTGTGAGTCCTCGATGACCTTCCCCGTTCCCATTCATCCTCATGTTCCGGTTCACGATCTCTGTACTTATGATGATCAGCATATCTGTCTCGGTCTTCCCTGTACCTATCACGGTCCCGTTCTCGTTCCCGATCTCTATCACGATCACGATCTCGAGAACGTTCTTGGCCCCTATCACGCTCTCTGTCCCGTTCTCGACTGACATCACCATCATCACGATACCTTCTTTCTGACCAGTCATGGTCATGAGCCACATCTTTCTCTCTAGGCACCTCTCTGTCATATCCCTGATCCCTATCATCCCGATACCTTCTATCAGAAGATCCAGACCAGTCCCTCTCCGAACCTCTATCTTTCTCCTTTGTGGCATTTGGCCACCCACCTCCTCTATCATGACTAACCTCACCATATTGATGGTCAGAAGCAGCTTCTTCACCATAACTAGACTCCACAGCTCTCCCACCACCATGCTCTTCACCAGCCCATCCACCCATATTAGGATCAGACAACATTCCCATATTAGGCCCATCAACACCTGATGTTGGCATCATTCCCATTCCATTCATGGGCATCCCTCTGCCGAAAAATGCAGGATTCAAATGAGGGGCTACTCCAGGCAGCCCAACACCCCCCACAGGTGGGAATGAAGACAAAATTCCAGAGAAAGGAGGCGTAGGAGCACCAGGAAAGCCTCCATAACTGCCCATTCTCCCCATTGGTGCACCAAAAGCTGGATCAAAACCCTGACCCATCATTTGCTGAGGGTGCAACAAAGGAGGGGTTGCACCAATACCTTGCCCAAACCCATTTCCACCATTCCCCATTAAACCTCTGCCACCCATCCCACCACCTCTATTCCTCATTTGACCAACTGGTCCTCTATTTCCCATACCCTGAGCATTACCCCTTCCCCAATTACCTCTCCCATAACCTCTATTGTTATCCCCACCTTGATAATTTCCCCCTGTTGCAATATTACTCCCACCAGTTTTATTCCCAGCATCATTAGGCCCTCTTCTCCCACCAGTTTGGGGTACTGCAGTTTGGACTACCTGCTGGTTCCTATTTACTTGAGCCTCCCCCATTCTCTTAACACTATATGGTGATGCAAAAGCAACAACACATGGCCTCCCATTAAACACATGGCCTCCCATCCCTTCCTTGCAGACTGTCGCAGCAACAGGATCAAAAAACTCAACCTGGCAGTATCCTTTTGACTTCCCACTTGCTTTCTCATCAAAAAACTTCACTTCCTTCACCGGTCCATACTTACATAACTCTGCCTCCAGCTCTGCATCTGTAGTCCACCAATGCAAATCACCCACAAATAATATCGTCCCGCCTCCACCACCACCAAATCCTCCTCCCGGACCACTATTCCCACCAATCCCATTAACATTCCCACCTCCAACACCACCAGCTTGCCTCAACATGCTCTCATTTCCTACATTGCCAACAGCAGCAGTACCATGTAATTGTTGCTGTTGCTGTTGAGGTTGTGGTTGATGCTGTTGTTGCAATTGTGGCGGTGGCTGCTGAGCAACAATCCCTTGAACCCCAGCACCACTATTATTCCCACTTTGCTGCTCAAACTCATTCATTTTGCCTGATGCTTGCCTTAATTCAACCCTAATCCCACCTCTTCCCCCAATGGGCCCCAAACCAACACTCCCTTTCACACCCACTTCGTTCCCTCTAAACCCTAGATTCTGGTTATTATTATTATTATTATACCCAGAACCCCTAACCCCTCCATCACTCCCTCCAGTACCCTCACCGCTACCGCCCCCAACACCCGGTATCGGAACACCGCGAGGTTCCGGCGCCGCAACCTCCGGTGACCCAATCTTTTTCTCCTCCACCACTTCATTTCTAAACCCTAATTCCTCGTTCTTTCTCATAGACTGATAAAACCCCTCGCCGACATTGACGTCGTTGTAAAGGTCCTCATAATCATCGTCCTCTTCGGCCAAAAAACCGTCGTCGGCCACCGCCGAGATCGCCTCGTTACGGTGGAACTGATCGACTCCGTCACCTTCATCCATTCTTCTCCGTTTTCTTGTTGGTCTTCGACGGCCTAGGGTTTTCTATCTATCGTTTTGAGTGGGCAGTGAAAGTGTGTTCAGAAATCGAAAGGAAGCATTTTTATGATGCCAATGAAAGTAAAGACTCAAAAGAAAATGAAAGAAAAGATTAGGGTTGGAGATCTTACCAGGCAAAAGAGTCATTGTATTGTTGAGAGTTCGAGAACGAAGACCCTAATCTGGGATTTCTAGAAACTTGTGACGTGAGAGAGACAGCAGACCGGTGAATTTTCTGGTAATCTATTTCCATGTCTCGCTAACTTGCGCCATTCTTGCTTACGGTCTCGGTTTCGATACTCAGTAGTAAAAGTAATGATTTAACCAAATTTCCATTTGAGTTGGTTAGTTAGCTTCGATTCGATAATTATTTCCATGCCAAATTTCTAGTTCTTTTTATTCTTTCCAAATCCCAAATTAATCTCCACTACAGTTGTTATATTTCTATTTTAACTTAAATCTAGCTTAATGAAAACCTAATAACATTCAAAATTTCAGAGAAGGTATGTGCAATGAAAGATTAGCTTTTGTTTGTGACATATTTGGAAAATGAACAAAAGTTTGTTTATTTTTTAAATAATGGGCCCAAGCCCACTTTCTTTCTTTCAAAAACCGACAAAAGGGGTTTTTTTTAAACTGGGCCACAACGTGGTCTAAAAGCCAAAGAAGCTCACATCTTAAAAATATCTCAGCATTGACCCACTAAAGTTAGAAAGTGTATAGGCTTTACCAAGTTGACATACGTAGATTGTTGGAAATGAGTTTTCACCACTAAGAGTGACGTGACTGCCGTCTCTCTTAGCAAGAAAGCAAGTTGACTGTTTGACGCCGAAACCAAGAGGAGCCGTCTTCCGATTGACTTTCCAACTCCAAAAAGATAGCAAATCGAAGGAACATCCTCTGAAGCCAATATCTTCATCTAAGATAATTTTTTCTCCTACTTATGGATCAACTTACAAGGGCATGTCTGCAATTGACATTGCCCAACATTCAAGTTTTATCCTCTACCCACCACCATCTTCGTTGAGATATTTGTCTATAAATATAGAAGCTCCACAGCATCACATGAGGCCTCTCTCTCTCCAAATCAGACGCAATGTCTCTTAAACATTTGAACGAACTTCAAGTTTTCAAAACAGCCAACTTGCTACCCAGATAACCAGTTGGCAACTCATGCGTTTATCTTTTATTGCTCTGTCATCTTCTTGGTATGATTTGTATTTAAATATTTAGGCTAGCTTCCCTGTAATCAAGCTAAAACTTGTAATAGACTGGATAGAGAAATCTCCAGTCACTTTGTTACCAGTTTCTTCATAACTGCAACTTGTTCTTTTTAAAACATAACTAAATGGAGAAATCTTTAGTTTTTGCCTTAACTGTTTATCATACTAGAGCTAGACAAAGAAATGTCATGTCTTTGAGAACTTTACATTTATGCTACTTACCTTTCACGCAATTTACTTTCCAGTAATCTACTTTCCCGCTTTTTATATTTGAATCTTTACTTGTTTATTGCTATATAGGCCTAGAACAAGGGTTTTTAGGTCCAAATAGGGCTTTCTTATCCTGAAAATATGGACTTACTCAGGCCCGAATCATATTATTGGGCTCGAATTAACTAAGTCTTAACCCAATCTAGGGTTATCTTAGGCTCGAATTAAGGTTTTTGAACCTAGTCAAGGGATCATTAACCACAACTTTGGTTTTTCTGTTTGGTTAGGTACCGTTCGTATCTTCCAAGCCAAAGACGCACATTTGAAAGAATATTGAAGTCCTCTTGATTGAGGCATAGAAAAGAACTAATTCAAGCCAGTACCCTCCTAGGAGCACAATGGCTTGATTAGAGGTCCAGATCGAGCAAATCCATCATACTACATACTCTACATCACATATACCAAGTCTATTGGGCTGGTCTCATCCCCAATAAAGGCACGCCTGTAAGACCCGTGTCTTGGGAAAGCAAGAACGGTGAGCAATCCCACATCGACCAACGGAGAGGGGGTGATGTGCCTTATATGTACATGCCCACCTCCAAATAGCACGAGGCCTTTTGGGAGCTCAGCCTGAGTTGTGGGAACTCAGAGTTAAGCGAGTTATGGCTTAGAGCAATCCCAGGATGGGTGACCCTCGGGAAGTTGCTCGTGAGTTCCCAAACAAAACCGTGAGGGCTCCGGCCCAAAGCGGACAATATCGTGCTACGGCGGAGCGATCCCAGGATGTGACAACGCCTATGCAAAACACACTTTCAAGCCAGAAGGAGCAGGTAACCAGGGCGCAGCCCGTGCACGCCCACCATTCCAGCCTAATCCAACTTTCAATTTTGTCTAAAGATTGAACAGTCCTCTCACGAGCTAGAGATCCAATCGGGGCATTGGTGTTGAAACATTAATTCTCTCCCTCTTTTCCACCTCGCCCATCCAGTAGAACGAGGAGAGGACCTATAGTCAAAAAGACCCCAACAACTTTGAATTAAGTTATTATACTTGGTTGGTGATGAGCACAATTTTATGTCAATTCATTACCCCTAATCTATATTTGTTAGTATCTTAGAATAAGTGTTTTTATAGTTTTTACTTCTTCTTTTTTGTTGTGTTTTTATAGATTTTTACCTTGGTTGGAATAAATGTGAGCTAAAAGTGCATTATTTAATATAAATTTTGTTTTTACTCATTTTCGTAGGTCAACTTCTTGGTTTTGGATCAGCATGTTCCTGTGCTTGGATGAGAATACATTTTTCATGGAAGTTGTTTCAATTGGTGTCTATTATAACATATCCAAATTTTAGCCACATTGGATCCATATTGACACCTCAGGCTTTCCCACACCAAGCCTGGTTCAGAGAATTTGTTTTGGGCTGTTTGTGGCATCACTAGTGTCACCTCTTTTTCTACTTGTTACCACACCTCTTGGTAACATTGTTTTACATTGTAAAGTTGGTTCAGATTTGTAAAGTTGAGATAATTCCTCTTAATGTATTAAAACCAATTGTAATGATGGAGAGGAAGGAGGGGGGCTACGAAATAGAAGCAAAGGATGAATGATCATCCATGTGTTAACAAATGATGGCAGCCATGTGAAGTATATGCCCACGTGTGAGGAATATTGAAGAACCCACACAGCATGTGAAGAATTAAAATATGCAGCCACCAAATGCGAGCAGCTTTCCCATGTAAAGAAAGCCTAACCACAAGAAGAAATAGCAAGTGATAAACAAAAGAATTAGAGAACATGGCAGCAAATCCATATTAAGAATGTGGAGCAACTAAAGAATGATGAAGGCATTCATCATGTGCAAGCATGCAAATAAAGAATAGAAGAAATAAAACATGTGATGAATGTGAAGCAATTGAGCCAGCCAAAGAGAAGAATGCAGCTGCAGTTGAAGAGGATTTCATTCTCTATAAATAGAGAGCTACGGCAAGGGGAAGAGGTGTGCCATAGTGTGCATAGAGTAGAGATTTTAGGCACCAAATATCCAGTAGAGAAGAGACCTTGGGGAGCCGAGAGGCAAGGATCCAGAGGCATCTACCATTTTAGTTTTCATAAGAGGAAAAATGGTTATATAATTGGAGAGAACCTTGAGGAGCTGTGAGACAAGGAACCAAGGGGTTAATGATGCAATTTTTCCTTCTCATCTTTGTTCTTCTTTTTTATGTTGTATTTAGTTTCCTATTTTATTTATTTCTAATTAAAGAATGTTAATGATGAAACACCATTATGAAATAAAGTTTTAGTTTTTATCTTTCAATTACCAACTATTATATTCTTCAATGTTTATAATTTCGGCTTCACATGATTGATAGGTTAATTTTCTTTTCAGCACTTCGATTTCTGTGTGATAGAAGTGAATACTTAATTATTTGTGGTAGTTAAGAGTATAAGTTAATCTATTAATGCATCCTTGGTTTTGTATTACTAATATACAAATTTCTTTGATCATTTGTAGTTAAATAAATCTTTTTCACATAGGATGCTTAGAATTTGTACTTATGAAGGGAAGAGGAATTTACATAAGATTCATTAAAATGCATGCTTAATATATCTTGAGAAAGCAGTAGATTGATTTCTAGATTGCTACTCCATGAGAATTGTTAGATAATTAATTAGAGTTTTATGGAATAATGGTGTTGAATTTTATGTTTTATTTAAATTTCTTTTCAACCAACAAATCTACTTTGAATCAACTAGGTTAGCAACTGAATTAACTTGGGTTGGATTAGTTTTCCATCTTTTTCACACACTCCCTATGGGATCAACTCGCACTTACACACACCTATTCTACAATCGATTTGTGCGCTTGCTAGTATTATAAATTTAAAACAACACCTTTTAGGTGACAACAGTTGGCTCAATTCGATTATTCAATTTGAATTAAGTTATTATACTTCCTTTTATTGAGATTTTCAGTACGGATCAAATCGATATAGTCATAAAAATAATAATTGTGGGAGTAAAATTATGCAAACCAATGACAAAATTACACGTTGAAAAGTATCGGAAGATATGGACAAGCGAGCGTGGGAATGAGAGGCAAACACTATTCACATGAGATATGATGATAAGAATTTGAATGGAGTTTTGGTGTGGGAAGTGAAGAACATGACTAGGTATTTATAGAAGAAAAAAATTCTGGATTTTTTGGAATTTAAATTGGTCGCTGATGTTACACTAACATTAGCAAACCCAGGCAGTAGCTTAGACAATTCTTGTCTTTGTGCTGGTTCGGGTAAATGGGTTCCATGAAGGGAATATTTTGGGAAGGGTGGTGTAGAGATTTCTTGAAATCTTTAACCAAACTTTGACATAATAAATCACCTAGTATGACATATCTAATATGTAATGAAAATAAAAGCGGAAGTATAAAATAGCTAGGGATTCATGCAAGTCTCCTTAGGTCCCAATCTTTATAGGTTTATGAAAATAGACACCAATGACTCTCTAAAATCATGTTCAAGAGAGAGATGAGATGTTCATACCCTTGGAGTGAATCTTGAAACCAAGAATGGTGTTCAAGTAGATGAATTGGTCCATTTGCTGTTGGCTCTCCCTTTGATGTTGATTCCCCACTTTTAATTCTCCAAATAGGTACAAAAAGGTTGCACCTCCCCAAAACTGTTCACCAAGGATGAAAGAGATGAGAGAATGAGAAGACAACAAGTGAAGAGTGGATGCTAGCCCTCTCACTTGTTGTTGGCCGGCCAAGGGGGTTTGGGAGGGAGGTTTTGGTGTTTCCTCTCTTCCAAATTTACCAACTTGAAACCCTAAATAGTTGGGTGTTATGGCTACACATATATAGAGCTAAAATTGTCACACATGTGACCAAAAAGCCCCTTCTTTTTGTGTGTGCCGCCCCCCTCCCCCTCGATTGCCCTATTTGTGCCATCTTAGTCCATCACATTAATCCTATAATGTGTCACACTTGTGTATAAGTTCATATAGTCCATTCCTTATTGAATTTCCAAGTCACATGGGCCCTTTATTAAAGTTCAATAACTTTAATTGAATAATTAAATTAATCTAATCAATTTAATTAACTTAGTGACTTAACAAATTTAATAACTCACTTGTATAACAAGTATCGGTCCTGGTCATCCTTAGTTGACCATGTCAAGTGTCGGGTCAATCATTTGACCTTTGACTTTTGACTTTGACCTTTGACTTTCACATTGACTTTGACCAAGCCACAAAATCATTTATTCTCATCTTTTTTCCCAATCGACTCATCTTTCAGTGTGTGATCTTATAGGTTCTAATTAGCAAGTAGTGGGTATGAATGATTCACTCTAAACCAAGTGTGAATTGTATCCCTCTATACAATTCTCTCTATTGGCGAAGGCTAATTATAATTAGTCCTTACAGGGCTTCCACAAAATGGTTGACACCTAGCAGTATGTCATGGCTACCCAAACTAAAAAGAATTCATTTAGAGAACCTAGTCAGTTTGTGAATACAATGCAATTCGACCATTCTCTAATTCAATACTCTATGTCATATTCTTGGGATATGATAAACTCTTGTCAAATCCCCTAATATGACATCTCTTTGGTTATATGATTCACTTGGATGAAATTGCAAAAGTTCTTGTTACAATTTTCATCCGATACTTTGGCCAAAGATTCAACGAATCATATCTTCAGAGTGTTCTCTCTTCTTACTAAGATTATAGATTCCTTGTTGTACATTTACATGTCTCTGTGCACATGCTGAGAATCCTGATGAACACATTTAAGTCACATCATTTCGATATGACTGTATAGTGTTCTCAAAAAGAAACAACCTACATACAAGGGATTATCACAACTTAGAATTCTTTGTTTGACACTTGTGAGTAAGACTTCCATACAAGAATTCTTGAGTTGATCGCGTTTAGTGGACTCCTTCTTCTATAAAGCACCTACACACTTGTCTCGGTGTCTCCACACGAATGACTTTGAGACTAGTCATCATCCCAATTGAGCATACATAATGTGTACTAGTCTTTGCGAGTCACCATTGTCCAATTGGTGATCCTATGACCATGAACACTTTAGGATATGATATTCCTCTAATGGAAATGTCTCATAAATCTAACTTTTTAAGACCACTTTCCATTTATATCTTAATCCATGGACTTATTACTTTGTGTACATTATGTATCTAAAGTAACATTCATGCCTCATTGATTGTATTTATTATATTATTTCCATAGAATTATTCATTTTTATATTGGCTTCTAGGGCATATATCTAACATCTCATTATTGCCCACACTAGCCCTTGTTGCTATGAGCATTAATCCAAGATTAGGCTGCCTTTTGCCATTGTAAAGAGTTCTCTATTAGGGTAATAAGGAAGTTGGGCCTCACATAAGCTCAATACCTCTGAAGCTCAACATGGCCTAGTAAGGAAAGATCATGCAGCCACCTAATCAGGCCCAGTCATAGGCCACAATTGTCATTACGTGAGTTATGGCCTAATCAATACGTGCATTGAACTTATTAATTATCACACATCACAAGTCAATCTGCTAATTAACATGATGAGCGAGATAATGGGTCTCGACTAACTCAATAGGCAATCTTCACGTTGTCCACAATGGACCAGTCATCCAAAGGCTGAATAAAAGCTACCCTTCATCAAATAAAGAAGGTAACTGCTCTATGGACTAAGAACCTTACTCTTACATTTCAAAGTCTGACTTAGACATTGGATGACAAGACCCGACCGGATTCGACCCGGAACCCGGGGAGGCGGACCACAGTTGATGGGCCCAACATCAACCCCGTCGAGACCCACAAACTACAAGCGATTACTCTCTTCGAGACAAGCGTGAAAAGGGGCCAAGACTTACGGCAAAAAAGCAGGCAGATTCTCCCTAAAACAGGGACTAGCCCAAAACTTCAACATGTCAAACAAGCAACGAGATAAACAACCCAAGCGCCTTGGCATACGCAACAATGCATCACGGGCCTCAGGCCAAACTAATTCAACCCTAGAGGTGATACTGAGCAACTAAAGTACGAAATCAACGGCGGAAAAGAAATAGCAGTTACAAAGTTTAGGGTTCAAGGATGACAATCCTACCCTTCCATGGCTCGAGAAGAGAAGCACACCGAGCCAGTGTCGGCGCAGCTACGATGCAGGGCGCAAAGCAGAAAGAATGAGTGGACAAAAACAAGGTTTACATACTTAAAACAAAGTACTAACCCCACCTTTTAAAACTATGCCAAACATGCATATGAAACCATTTTATACTTGATTGATTTGAAACCGTACTCTCTCAAAGTACGTGAAAGTAACCAGGTTTAAAACCCCTTTTTCGAACAACTAACCTTTTTCTTTTCCCAAGGCATAACCTCCCAAAACACGAACCCATATACATATGTAAGTATATGAAATAACTTAAGAATGTAAAGCAATGAGAATATAAAAATCCTCAAATACCAAAACAACATTTAAAAATGTCAAAGATCTCACTCACCTGAAAACCAAACTAGACAATAATCCCCGAAACTCAAATGTAGTTCAAATCATATATATAAATATATATATAAAACAGGATTTACAATCCCACAAGTAAAACCTAGCAAGTGCGAAATCAAATCAAGTACTACAACCAAAAGCAATTAAACAGTTTCCCAACTTCCCCAAACTCACAATCACGTGCTCACAAGCACGACAAGCGAGAACGATCCTCACTAAAATAAATATGAATACGAAGGTACTAACACACGCGTATAGGTATAGTATAACCAACACAAACACAAGTACCAGGGAAGACAATCCAGCAGGGGATCATTTGGCTGGACACGGTGCAGTCTCATCGAGACACCGGGCCCGAGGTTGAGCCGTCAAAGTGGGGACTAAACTCACGAGGACTATATGGTAAAACTTACCAACCATAACTCGAAAATAAATCTGTCCTCTGTGAGACTACCCAATCAAAGGTCTACAGCTACACCGTTAAGGTATGCACTTAGGATCGTATCATACCAAACCAGGTAACAATTTCATATCAATGCGCCATGCGATCATGATGCTCCGAGCGAGGGAGGTACAATACGAGGGTGCAACTTGACACTCAAATCAATCGTCGTCACGCGATAACGGTATATATATATACAATCACAATGTACCTAACCCCAAAACAACGACACCGGGACATATACAAGTCCATCGAGTCCACTAACCCATATATAAATACTCAAAGTCAGACATGTTTGTCCAAAACATATATTTCTATATTCAAAATAATCACAAGGTCTAACGACATAAAGCAGTTAATATCAAATCACACATCCTATTCGGTGAAAAACCATAATTAAATCTCATTCAATGCTAAATCCAAGCATACAAAACCATAATAAAATCTCCAGTCTCTAAGGCGTCAAATCTAAGAGTATAAACATATATATATATATATATCAATATATATATATATATATAATAGAAAGTATTGATAACCCTTTTCTTAAAGTAGATAAACATATGTATATATATATATAATCAAGGTACATATATATATATATATATATATAACCAAAGTATGGCGATCCTTTTCTTAAAGTAGATATACATATATTATATAACCATTTTCCCACTTTGTTACTAAGTGCTTACTCAAAGTAGGCTATACATATATATATATATATATATATATATATATATATAATCAAAGTATCACGTATTATAAATCATAGGGTTTTAACACTAAAACCGAGTATGAAATCAAGCGGACTATACTAACGTCCAAATATTCAATTATATAATTAAAATATAATATAGCGATTCCAAGCTTAATATAGCTCATTTAAGTAATTAAAATCCAATACGAAAGCCACGGGCATTCACCACGTCCGTTCAATACCCCAAATGTATAAAAATATAATAACATATAACATCGAGGGCCCCACATAAAACCAGCAGCCCAAATCATGCATTAAACTCAAATGCAAGCCCCTTTTAAAATATAATTAAACCAAAAGTCAAACCAAGACTTAACATTTCAAGATTTAAAACAATTATTAAATCTCATTTATGCAGTTCATGCAATTCATTCAAATCATGCTTGTTGAAAACAATGTCCACTCCTGATTGGTCCTATCTGCCTGACCACCGAAAGGGTCCAGCTTTGCCTGCGTAGTAGAGTCAAGTACCTAAAGCGATAGATACGAGGATTGGATTAGTATCGTAGAATCACGAGGAACCTTAAACTCAAACCCTAACAAAACCCACTTTAACGTGTACGTACGTCCCTCACGAAGGATTCCAAGGTCAAACTACCTCTTATAACCGATGGGACCGCCGAGAAGACTCACGGTCAGCGGCGGTCAAACACCGGTTTGATCAACCGGGCCCGCGGAGTCCAAGACCTCCAAATCGATCAGGGACATTCCTAGAAGTCCAACAAAGTCAACTACATGACAAGCGGACCTCGGGAGGCGCTCGGTCAACCCTGGTCAAGCAGTCAAGCCAGGCTGAGATAGGTCAAGACCGGACCGTGGCTCCCATGACCTCCAAACTTAGATCTGAAGTTCCTAGAGGTTCAACCACGACCTAAACAACGTGTCCTCAAAGTTTGGTCTCGATCGAGCAGTCGGATTGCTCCCACGTCGCACGATCGGACGATTCTGATTTAATTCTAACTTCAAGTCATCGATCCGGGAGTATCCGGGACTCGAATCACGATCCGTCAAATCCTACCACGACCCTAGAATTATCTAGATCAAGATATCCAAAAATGGACGCGAGCGATCCAACCGTTCAATCCCTTATCGAACCGAGAATCGCGCAATGGCGAGATTCGTTCAATGGCCAAGCGATCTCCGAATTGAGATCCGTCAACTCCCACGGGCTCACAGCGATACGAGGATCTCAAAGGACCCAAGAACCGCCATACCACGCGCCGCCACGGGCCCAGTGGAGTGGCGGGTGTCTTGATCAAATCGGCCAACACGAAAATGTCTGTAGGTCCCAACCCGGACACCATTCGACTTAGACCACAGAATGGAGTCTAGAACCCAAACCATGACCACCCCAAAACGGTGGTTAACCACCTCAAAACCGCTCGAGTCCCGCCAAGCCGGCCTAAACCCCTAGGTTTCTAGATCCACTCCCAAACCACCAAATCGATCCAAACCCACCATACAAATAGCTCGAGGAGGAAGAGAGTTCGAGGAAAAGTACCGTGCGCGACGGAGCGGCTCACCGAGGAGACGGCGGTATTTGCTGAAGAAGCCGCGACAAACCGGTAGAAACCGCCCGGCGAGAATGGAGGTTTCAGCGCGAATCGTGGGTGAGTCTTGGCCAAACTCGGCAGGCTGGTTCCATTGCGGTGGTCGCGACCTCCGCAGTAATGGGAGCTGAGAGATCGAAGAGAGAGTGGCCCAGGAGAGAGGAGAAATCGCGAGGAGAGAGAAAGTCGAGGAGAAAGAAAGAAAATCTGGTTTACGATTGGGTGAGGGTATTTAACAATTTTCAAAATGACCATTATGTCCTCCGAACAATCCAAAGCTTGTGTCGAAGCGTTCCGCCCCGTCAGCGGACTCGTTTCGACATTCGACGCAATGGCGCCTTTCGTTCCAAAATTCCGTCCCAAAAATAAAAGTGGACAAAATGCCCTTTAATATTTAATTCTTATTAATTCCTTTTAATTACTTTAATTCCTTTTAAATTCATTTTAATTATCCAAATTAATTAATTCATTTTATCTTATAATTTGGGTCGAGAATTCGTCACATTGGAGTCTATTTGGCTCACACCAAATTGGTGTGCACATAGACTCAGTTGACATTATCTTCTTAAGTTTAATGGTACAAAGGTCTTCCACAGACATCTATAAATTTTTATCCCACAATAATAATAATAATTGTTGCACTTAACCATAAATAAGGGATTCTTATCCATTCAAGGTTAACAGTGACAACACAATGTTACAAGTCCAACTTATTAGGGTTTTTTTTGTCCAAAGATGTTAACCCTAAACGATGCAACTTTTACAGCTCGTTTTGGAAAGTGCTTCTTCCAAAGGCGCTTATTCTAGTAGCTTCTACAAAGAAGTAGTTTGATGTTTTGATATCATGCATAACAACGCTTTTATACTACATAAAAATGCTTTTGATATTTTGTGAATCATTTGTCTGCCAAAGTAAACCAATTTTGTTAATGAGAGAATATCAAATTTTCATATAAGACATTATGAACTCAAAAAGCTCCTTCAAATGAAATTGTTTTCATCTTAGAATCTTTTATCATCTATATAATATAAAGGCTTGTTTACTGTAGTACCCATGAAACTATGGTCAAATCTCACTTTACCCCTTGAAAGTTAAAATGACCTAGAGTGCCCCATTGACCAAAGTTTGGTGGTTCACAAGGCAATGGTGTTGCTCATGCATTGGCTCAATTTGGATTGCAACAACGATTGTTTTTTGTATGGGAAGATGCAGCACCGTCGTGGTTGATGTCTTTTTTAGAGAAAGATTGGGAGGGAATGAGTATTTAGTTTTTGTGGGTAGGGGTGCTGTGGTATTCTTTTTCCTTGAATGGATTTTCCTCATTTGAGAGTTTTTTAAGGTAAGGTTTTAATGAGGCCACTATCATACTCCTCCTGTTTTTTATTTTACCTATATCTTACCTATATCTGGTTGTATTCTGCGATGATTTTTAGTCAATGAAGTATCTTTTTGATAAATAAATAAAAAACTATTGACAAGTTGTGGAGAGCCATGGAAACAACAACAATTTGTACTTGTTTTTCCTTATGGAAAGTATGCTTTTTTCCTATCATTCTCCAACAATTTAAGCCATTTAAAAACAACTACAATACATCTATAGACATCAATTGATAAAATTCATCATCACTCTCATATGTAGAAGAGTGTGTATTGTGATCATCACTATCATTGAAACTTATCTATAAAAATGAAAAAAGTATCTTTATATATATACAAATTCCTTTCTATTGAGGATCCTCAAATAATTTTATTTGAGGGACACTCTTTAGGCTCCCCTACAAAAAAAAAAAAAAAAAAAAATCAACGATCCAAACCATCTATTTTTCATATATTCATTTATAGATGATATTTGCAAAAAAATCATACAAATTGAAAATCATTAAGGCATCTAATTGAGACCAACAAAATCAATGAATACGGTGCTTCAAGAAAGTCTTTGAATTTCAATAATTTAATTGAGTAGTCAAATGATATCGGATTCAGGTGAATTTTTTTATTTTTTTGTAGAGATGACCTTTGAATGAATATCTACAAAATAGACGGTTTGGATTAGTGAAATACATTGCAGAGTAGGCCCTACAAGAGTGTTCTCAAATAAGCTTATTTGAGGGATCCCTTAATGGAATATATATATATATATATGAGTAATGCTCTAGTCCGGACGTTCGTAAATTTTTTAATATGCGGATTTGCTGTTTTAGCCACTTTCTTTGCATATAATTAGTTGTTTTAGATAACTCAATGCTTACATTTGTATAAAATAAAATAAAAAACCAATGAAAGATCAAATAAAAACATCTGTCAATACCTGACCAAACCAAAACCACCCTACATTGGAAGGTAAAAAATAAAGGATGCTGTCAATTCATTGATTGGAGAAAGTTACCAAAAGCAGTGGGAAAGCGGTGAAACATATGTTTTTGCTTTTTATGCTCTAATATACAATAATATGAAAATCTTTGAATTGATGTAGTAGCACAAGAAGCAAAAGAAAACACACATCCAGACATTAAGTAAAATACAGACATCCACATTAGAGAACTCCTCTATATCAATGTATATTACAATTACACTTTTAACAATACATCAAAAGCATGTCCCTATATTTCTGTTCATAATAATGCATGTAACTGAACATGAGAGATAAGAACAAGATGAGACACTATTAACAAGTCTTTCCTCCCTCATATTTTTTATAAAAAGAAAAAGACGAAGAAAATCAAAATCCTTTGAGTGCAAGAGTCCACACAAACAAAACAAGAAGCATCCAACCAATCAGACCAATTTTAACCGCGAATCTCAGTATCTTACGGTTATTCGACGACAAATTAACCGGACCAGCCAGTGATGCCGTGCCAAGTAACGGCTACTTTACCCATTATAGCCAGTAACAACCCTCCACCCCAACGGTCACATTTTCTCATTTGTCCTCTAACCAATTTCTAAAAAGACTCTCTCGCTCACTCACAACGTTTTAATTTGTTTCAAAAAACCAAACAAACACCCCTCTTCTCTTTCCTATAAATTCATGTCCTTTCTTCCTCAATCTCTCAGAACCATAACACTTTCAACCCACAACAACAACACTCAGAGATTTGTTGTTAGGTTTTACGAGATTTCCCAAGATGCATAAACTTGTTCTACTCTCTTTTCTTCTCTTCTGTGTCTCACATTTCAATGTGGTACAAGCAGACAATGCGCCTGCTCCTTCTCCCAAGCCCTCCACAACCACGCCAAAGCTGCCGTCACCACCGCCACCACAAACACCACCACCGCAAGCCTCTTCTCCTCCGGCCACTACTCCGGTCGCTTCTCCCGCCACTACTCCGGTCATTTCTCCCGCCACATCTCCGGTAACTTCTCCGTCATCCCCTCCAAGCCCTCCGACTCAGTCGCCGCCTTCGCCTGCTCCCAAAACCGCTCCGACAGTTTCTCCGCCAACCCAACAAACTCCTCCTCCTCCGGCGGCGACACCCACAGTCTCTCCGGCAACTCCTCCCACATCAGTTTCTCCCGCGAAGAGCCCATCGAAAAGTGTGTCTCCCCAGGTTCAATCTCCGCCGACTCCTCCGCCCACCGTTGCCTCTCCTGCCAAGACTCCGGTGACTGCTCCGGCGAAAAGTCCTGTCGGGATTTCTCCAGTTGCAGAGGCTCCGGAGATTGCTGCGACCCCCTCGGAACCAGCAGGTATTCCTTCGAGTTCTGCAACACCGGCAGGGTCGCCGGGGGTGTTCCCGTCAAGCGGTAGCCCACCAATTCCCGCTCCGGCTAGCCTGTCGCCGGATTCTGCGCAGGGTCCATCTAGTGATGAGTCTTCTTCTGGTTCGAGTTTGAAGTATGGGGTTTTGAGTGGGCTGTCCATTTGGGTTGCTTTGGCTCTCTAAATCCGTACTTCCATTCATTTTTCTGTTCTTCCAGATTATTTATATTTTATTTATTTATTAAGAATTATTTTTCTTTTCTCCCTCTACGGATTACTGGACTTTTGTATCATTTTTTGGAGTAATTTTTGGGTGTTCTGCTACTGGTGTATCATCCATTAGGTGTAGGGACATGTGGAATGTTTACCAATACGCACGTGTGCATAAAAATAATAATAAATTAGAAAGTAATTCCAAATGCCCTAGGTTTATTGGATGACATAGCACGTGGTGTAATCTTGTGACATTTAAAAATTTCTCCATTTTTGTTGTTGAATGATAAATATTCGTTTATTATCATATTTTATATTGCCCCTTGTAATAAATTTTATTTTTGTTAAACTTTTTGAACATTTTTTTTGCTCTGGATCATATGGAACTGGAAAAAATGTAAATAAGAAAACAGAAAAGTTGGAGGGGTCATGGTTGGTCTCCTCATTTGGAGGCTAGAAGTTAGAACTGATATTTGGAGACTGATTTTTCTTTTGAATTTAATTTAATTTTAAAAACTTAAAGAAATTATAAAAATAAGAAGTAACAAAGTTAAAATAGAAATGCCTAGGTGTGGTGGTTAAAATTGTGGGTGTCAATTGCAATTTGTGGATTATGGTTGGAATAAAACCAAGTAGAAAATGATGTTCACTATGCAGGCCCAAGAAGTGAAGATGGTCCAAGTTTATTATAATAGGGTATTTTTCATTTTATTACGGTAAATTTTACTCACTTTTAGGAGAAAAACTTTCTTGGCACAGTATTCCTATCCCTCCAATGGCTGCACGCCAAGAAAGTTTTTCTCCACTTTTAGAGTTCAATATAACAAGTTTTTTTTCATTTCAGTCACATATACAAAGTTGATTTTCTTACCACTTTCATACATACCTTCAGTCATTCTATTAATAAGTCTGTTAACTGCTAACGTGATAATAAATATGGCACGTACACTCACTCATATTGTATGTAGACCAAGTGGCACTATATGAGTGAGTCTACGTGACATATTTATTGTCACGCTAGCAAGTAACAGACTTATTAATAGAAAGAATGACGATAGATATGAAAGTGATAAAAAAAATAACTTTGTGTATGCGACAAGACGAAAAAAAACTTTCTGTGTCGAACTCTAAAAGTCGGTAAACTAAGTGATAATTACCCATTATAATAATAATGTTTGTTTGTTTGATGGGCAGTCTTTAATTCTATGAACTGGGTGGGGTGGGTGAGAGAGAGATCTGATAGTGAGATGTGGATTGTGAGTGCCTCATCAGCAGCAGCAGCAACAGTCTCAAGGCCATCATGGTCTTCTTGTTCACCAGCCCAAGTCCTCCTCCCCACATCAATCGGTTCCATTTCAAGAATTTGGCAACCTCCTCTTCCTCTTCTTCTACCCCTTGCTTGTTTTTTCAATATGGAGGAGCATTGGTATTTGTGCCCAAAACCCACTCTTTCACATCCACTGTGTTCCCTCAATGAAGGAGCAGCAGCAGCAGCAGATAATTTTTCCCCAACTCATCAACAACAACTAGAGGTATTGCATTCCATGGATAAGATTGGATTTTGTTGTTCAAAATATAAATTGGGTTTTCAGTAGGCTTCACATATGTTTGTTTGCTCAGGCAAATTCGGGTGAAATGAGTTCAAAACTTGCAATGCAAAGCTTGGGTTGGCAGCTGTGCTCGCTTACGGGCTGTTTGATGCAGTTACATACACATCCTTTTTTGTCCTTGCATTTCTCGGCTATGAGAAAAGTACAGGCAACAACCCAGCCAATATCAAGGCACTTGTGGGGGTAAGAAATGCTTGCTCAATTATTTTTATTTTTATTTGATGATTTGATGATGCACTCTTGTATGTATGGATATGATTTGGATGGTATGGTTGTTGGGTGACTATTTTTACACCAGAAGGTGTGCTTTTGGTACAAGAGCACTTCCAACGCTGCATTATAGCCCGGGCAGGAGGGGCCTAGGCCCGCGATTCAGCTCTAGAGCGCATCAAGCAGCCCGGGCAGATGGTGGGCTCTATAAGCCTGGATAGGTCCAAATGCAAGAATAGCCCGAGCTGTTGCCTGAAGATGATGACGTCAGCGCTGATGTCATCAACGTAAATTTTTTAAAAATAGAAAAAAAATTATGAAACATTTTTTTATACATACCTAACAATTTTATTATTATTAATCTCATACATATAAATAAATTTAATCCCATATAAATAGTAGTTGCCTTGGTTGACAGAATGAGTTTAAAACACAACCGCTTCAGAAGCGCCGTCACTATTCACGTGAATAGTGCCGCACTTACTTTCCCTTACCTTTTGCCATAGCACCATTGGTGAAAATGCTCTAAGTGCTTAGTTGCAAGAATTAATACATCTCAAAGGTTTCATTTAGCTACTAACAAAATTGAGGAGGAGCCAAACGTCTTAGGTTTAGACTCTCACGGGCGTAAAAACACCTGCGCAATTAGGTTTACCTATGTCTTCGTATCAGATGGGGGAGTGAGTTGTAGTGATTTTGTTGTTACCAAGAAGTTGGGGGAGAAGAAAAGTGATATCAAATATCAAGTCTTGCACTTTTCTTAATCCTCTAAGAAAACAAACGAGTTGTCTTTAGCATCTCTGAAAGAAGGCTAAGCTTTAGCTATAATGTTTTCTTTCTTGCCTTTCAATGAGGGATTGAGTTGTAGTGATTTTGTTGTTACTAAGAAGTCTTGCAATTTTCTCCATCCTCTAAGAAAACAAACAAGTTGTCTTTAACATCTCTGAAAGAAGGCTATGCTTTTGCTATCATGTTTTCCTTCTTGCCTTCCGCAGATTATTGTCTTGATGTGGACAGGAAATAACGTCACGATCGAGGCCATTTCGAGTAGCTGGAGCAGCTACACTGGCACCCCTGATTGACAAAGGTTTAAAAAAGATCCAAAAATATTTCAACTTTCCCAATCTGGTCTATGCATTTGCGCTTCTGGTCTCTATAGTGGCTGTGCCATGTTTGACAGTTGTTGGCTTGCTTATCCTCTCTAGATGGGGAAAATGAACCGTTCCTTGGAGTGTTTCGTTCTTGTAATTTCTAGCCTCCTAGGTGTATGCTGTTTCAGGCCACCAGTGGACATGCTAGCCATGGCTACCATCACCGGTTTGCTAGTCAGCGGGATGTGGCTCCATACAACCTTGGAATGCATAAGAATGTGCATTCTTTTGAAGGAACAATATTTTTCAAGAATAAATTATGAAAGAACAAAAAGAAGACAGAAAAAATTTTTTTCTCTTTACCTCTTGATAAATGGATACACCATAAGGAAACCAGTGGTACACTTTCTGCAACAAAGAAAATTGATGTAGAAAATTTCATGACAAATTGTATTTTTTGCTTAAAAAATAGGAAAATACTATCCTCCTTCCTATTTAAGTGTAAATATGAATTTTTATATTTCTAAATAACAGTCTGACATGTCTTTTTGTGTTTCTTATAAATTATTTTTGCACATGTGTCAAATTGTAATTTGTATCGTTTCAGGAAATGAGACAAACAGTATTTGAAAAAGAATCGTTAATAAATGTGTAGTTTTGAGATGTGATGCCATGTACATACCTTGTCGTGCACTTCATTTCGTCCATCCCTTTTCCCACAACCGGGTTGATGATTTCTTCATTGACATGTATTCTATGAAAAAGAAAAAGAAAAAAAGAAAGATATTGGCATTATAAAAACTGTAAAAATAGTTTTTCTTAAATTTTGACCACCCACCCAGTCTCAAAGTTCATCGCAGCTGAAAAAGGAAACGATAAATGAAAAATTCTAAAAAAGTCTATTAAATTTGGGGCCATAAAAGGGGGGACCCACAAAAAGAGTACTTCTCATCAAAATACCAGAAAAAAAAAACATATTAAAATTTGATTAAAATTTTCAGTTGCAAATTATTTGGACGAACAGAATTGCTCAGAGTCTCAGTCTCAGCACTCTCTCATTCAGTCTCTGTGATCGATGGCAATGGCGGACAATGGGCGAGTTGTGTGCAAATGCACAGCGAGGAGGAGCTTCTGCTTCAGAGAAGTGACTTTCGACGAGAAGCCCAATCGCCGAAACCATCTACGAAACGTTTCTACAGTTCCTCTCTTTAGAAACGGCCTCATTACTCGGTGCCCATCTGTCGCCGGAAATAGCATTCTCAGGTTCGCTAACACAATTATAGTTTATTTTTTGTTGAATTTATTGATTCGTCAGTGGCATGGTTTGTTTGGTTCACGAGAAAACTCGGGAAAGGAAGGAGAAAAAAGAGAGAATTTTTAGACTTGCGTGGGTAAACTGAATACTTGGCTAGTCTCAGTTTGGTTGCTGATTAAATTTAAAATGAATAAATGTAAAAGGGAAAACTTATGTAATTGATTTCGACAAGAAATTTCTGATCTGAGCTTGTTTCTTGCTTTTGAAAGTTGAAATTGGATTGATAGAGAATCTAGAGATGTATGTATGTGTATATATATACATACGTATGCGTATGTGATGTTACGATTGTGCATTAATTAGAGAATCTATGTATTGTATTGTAGCATGCATGCACGAGAGAATTCGAGGTCCTCCATATTGCCATCATCAAGACAAAAGAGAATTCCCATATATGTGATGATGCCTGTTGATGCATTCTGCATTGATGAGTTGGGGCGTCCGAAGATTAGGAAGTAAGTTTTATTACTTTCCAGTTTCCTTCTAGCTGAATACACTGTCAATAGTCAATACTAAAGTTTCTGAGAGGAATTGATGAGGCTATGATGCATTTACACACTGGAATTAATTGTTCTACTCTTTTTAAACTGCTTGCAGCTAATTATTCAAGCTAACTATTTTAGGCTTAAATGTGCCTTTGAAAACATTTTGAAGTTTATTTATTTCCTCTTTTTTCCCTTTCAAGTTTCACTGGTGACACAGAAACGCGTTATATGTCGATCGATTCATTGTTGTTTCAGACTCAAGGCCTTGACTGTAGCTCTAAAAGCACTCAAGTTGGCAGGTGTCCATGGAATTGCAGTTGAGGTTTGGTGGGGAATCGTAGAGCGTTTCTCTCCTCTTGCATATGATTGGTCTCTATATGAGGAGCTTTTCAAACTGGTTTCTGAGTCAGAGTTGAAGTTGCATGTTGCCTTGTCTTTTCACTCAAACATGAACACTTCTTCTAGCAGTAAAGGTGGTGTAAGTCTTCCGCTTTGGATCATAGAGGTTTGGTTTCTTTGCTATTCTCAAATCCCATTTGACTGTTAGGCCTAGGAGTTTTCATTAAATTGTTGAAGTTATTAGACTGGTAGAATCCACACGTTCCCCTATCCCTTACATTACCTGGTCAAACTTTTCTTACAAGCATAAGAAACATAACCCATATGGATGGCTATGCATGATATGGACTTTTCTTCAGGATCCTTGCTAATATGCTATGTTCTGTGTTCCCCATTGGCATAGTTGATTTCAGCTTTGATGAATGCAGTAAGGAAGCAGTTTGGATCCTGAATTTAGATAGAGATGCTGATGCTCTTTTTTTCCTCCCAGATTGGCAATCACAATAAGCACATATATTATCGTGACCAAAATGGATTGTCCAATGATGATTATCTTACACTAGGAGTTGACCACATGCCTCTGTTCTATGGCCGGACTGCCCTCCAATGTTATGAAGATTTCATGTTGAGTTTTGTTCAGAAATTTGAATCATTTATTGGAAGTGTGATAGAAGAAATTAGTGTTGGTCTTGGTCCTTCTGGTGAACTTCGGTATGTTATAGTCACCCTAGAACCACAAGTATGAATCCAGTGCTATAATTTCTTATGCAGCATTGCTCACAGGTATCCTGCACATCCTTTTGGCGATGGTAGATGGAACTTTCCTGGAATTGGTGAATTCCAGTGCTATGACAAGTACATGTAGGTTAAGACCCTTTCATCTTGTGATGGAAATTTGGTTGATGTTGAATTTTCCCTATTTTCAAACTTGCTTCCTTTTAGGATGGATGACCTTAAGATGGCTGCATGCAAGGAAGGAAAGCCTCAGTGGGGAGAGAGGGGACCACAGAATGCTGGCGGTTACAACAGTCTCCCATCTGGAGTTCCTTTCTTTGAAGAGGGAGAGGAAAGCTTTCTTTCTGGTTATGGGTGTTTTTTCCTTGTATGAAACTGATGGAAGTTGCCTGCTTTATTATTTTGAAAGCAAATTTATGCATAATCATAGCCTATAAACATTGCACAACATAAATGTTCATTTATTTTGGCTGTTCATGCACATTTCATACCAGAACTTCCACATGGAATAAAGTGCACACACTTCAATGAATGGAGATATTAGGCTAGCGTTATTTTTAGGCATGCAAGACTTTTTGTAGGTGCATGCTTACACCTTGGGTCTGCAATATACAGTATCAATCTTTTATGGAACTTTTTATAATCCATTTGTTTATGGGGGTTATTCTTGCGGACTTTTTGAAACTTAAGTGTTACATTACTCTTATGCAACATGATTTTGGAAGTAGATAAGTTTTGAAGGATTCAGTATGAATCGTATGACAAGGGAATGAGGTTTTCTCTGAAAAATGCAGTAAATTAGATGCAATTTGATTAAAAATGAAAAAAGTATTGATACTTGTCTTCCAGAAAACAAAAATCATCATAGGATTGTATTGGTAAGTAAATCAAGAACAATTCTAGATGTATAAATGGGAAAGTATATTATGGTTACTTATCATGTGATACTTGGCATAACATGATTAAACTGATTGAAATATAATGTGGAGCTTAAGAGATCTGACAGTGGCTTAACTTGTTGTAGGAATGGTATAGTGGTAGGCTGCTTCATCATGCAGATGATATTCTTGCAAAGGCAGCTAAAACTCTGAGGAAATATCAAGAAAACAAGAAAACTTCTATTCTATTGGTGGCTAAAATTGGTGGTATATTTTGGTGGTATCAGACAGTAGCACACCCTGCTGAACTTACAGCTGGATACTACAACACTGCTCTTAGGGATGGCTATGATCCTGTTGCTTCAATTTTGTCTCGTCATGGAGCTGCTTTGCATTTTTCGTAAGATTTTAAATTTTAAGGTTCTTACTAGAATTTTGTTCATAGTACCAACCTGATGACTAAAGGGTTTCCTTAGACATGATCTTTTCCAATGTATCTATTCTAGCATGCTCACATACTAAATATCTTATTGTAGATGCTTAGAAATGATGGACAGTGATAACCCAGCATCCTATCTTTGCAGCCCAGAAGGATTACGCCAACAGGTATTTGGCCTGTTGATTAATAATGCATTGCTTCTATGCTTGTTGCCTTGTTGAGAATTAGTTTGAAGTCCTTGTTTCAGTTTTGACATTGTCATTTGTATATCTCAAGTTTTCAAGTTAGAGCTAGGCTAGTCATTCCAGGTCTAGGCCCAACATGAGCTTGGCATGCACCCTTGCGATTTTTTTAGTATTAGGGATATTGGTGATTTTTGTAGTTTTCTTTTAGTATAATCTATTATAAGGTAAATCTTAGTATTAATTGGGTTGTTTTGTCTGGGGAAATGAAAAATGAAGAAAAAACATATGACAAGTTCATCAATGAATAATTATTTTCTGTATAAGGTTGAAAGTGCATCAATATTGTTTAAGCATCACTATAATTTGAGTATATCTTATTTTATGTTGGCATGGTCTGGTCCATTTTACTCCACTAGGTGGTGGTATTGGTGGTTTTCTGCCATCTAAATCATTCAATTGGTTTCTTATATAAAATGTTTAATGAATATTTATCCAGTTCCAGTTTGCTCTGACATGATTCTATTTGACCCCAGATATGGACTGCTTCAAAGAAAAGGATAATACATTTGATCGGAAGAAATACCAATGAACGATTTGACAGGGTAGATTCATCCTTTGCTCAAGAGAAAACGCAAATTTTAGCTACCTTATATTTCTATTTGACCATATATTGGATAGCACACACACATATATGGATTGAACATTATATATTAAATATTGCAATTGGGTTTGCTCATGTAAGAGAACGAGTTTTTGATTGAAAGGAGATGACATGTCTGACAATTCTAGAATAGCAACAAATAACTAGTAAGAATGACTTCTGATATCATTTAAGTTGGCTAGCTTAAAATGAATTTAGGGTTTATCTCCTTCTTTGGTTGCCCATTTTGCCCCCATATTCACGCATCGGCTTTTCTCTTGCAGGTTGGGTTATGGCAAATACATGCTAACTGTCACCATTCACAGGCCGAAGCTGTAAGATCATTTACTTACTTCAGAATGAATGATAAGATTTTTAGGGCTGAAAACTGGAATAATTTCGTTCCTTTTGTCAGAAAGATGAGCACAAATTGATGAAGTGCCTCAACCCAATATAACCATTAAATTTCACTGAACAATCAAGAGCAACAGTCTCACTCACTGCCCTGTAATATTTTTTTGTTCAAGGGCAGATGTAGAAGTTCTGTAACTTCCTGATTAATGAAATAACTCTGTGTTTCTATCCTGTGTGTGCTTGATCTGTAGTCCAAATGTATGTATAAAAGCCAAAGCAACGAAAGTTTTGTTCAAATTTAATAAACAGAAAAGTAAACATCGAACTGTTCTGTTGGCCTGGGGTTTGACATTGCTAGCATATTTGACAATCAAGAAATCCAACAGATAGAGGGCTGCTTGTCAGTTGTGAAGATGGTCCTTTAGGTTGGCTTGCAGGATTTGCTTGTCAATAAGATGTATAGAAAACACCATGAACATGGGGTTGTTCAAAACCCAATTCAATCCGCTCAAACGAATCAAACCGAACCGATCCGATCCAATTTAGTTTTAACTGGTTTTGATGACTTTAGCATATTGAATTGGATCTCTAAATTCAAAAACCAACATACCGGATTTGTTGTAAGAAGAATCCAATACAATATGTTGATTTTCATGTTATTATTTGCTGTTATAGCAATTTTAAAATTAATAAAGCGTTAGTAATTTAAGCCATTTGAGATAATTATGTTGTACATTATAGAACCAAAACACACTTCATCAACGTTTAATTTTTGGGGGGACTCGTTCTGCATTGTATTTCAATGACTCAGAAACCATTTAACCGTTCAATTAAATGGTTTTTCAATGGTATGGCCAAATGACCTATATGAAGCTATCAACAGCTTCTACTTTGAAGATTGGTGGGTCTTGACTTGAGTCTTTGGTGGTGTGTATGGACAAGTGAAACTGCAACAGCTTGGGAAAGCACAAACATCTGCCCCCAAACTATAATTTGGGCCTGAACGGAAAAAAAACTGGAACAAGCTAGTTTTCCAGAGCACCAAGAGTCATAACTGATGCAAAAACTTGGTTGAAGAAACAGGGCCTTTATACTTCTAAATTATTAATCACGATTGCATGTAAATATTCTCATGTACATATTCATTGCTGCAATAATGAAGGGATGCAACAACCAGAGGTTGAAATCTAGTCGAATGTTGATTGTCATGCGGACTTGGTGGAGATATGCAAAGGCTTCTTATAAGACTGCAACAGGAGAGAAGAACATACCACACTTAGAGATGAAGCAGCCATGCAGGCACCTGCAAGCCAGGGTGGTAATCGAATTCCAGTAAAAGGGAACAAGACTCCAGCAGCAATTGGCATGCCCAGGATATTGTAGCCCAAGGCCCAGACATAATTCAATCGAATACGAGACATGGTCTTTCTAGAGAGATGTATGGCTGTAACTACATCTTCCAAATTGCTCTTCATCAGAACTATATCTGCAGCTTCGATAGCTACGTCAGTGCCAGCACCAATTGCCATCCCAACATCTGCTGCAACCAAAGCTGGAGAGTCATTGATTCCGTCTCCTACCATTGCCACAGTCAGTCCTTTCAACTGCATCCAATTCCAATTTGACAAGTCAGAAAAGGCTATGCTTGCTTAGATTGCACTCACATATTAGGTAAGGGAAAAACTTAATACAGATTAAAATATTTCTTAAAGAAATTGGTTTACTCTCGATATATCACTGATAAATGATTTGAAAACTATAATTCAACAATTTGCAATCTACATTCGAAACCACAATAAAATTGCTTGTGTAGCTGGGTAATTGTAATCCAAGACTCAGTGTCTCATAAAAAAGCAAATAAATCCAAGACTCATCAAACCTGAATAAGAAATTCAACTAGTGACTCAAAGCTCTGTGATGTTTTGAAAGAAGTCAACTAATGATCAAAGCTTGCTCAATGGTAAACTTCTTGAAATAAGCTTACCTGTAACTCTTTGATTCTATCAGCTTTTCCCAGTGGATCTGTCTCAGCAAACACCTCATCAATGCCAACCTCCTTTGCAATAGCTGCTGCTGTAGCCCAGTTATCACCAGTAACCATGATGCTAGAAATGCTCATTGAGTGAAGATAAGAGATTACTCGTGCAGCCTCTGGCTTCACTGGATCAGTTACAGCAAAAGATCCAGCAACCTTTCCATCAATGGCAACCAACACACATGTTCGAGCCAGTTTCTCATTTTCCAAAACATATTCCTCAACCTCAGGACCAACCTGGACATTATAATCCCGCATGAGCCTCTTGTTCCCAACCAAAACCATTTTGTCACCAACTCTTCCACTAACCCCAGTTCCTGTGTGCACCTCAAAGTCCTTAGCCTCCATCACATGCTCAGTTGATCCAAACTTCTTGAGCAGCCTCTTAGCATGCTCCACAACGGATTTTGCTATTGGGTGTTCACTATTTGCCTAAATATGTGTAAAAAAGAGGCGTGTTAGCATAATTGTCAAAATAAATTAAGATCAGACAATAATTGCGATTTTTTTCATCATTCATAAATATAGCAAATTGTGGTAAACAAACAAACGTATCAGAGGTTATTTGGGATTATCTCATGTGTAGCTTAACTGTTTAAGCACTCAAAAGTTTCAATAAAAGTAAAGAAAGAAAATTTTCATTTACTTTTTGAAACATAACCACCAACCTCTGCAGCAGTCGCCACAGCACAGAACTCCTCCATTGAGTAATTTGAAAAGAGCACAGCACTGACTACTTCTGGTTTCCCAACTGTCAGTGTCCCAGTTTTATCAAAAACAACTGTTTTCACCTGTGGGATCACACACATATGTATTTTTAGAAAAAGAAAACGAAAACAAGGCCCAGTTACATGTCCAGATACCTAACAAGTGGCAAATGATATGAAATTTATGGATGCACATGACTTAGGTTCTGTTTGCATCCGTCCACACCAAATGACATTAATTGTAATTTTTTTTTTTCAGTATAAAAGTTCGCAAAAGGGAGGCAGAGCATCTTACTGTTCTTAAATTAAGTATAAAGTTGACATAATTGCAATTTGCAAACATCAACATACGCTATGTTATGTTGGTAAAATATGTGATAATATGAAGTTTATGAGACCTGATGACCAGACCGATAAGAGGAAAGCAACCTCATAAAGGACGAAAAACAAGAAAATAACTACACAACCTCAAGATATATGTAGTTTGTAATCAGCAATTCATCTTATTTTGAGATATTGTCACAATGCTGCAATTGTTCAAGTAAAAATTGTCACACTTGCATTTCCTAATACCAGAACAAGTAGGTTTTCCTATGTCCTTGCATTTCTAAATGAAGTAACTAAAGACACTAACAAAAAGAACATGCAAATTGCACCCAGATTCTAATTCAAAAGCTGAAAGTTGTTTCCTAGGCAAAGGTGGCCTTACCATATGAGCCTTTTCAAGTGAATTTCCACCCTTGATGAGAACACCTTGTGAAGCACCCTTCCCTGTTGCAACCATTACTGCGGTAGGGGTTGCTAATCCCAAGGCACAAGGGCAAGCAACCACTAGCACTGAGATACCAAACTGTAATGCCAACTCAAATTTATCCATGCCTTTTGGTATCCAATGTTTTGGGTAAAGATCAAATTCTCCAGGGATGAACCATCCCAGCCATGTTAAAAATGCTGCAATGACAACCTGATGTACGAAAGGCAAAAGAATTAATTCTGCAATTGAAAAATTGTCATAACACATGGAGTTCTTTACCTCCGGCTAACATTAGCTAGTTTGTCCAGCAAGAAACTGAACTTTAAACAAAATATTCTAAAAAGAAAATAACTCAGAAGTTATTGGAAACACAAAAAATAAAGACTGGCCCACAGAAAGCAATAAATCAAAAGACATAGAGGGAGATAAAAATGAAGAAAGACCTTAACATAAGTGATAAAAAGAACAAAAAAAATATTTGCCTAAATATGTGCAGCTGATCTTTAAATCAAGGACAAGTTTTCATTTTAGAGAGAAGCGACTCCTGCTGACAATCAGATACAGCTAAGTGCTTTGAATACTTCAATATCCAATTTTCAGTTTTAATTTACATTTTTTGGTAGAAGTATGATACGGAAATTGCACATAAAATTCCAACTATTGAAATTAAAGAATTTAGAAACAGATTAATCTAACTAAAAAAAGTATTAAGCAGAATTTATTCAAGTACCAACATTACATAGTAAGTTAGAGGAATACACAAATCAACTTACTGTTGGAACAAAAAACTTCGAAATCTGGTCAGCTAGTTTCTGAACAGGTGCTCTGGCAAGCTGTGCTGCTTCAACAAGTTGAACTATCTGGGAAAGTGCAGTCTCTGAACCAACGTGAGTTGCCTTCACCTGTAAGCATCCATTCTCATTCATGGTGCCACCAATAACCTATTCAAGAAAATGGAAAAAAATTTGGAATTTAGCATTTTTCTTTAAATGCTGCAGAAAAAATAAGTAAGAAACAAAGGTTTACTACCTTGTCACCAAGTCTTTTAGCAATAGGCTGTGCCTCTCCTGTGATCATACTCTCATTCACATAGCTTTGACCACTAACTACAATCCCATCAGCAGGAACTTTTGCCCCTGGAACAATCTTAAGTATATCATTTCTTTGAATAAGTTGAGTGCTAATTGCCATCTCGGAGATAACATTTCCATCATCATCCAATGACAAAAGATAAGCTGTATCAGGTGCAAGGTCGGTCAGCTTTGCTAAAGCATCAGATGTCTTCCCTTTAGCTATAACTTCTAAGAACTTTCCCAAGAGTATAAAGGATATCAACATAGAACTAGTTTCAAAGAAATCTTGCCCTTCAAATTTATCCAAAGCCAATGCTTTCACTGCTATATAGACAGAGTAAAAATAAGCAACATTGGTTCCCAGTGCAACAAGAACATCCATATTAGCTGATCTTCGTCTTAATGCATGATAAGATCCCACATAAAACCTGACAAGGACATCCAAAATCAATATTTATTCCTAAAAAGCATGGATGCACAAGTTTTTGCCACACAGCTCATAACAATAACAAAAAGAATAGAAATATGCTAATTGAATACCTCCAGCCGACAATGAACTGCACTGGTGTGCAAAGAATCCATCTTAAAAGCATTCCTACAGTAAGCATGTTGTGAACCTTGTATTCTAACCAGTTACCATAAGGAGAAAGCATAGGAAGAACCATTGAGAAAAAGAATACAGGAACCGAAAATAGACAGCTCAGTAAAAACTGGTTCCTGTATATTTGAATCTCATGTTGCTGCTCAGCTTCTCTTCGTCTTGGAGGGATATACAAGCTTGCCCGGTACAATTTGAGGTCACCGCCGGCTTTTTCGACACGATGTATAAGAGATCTTGGACCTGTATGGTCTGAATCGTAGGTAATAGTCACCTTTTTTTCTGCGAAATCCACGTCCACATTATTTACACCAACTGATTCAAGGGAGGATTGGACAATACGCATATCCTGCTCAGAATTAACTCCTTCAAGTTTTAGATGAACTATGTTTACATCATTCCCAGAACTAATGAGATCAGCTCCAAAGCCAGCATCTTCAATTGCTTGAATAATGCAACTGGTGTCAGTGACGTTTGGATCAAAGTGAATCTTTGCTTCTTCAAGGGCTAGACCAACAACTGCATTTTTCACTCCAGCAATCATTCGAAGGGCAGATTCAACAGACTCGGAGCAGCTGGTGCATGCCATTCCTTTTATCCTAAGCCGGCAGACTGCTATGTCTTGTTCTGGAAACTCATCAACTGGGAAACCTGCATCTTCTATAGCTTCCTTAATTTTTTTTGCCTAACACAAAGTACATCATATGTTATCCTTTATCATATAAATGTCCATAAAACATACTAATGAAGTACTTAAAAAAATTTAATGCAGAAGCATTTTTTTCAGGATCTCGTGTCTAACAAATGGATTTGAATTAACCAGAAAGAGAAAAGAAAAGAAAAAGATAATATTTTGAAGGCAGATACAAAAATAATATCTTAGAGAAGTCCTTAAACTTCACTCACATTAATGAGCTCTGGTATATAGTTGACTGCAGCTTGGCCTTGAAGGGGCGACACTGTTGCATTCTTGACCCCATCAAGCTTTCCCAGCACAGATTCAATGGTAGTTGCACAAGATGCACACTCGATACCCTTTATTTTGAACTTAACTGTTCTAATCCTTTCATCTTTGTTATTAATATCCAAAGGCTTCAACAGAGGTGCCTTCAGATCATCCATCCCTTTAGCATCCACTCCACCATCCAAATTGTTCGAGTCCATCAAACCTAAATTACAAATGACATTAAGTACTAAATACATAAATAATTGGACCCAATTATTCTAGACTTTCCAATATAACATCGAATTGTTTTTGAAGACATAAACTTTACCCTGTATAAGTATATTTAAAGACAACAGTAATATATATACATGTTTCTCTATGCATGTATCCATAATGAAAAAAACCATTAAGTCAGCAAAAAAAATAAATTGTAAGAAAGATTAAAGGTGGCTAAAACAGAAGAAAAAAAATCAAAATTCATACATCATTTGCACGTGATCAATCAATCAAACACCAAAAAAATTAATAAACAACAAATAAATAAATAAACTGTGTTACTGTTAAATTAGTACAATTTATCCAATCAACATCAGCAGAAAAAAATAAAGAAATTGAAACATAAAAAGATTGAAATTAATCAATTAACAAAGAAATTCAAAGTTCCAAGTGATCAAAGTACAATTAACCTATAAAAAATGTATAATCTCTGTCAATAATCAAGAACAACGCAAAGTTTAAAAGCTCATATCTATATCTATGTGTGTATGTGCGCATAAAATACCTTTAATTGACGAAGAAGACGACGCGAGTGAGTGAGTGGAGGAAAAAGAAGGGTGTGGTGAGAAGAAAAAAGGCAAAAGCTGAAAAAGGAGGAAAGAGGCGAGAAAGCTGAGAAGAAAATTAGGGTTTTGCAGAGGCCAAGGGAGGCGGGGATTGTGAGGTCGGCGAAACCGCAGAGAGTTTGTGCGCCAGAATCTTCTTCTTCGTGTATGTGGGGGATTGTCGTTTATATAGTCGCTTGACTTTTTAAACTTTTTGAAATTGTTAACGTCTTATATGTGTCTGATTTCCCACCCTCTTATGCATAGGTTTGAACGGTTTTATTTTACAACTCATACCCTTTGATTAGTCTCCTAATTACACACCGACCCCACAAATAAGGCTTAATAATTTTTTTTTAATTTTTAATTTTTTATTGTTGTATTGATCCTGCGTGTTTGATGTAAACATCATGTTCTCACTATTTCATTATTTAGTGTGGGCACTTTTGGAACTCCAAATATTCCATTTCACCAATCCCAACAATTTGATGAGCACTATATAATTTTATTTTTCTACGAATGAAATATTGCATACCTTAGATTTCTCATAGAGGGTGTATTTAGATTTAGTGTGGAGAGGTTGTTAACAATGGCGGAATATGAATTTTTCAATGGGTGGGCTAGTTGAAATTTTTTTAACTTAAAATCTAATGATTTTTTAAAAAACTTATAGTTTCTATAGATTTTCTATAAATAAAAGTCTACATTAAATCATATAAACAAAAAAATACATTTAACATAAGACAAATACATATTAAATGCAACCAAAAAAAAATACATATTATTAAGGTGTGCCTATTCAAGTTGTGCCATGTGCTCATTGAGATAATACAACCGCCAAAAGGTAGTAGAGAATTAAACAGAATTGAGAAAAATAATATTTTCTTAATGTGTTGTATATTATGGTCTATACAGTTTTTTTTCTTCAAAAATCTTTCATTAAACAACTATCAGACTTCATATTTCCTTAATGTTTTGTAATTGCTAGTTTGCCATATATATAGGTTTGTTTTTTTTTTCAAAAATAAACCTAGGCTATAGTCCACCATAGCCTTGTGGGTGGTTCTGCCAATGGTTGTTAAGTTTGTAAACTGTTACTTGTTGGCAACTCTCCATGTTTACTTATCTGGAATGAGTATTAGAATGATTCCAATTACTACTTCTTAGTAAACACATGGGTATTTTGAATGCTTCCAATTCCTTACTTTCCCTACGTTTACTAAACATAAAAAATAAAAAATAATGTGGGTTCCATATTAAAATCCGTAATCAAATACCCCAAAATCAAGAATGAAATCAACTCTAGAGAGTAGTTGATCTAATTCCAATTCCTTGATTACCCTATCCTAAAGTTCCCTGATTCATGACTTCCCCCATTTCTGATAAGTAAACATGAGTGAGAGGAATCTAACGAAATTGATCCCCTTGTTCTTATCGGTTTTGGCCTTGGATTCCTTCTCCTCATATGAATAGATTTGGCACGAAGTAGGTAACACCTAGAATATGCGGACTAGAGTTCTTCCTCTTTTGCCTTGTGGGTCACTCAAGCTTAATAGGTCTCACTCCCATATCTTTTTTTAACCAAATGAGGGTATTGGAGTCATTTCATTTCTAATGTGGACACGTAGCAAGATTCTATCGACATCATGAACTTCAAGAGAATGTCACATGGTGCTACCAACATATCATATTTCTAATTAATTAACTCTTTTTTTTCTCTCTAAAGTATATATATATATATATATATATATATATTTTATAAGTTAAAGTTTCAATACAATTAGGCCAAAAATTTTGGGTGTCAAACGTTCATCGTTTATCAATGCTATGATGTTGAGATGTCTTACTCTTAAGATTAAATATTCAAATGATAGACTTGCATGAGTATTGTATCCAATCCAAGTGTACACGGAGATTAACAATAGCAGAGGATCGGTACCGTGTAGTAATGCTAGGGAGAGAGACGTGTAATAGGAGCCCGTTCCAGAAAGAGACGTGTGTCGTTAGATTCTGGAAAAGAAAAAAAAGGCAGATTTGGCCAGGCCAAGGTATACGATCTAATTCATTTATCTATGAGCTTTTGTTGACATCTAATTATACATCAACTTTTCTTGATGAGAGAGATTCGAATTTAGGGACATATTTCAATCGAGTTGGAGTGAAATGTCACGAATTGATCATCCTCTTAACTAAAGATATTCAATAATGATTTATTTATTTATTTAAAAAATATAAACGATGTTGAAGGAGGGAGAATCGAATATAGGACCTTAGATATGCCGATAAACGCTCTTAACCACTTAAGTTACAAGTTGGCGATATAATATACTAAACTCACACACATTACACAAATGCTAGGACTCGAACCCAGGACCTTACCTGAATAAGCAATTGTTCCAAACCACTACACTATAGTTGGTTCTTGAATTTCAATCATCAATTTTGGTATGCATGATATGTGCATTTTTTATGATATTCGCATTGAAGAAGTTTTAGTGAAGGTTAAAGTATTATAAATGAGGATTCTATCTTGTCGCTTTTGTGGTTCAATCTTGCGTAGGCACACACATATCATCATGAGTTTAGCTATACATAATATATATGTCCAAGTTTGTGTTTGAGGTTGTTTCCCCCCCTTTTTTCACTAAAAAAATATATGTCTGTTGATGGTCCATATATACTATGGCCGAGCCGAGCCTGCCAAAGTACCATCGTGTAGCTATCGAAACGGAAGACACCCACAAGGCGACTGTGTCCGCTTTGACCGAAAGGGCACTCGCAGCCTAGGAAACCATCATGGTGTATGCGAAGAAAGCCGTAACCTATTTCACCGACCCGAGACCAATGTCGGTTCCATCCGGTTAAAAACACTAAGTCGACAGGTCATCTAATATGTGTCACACCCAAAAGGCCGCTTGTCACCCCTACTCCGCACTCTCCGACAAGTAGCTCTGCGATGGGAAGGGATCAATCAATACCCTTCCCATCCAAGGGACAGTGTCACTTAAACCGCCCGATCCCCGTCGAGAGGGCATGATGATCACAGAAAGGCATTGAATGAAGTCTTGTCTCACCAGAGGGAAAGATAAATATCTCTTCCTTTAATATCTACATCTTATCTCCTATAAATTACCCCTCACATATACCAGGACAAAGGTAATAACTACTTTGCTCTCTGAATATTCTGGAGAAGCTTGGACATCTCCCCTTCGTTCTCACTGAAAACACCACTAGCTTAACCATCGGAGTGGGTTCAACTGGCCCCAGCCCAGTTCGTCCCTATCCTCATTGTTGTTTAAAGTGTGCAGATCTACCTCTGGAACTAAAAAGGATACACCTGCACCACGGGCAGATCTCGCGAAGAACAATGTCCAAGTCTTTTTAACCTTTTTTAAATTTTTATCACCAATTGGTATGTGCATGCTCTTATAAATACAGCTTTGAAAGCAAAACGTGGTCCATCTTATTTACCCTAAAATTTAAAAGAAAATATAAAAAAAAAGGGAAAGAAAACATGGTGCATGGTCCTGGACTTCATCCTTGGGGGCATGCGTACTGTGAAGTGCGACAACACTTTTGAGCGCACCATCTGTCATGGCAGTAAGGAAATGTTCAGCCTTGATGCTCTCATCTCATCATCTCACGCTAAAAAAAGGTCATCATTCTCTCTTTATTAAGTTAGTGGATATCCAATCGTTTGCTGATCATCACGTGCCTGGAATTTGTCAATTTTGGGTAGATTCGGGAATTGGCTGCAGAGAATAATAGTATGGTTTTTGGAAGAGGGCGGAATGGGCATGATGATATTGCCCTAGTAGGGCGATAGGTCAGCATCAAAATGAATCAAAATGAATCATGCCCATGTTTTTGGAAGAGGAGGACCGAACATATATGCTTTTTACACATTTTCTTAGGGCTGGTTTGGAAGTGATTATGGAGAGGTCAATAATCACTTTTTATGGAGAATCACTTCTCCAAATAATCACTTTAAGTAATTTTATGGAGAAGCACATAGGAGGTGCTTCTCTTGTGGGAGATGGTTCTTCCCAGAAGTGATTCTGTCATATCAAGAATTACTCCCAAACGAACCCTAGAACACTTCCACCCATCACCTTTCGCCATGGCAAAAGGGAGCCTAGGCTCCAAAAATAACTTCTACCCATCACCTTTTGCCATGGCAAAAAGTGGGCCATGAAATTGGACAAGCCCAAAGGCAAGACTTGCCTGAGCTGCTGCCTCAACCCTAAACCATGTAGTTTCAATTCCGTCAATTTTAACCATGTAGTTTCGTATTTGTAGCAATTTAAGGACAAGTTAGTATTTACGTCAATTTCTTTTAACAGTGCAAGTGGCAATTTCATTAACCCTAAACCCTTGAGGGTAAAAGCTCGTATGAAACTCTCCCTATTTCATACTAGGCCTCGAAATTCAACCACCAATCCCAATTTTTGAAGAACTCTAAACCCAAATGGCCAATTTAGAGCCCTAATATGAAATAGGGAGAGTTTCAAACGAGCTTTTACGCTCAAGGGTTTAGGGTTGAAGAAATTGCCCATTGCACTGTCAAAGAAATTGACGGAAATACTAACTTGTCCCTAAATTGCTACAAATATGAAACTACAGGGTCAAAATTGACAGAATTGAAACTACATGGTCAAAATTGGTTGAAGTGCCAAACTAATGGACCAAAAGTGACTTTTAGCCATTTAATTAAGTACCAAAATTCTAAAAACATAAATAAATAAAAAGAAGAAAAAGAAAAAGAGAAATTGATATTAATCATGCATGATATGTGTGAATTAATGCTGGTCAAATTGAACCAAATTGGGGCTGGGGTTTTGGAGGGAACATATGAGAGAAAGAGATGGGGGAAGATGGGAAGAGACGGGGGAAGAGGGGAAGAGATGGGAAGAGAGCGAGAGAAAGAGATGGGAAGAGAGAAAGAGATGGGGAGAGAGAGAGTAAGTCACAAATTTTTTTCTTTTTCTATTTTTTAACTATTTTAGTTTTTTTATAATAATAATAATAATTAAATCGTAAGTCACGTGGATGACACGTGACTTTTTGGACGGAAAAATGGATGAAATTCAAAAAATTAACGGCAAGGGTTACATTGGTGATTTTAATTAATTCAAGAATTAAATTGGCTGAGTTTTTAGTTCGTGTGGTTAATTTCTATAAGGGTCATAGTTCAGGGGATAAAATGGTTGAAAATTCATTATTAGTGCACTCATTTCCCTAGCCTCCTCCTATTATTATACTTCATTTGGGGTGCAAGGTGGGCAAGTTCAGAAGGTTGAGAATTGATAATTGTTTAATTTGTCACTTAGTTTTAATCTGGGCTTTTATTCTTACAAACATAGAGCTTTAAATTTGAGGGATCATAGATAATATAACACAATCCTATGGATGATTAGGGACTTCAATAATACTATTTGTGTTACATTTATTAACCACACTGCTGATGTCCTCTCTAATACAGGTTGGGGCTTACTAATGTACGTGAGACGTACATGTATTAGAGATGTGATCAACAGTATGATCAATAAATATAATACAAATAGCAGCACTCTTAAGACTTGAATATCAAGAAAAAGGGACAAATGGTCAGATATATATGTAGAGTAGTGTTGTAAAAGAAATGGGGTTCATGGTGTCAAGGGCCACATGGCATTTGTATAATGACTTATTTTAATGATTAGTTGTACTTCTTAGATGAATATTTAAAGGGTTTTATGCGGTTTTGCCCTCTAAACTATTTGCATATTGTCAATTTAGCCAATTAATAATTTTTTCGGTAAATTATGGACTCCAATTGTTTAAAATTAGCCAATTGAGGGCTTACCGTCAATATTTTCAAATTCCATCCAAATTAAGGGTAAATTAGTAATTGTATAAAAAAAATTAAAAAAAAAGAGAAAATAAAAACGTCACCTACTTAATCCTCTCCCCCTCTCTTCCCCTCTATCTCTTCCCTTTCTCTCTCTTCCCCTCTGTCTTCAAATAATCCACGGTTAGGGTTTGTCGTCATTGAGTTCGACACCCTTATGAACAAACCAGGGTTGGGGTTTGTCATCTCTCTGAAGAGCAAGTTTTCTTTTCTTTTTTGTTTTTCATTTTATTCTTTAAGGAATGGGGCCGTTGAAGAACTTGAGGGAGTGTAGGATGGAGAAGGACTTGAGAGAAGTGGAGGACAAAGCGACATCGTCAAAGCAGTTGCAGAGGCGGAGAGATAGGAGGTGGCGGAAGGGCTGGGTCTTTGGAGGTTGGGATTTTGAGAAATTGGAACGCTCTGAGTTGGTGCGGTTGACAATGAGGTAAGAGATGGGGTGGGGGAAGGGGAGGAGCATAGGCGAAGAAGGTTGTGGAGATAAGGAGGTGGAAAAGAAGTGTGGGCAGAAATGGTGGTGTTGGGCTTGGGATGGATCTCGGGTGAGGATGGGCTTGTATGGTGGCGTTGGGCTTGGGAGTTTTTGGGTAAATAGAAAAATAGATGGTGAGAGAGAGAAAGAGAGGGAAATAGGAAGGGAGGGTTATTGGGGGTGTGTGAGGTTGATTCGGTGGGGGTGAATTTTTTTGGGGGGGGGAGGGTGTTTGTGGTCGATGACGATGATTGAGTGGATTTGAACTCGAAACCAGATAATTGGCAACATGGGTATCCGTAAAACTGCCATTAATCATCTCTAGCAACCCATGAAGCTTCATGCTATCATAGATCTGGGTACGAACTGATGGTCCTCACTCCTCTGTTCATGCGACACTGGTGCTGCTACTACTGTGATTGTGAACTTGATCATAAGCAAGGTCTAAAATATCGATGGTATCGGAAATATCGGTAGTCCAAAAACATGGAAATTTTGATGGAAATTTTGGGATATTATCAATATCAATAAAAATTGAATAAAAATCACGAAAATTGTAAGAAAAACTTGGAAATTTTTATTGAAACTTTGTAAGATGTTTATTTAGTCAATTATCTATTAGTTTATCACATAAAAATTGAAAGAAAATGCATTGTATAATGGGTTTAACTAATTTAAGTTGATTATAAAGGGAGCTGACAAACAATGTGAGTGTAGAAAATATGTAATAATTAATGAAAGAAAATTAAACACACCATAATTATTTATATATAATGATTTACTACAATATTTTACACTTTATACATTGCATAATAAGATACATGAGTGACTTAGTACCACATATAGTTCATATGAGGTTCAAAATTTTCACTATCTTCATCATCTCTACGTGTAGAGTAAGTGTATTGTGAAGAGTAGTTATCAAATTATAAATCTCAAAAATAGTTTTGCATGTAATTGTTAACATGTCACCCATATGGATCCAAGATTGGTTGACGTTGTCCATAAGCAAAATCATTTGAAGATTGGGTCTCGGATTTTTCCATGAGCCGCTCAATTCCAAGGTCTAAAATATCGATGGCATCGGAAATATCTGTAATCCAAAACCACGGAAATTTCAATGGAAATATTGGGATATTATTGATATTTTAGACTATGATCATAAGAACTAGAGATGCTGATGTTGCTGCTGAGAAACCCACAGACAATTGCAAAGAGGAGAAAAGGGGATGAAGGGGGAGACGAAAGAGGATGGATGGGGAAGGAGAGGGGGAGGCTAAGTTAATTTTATATTTTTTTAAATGTTAAATATTTATTTTCTTTAAATTGTAAATGTTAATTTTTTTTAGGTAGGTGAGGTATTTATTTTATCTGTTTTAATTTTTTTTAAATTACGAATTAACCCTTAATTTAGATGGAAATTTGGATGGAATTTGAAAAAATGAAAGTAGGCCCTCAATTGGCTATTTTTAAACAATTGGAGTCCTTAATTTACCGAAATAATTATTAAATGGCTAAATTGACAATATACAAATAATTCAGAGAGCAAAACCGCAGAAAACCCATATTGAAATGATTATTGTTTTGTCACCTAAGAGCATCACCAACAAATTTCCTCTTCAACAAACTTTGGAATTCTAAAATAGGTGAGCCACATCAGAAAAACTCTCCCAACAGCCTCTTCAACCTCACCATCAAAGTCGCAACCTCTTTCTCTCTCTTCGTGACCTGTAAGTTGACTTTGGCTTCTTCAAATATTTAATTTTACATTGGAAAAACAAAACCTATCTTGAAAATATTAAAACATGAATTTTTTCTTTTCATATAATAAATACATAGACATTTTTCACATGTTTTCATATTTTTCATTCTTTTCCATGATATTGCATTAATTGAATTGAAGAGTCTGTTGGAGCAAAATTATTCAAGTAGCAAATAAAGCCTTTTCAAATTGCCACACATAGGTCAACAAACTTCAATTTGAAGAGTTTTATTTGCTACTACTTGGAGACGCCTAATAGTTAAGCTTTTGCGTGGGCATCCCCATCACAGAGCATTCATGTTGTTTTTTTTTGTCACACGACATAACTTTAAGGTTCTGTTGACATTTATAAGTGATACACTTGGCTAACTTTTATTGGATTGTAGTACCAATCAGCAATGCTAACTGGTGCTAAAGTAGTAATGTATAATTCCTCCAATTTTGGGGTTTTTTCCCAATGATTCTCCGCTATTCTTTTGAGTTTTCGGTCAAAATTCAATTTACTTTCCTTCCTCCAATGGATCTTCATGAAATCTAAAGTTGGGAAATTGTAAAACTCTTGCCTATTTATGAAAAATCGTTGTGCAATGTTTGGTGATGAAGTGTGGTGCGGCGGTGGCTACCTGTACAACCTTGCCACCTGGTGTTGCCATGGAGTTGAGAGAATCGGAGGGAGAGTAGAGAACAAACGTGACGATTGGGTTAATTAAATTTTGTTTTTTGTTTTTAAGGATTATTAAAAAGAGAAATTATTAAAAGTAAAATCCACATGGCAATATTCATTAATTGATATAGCATGTCCACATCAACTGTCACGTAAGGAGTAAACTAATGTGGCCAATCTTGTGTGTCTAAATAACATTACTGGATGGTTTCAGTTATATTATGAAAGTGGTCAATTTATTATCAAAATTAAGCTTTTACGATAGAGATTTCAAAATACTTTTTTTTAGTCGGAAGATTTCAGAATACTTTATAGAAGTACAATACAATGCAATACATTCCTAATACACAAGAAAACCTAATTTAATATTGATTTAAAAAAGTAAAGGAAAGGTAATCAAAAGTAGTACAATGACTGACGCCAATATTTATCAATCCAGAATCACTTGTGCCTAACCTATGGGAGTTAGGATCAGTGGTTGTGCTGCCAACTTAGTGAGAGACCAAATTCTGGTTGCAAATTAAGCTCTTGGCCCTTGGGATAAAAAGCCTATTGCTTGGTTTAAGACTAGCTTTGGGGGGTTGAGGTTGGTTCTGCACTCTTGGTGTCCATTGGATTAGGGTATTTTGTTTGGAGATGGAAATTAGGGGTGGGCATCGGAACCGCCAAACCGCAAAACCGAACCAAACCAAACTGGAAAAAACCGTCAAAAACCGTGTTGACCGGAAAAGTCAACAACCGAACAAAACCGAACCGGACCGGTTTGGATCGGTTCCGGTTCCGGTTTTTCACCCCAAGGAACCGATCCAATACAAATTTTTTATTATATATTTTTAATATTTTTAATATTTATATTCTTTATTTTATATATATTTAACATGTGGTTATTTTTTATTGGTTCTTTATGTTATATATATATATATATATATATATATATATATATTTAACATGTGTATAATTTTTATTTTTTAGAAAATTATTTAAATCCAATGCTACATTTTTAATGTTATAACTGATATTTTTCCAAGTTCAACTTCAAAACATCTCTCTTTTAAGAAATTGGATCATTTATTAATTTTCAATTCCAAAAATACAATTTTAGTTGGGATTTGTATTTTTAAAAATAAAAAAATGGAAAAATTAAGAACCCGGTTCAAAACCGAAAAAACCGGAAACCGCATCGAACCGGTGAGAACCAAACCGGTCGGATTCTTTAAAAATCACTAAACCGGACCGAACCGAACCGGTTAAATAATCCGGTTTCGGTTCGATTTGAGGTGAAAACCGTCCAAACCGGACCGTGCCCACCCTTAATGGAAATAATGTCACTTCACCGGGAGATAAACTCCTCTCCAAATGGGCTCGATGCCTATGGATTGGGCTTGGAATTGGATTTGAGCTATGTTATATTTGGGCTGCATTGGACTTTTGGTTCAGTGGTTCTGGTTTACGTCCTACCTTTTGTCCCTTAGAGCGTTTCCACCGCTCCCCCAACACACCACTCCCCTTCCCCCCCTTTGTCCCTTAGAGCAACTCCACCCGTTTGCCTCTTGCCATGGCAAGGGGGGAGGGGGGAGGAGCTACTATTCACATGAATAGTAGTTGCCTTTGCAAAAGGCAAGGTTCGTTTCCACCGTTGCCATGGCAAATAGCAACTACTATTCACTTTTATCTTTATTTTATTTTTTTACATGTGATTAATTTTAGTTGTATGTGTGAAATTAATAATAATAAAATTGATAGGTATGTATTAAAAAATATTTCTGAATTTTTGGATTTTTTAATATTTTTTCAGATTTTTTAAATATTTTTTACATCGATGACGCCAAAGAAAATAACGCCGACGTCACATGTACCAGCGGCTCAGGCAGCTGAGCCCGAGGGCCTGCCCAGTCTCATGGGGCCCATGGCTTGCCCGGGCAACATTTTGTTGCTGGAAACCACTTTTGGCCCAAACCCCCCCAGCCCGCCCCCTCCCCCTACCGGAGTTGCTCTTAGAGCGTTTCCCCCCCTTCCCGATGGCTAGGCAAAAGGCCCTTAGGGTCCCAAAAGTGTTTCCAGCGCCCAAGTCTTATCAGGGCAAGAGATGTGCTCCACATTCTTCACTTCCCACACCAAAACTCTATACAAGTTCCTCTCTTCATATCTCATGTGAATAGTGGTTATCCTTGAATGGGAATGCATTAAAAAAAAAATTTACTAGGGCAGTCATTATTTACGTGAACAGTAACTTCCCTTACCTCCCCTTGCCTTTTATCATGGCAAATGGGTGGAGCTTTTATAGCATCTCTAACGGAGATGTCAAATATCAAACATTAAATTTGAATTTGATGGTTTGTGGCAATTTGACATATAATTTACATGCCACCGAATATGTCAAATTAAAATATTATTTTGTTACATATTGTTTTTTAGTTTACAACAATCTAGGTACATTAATTGAAAAATAATAAAATAATAAAAAATAACATCACAATGTCAAACAACCAAAAATAACAACAATAGAGAGAAATGTTATTCCACGCATGATTTAACATTTCGGTTGGAGTAAGTCTCAGCTTATTTTTCTACCTGTTAAAAGTGTTGTGGAACCGTAAAACTCTAGGTCAAATAATTTCCCTATTTTTGGGAGTTATTTGATTTAGGGACTCTTGCCAAAGATCATGGGTTTATCCTAATCCCTACTTTCTTATTTATTTAAATCATTTATTCCTTATTTATCCTAGTTTCTGATTAATTATCTAAACCCTATCAGTTATCTAAACCCTATCAGTTATCTAACCCTATTAATTATCTGAACTTCAATAATTATCCTATTTATTGTGGAAGGATAATTCCTATCTCTACGAGGGTTTATCTCTCCAGAAACCCTAGCCCCCGAGGCTCTATAAATAGGAGGCTACACAAGGCATGAGGGAACACATTCTAAGCTCTCAAAATACTGCAGAAATTCCCTCTCCTTGCCACACCTCTCGACCTCTCTCTCACAAGGCTCCGGCCTTCACACACGGCTCCGGCCACCCGGTTCTCCCCGAGAGAAAACTCCGTACCCTTTTTAGCTATTGCTGTCTCTTTACGAAGATCCAATTGAGCTAACTTAGGCATCGGAGGGCCTTTGGCCAACACCCCCCGGGTGTGGTCCTTTACTCCGATTGGTTTTGCAGGGAGAAAGAGTTCGAGGAAGGAGAAAGAAGAATCTATCGATCGAATATTCTTTGGGGACGAAAATCACTCCCACAAGTGTCATGTTGGATTTAATATCTCCCTTGGAGATGCTCTTAAAACACATACAAAATAAAGAGTTTCATTAATCAAAGATTGCATTTACCTTAGAATTTGCATAGCACATTACAACTACTCAAGCTGTCTTAAAACTCAAATGAAGCAACCCAGCTATTCTGAAACCATGATAAAAGATAAAAGTACACCACACTGGTCTGCAACAGCAACCAGCGAGTACTTTATTATTCCAAAAGTCTTTAATTACTACTTATTCATTGTTTTCTGGTAAGCAGAAACCCTGCTCTAAATTGTGTTCACTTGAACTGAGCAAACGGATCAAACCCCGACAAGGAATTCTGGCCCTGAGCCCCAGAAGCCGACGAAGACCCAGCTCCTCCGCCCGAGCCAGATGACGACCCCTCCCTAAACAGCCCAACCATGGATGGGTCGAACATCCCAGGACCATGCTGGCCCCCAAAAGGAAAGCTCGGCCCATAAGGCGGTGGAGGAGGAGGCATCAGGGGAATCGGGGGCCCAGCAGGTCCAAAATCCACTGCACGATCCCTCTTCATAAACTCAGCTTTCAGAGTGGACCTGTCGCTGCTCTCCAACTCCCGGTGCTTCTGGAGGAAAAGAGTGAGGGGCTCGACGTAGTTGTCGAAGCCAAGCTTCCCCATCGCCCAGAGGATGTCCTCGGCGGTGACGGTCTTGCGCTGCTCTCGCTGGCAGCGCTCGTTGGCCTCCCCAGTGATGAAGGCAATGTACTCGGACACACACTCCTGGATGGTCTCCTTGGCGTCGTCAGATATTTTTGCATGGGGTGGCAAAATACGACGCATTATGCGGATCACGTTCGCGATAGGCATGTATTGATCCTGTTCGCGAACAACGCATTGTTGTGCAGGATCGCTGGAGTTGGCTGCGGCCGCGACGGGGTTGCTGTTGGTTGCTGCTGGGGTGGCGTTGCTCCTCTGTGAGTTGTTGTCTTGTGCTGCGTTCAAGGTTGAAAACAACAGTTAATTTAAGTCAAGCAATAATTAATCACTGTACAAATACGTTCATAAATGAGAGACCAATTAGCAAGCTTATATATATATATATATATAAATATTTTTGAAAGTAACAATATTGGTTAGTTTATTAATGGGTCAGGAAGATATGGTTATGGTAATCAGGGTGTATATTTATGGGTGTGAATAATTTATTAATTGTCTCCGTGTGTGTGCAGAAATGGAAGATGGTTTAGCCAACCAGGTTCGACCAAAGAAAAAATGAATTGGTTTTGCCACTTTCTACGATATAAAAGCCCCATATGGAAGATCATTAACCAAGATGCATGCAATTACAAGTCATTATATTCATTATATCCAGCCTATGCTAATACTAAATACAGTCCATGCCAAAATGTCAAAGACTTTAAACCTGTCGTCAAACTCATCATAACACTCATATCAATCAAAAATGGTAAATTATTCACACGCAAGCTCATCATAACACTCATATCAATCAAAAATGGTAAATTATTCACACGCAAGCAAATATAATTAGTCACTGATGCACACATAAACATTGACTGCTCAAGACAAATTTACCATCTAAATAATAAGCGTAGTGATTGGACAAACCCTCATGTATAACGCTAATCTAATCTATTAACAAGAAAGAAGAAATTGATAAACAAAATAGGGTTTGGTGCTCAGGAGGTGATGACGTCAAGTGTGACCTCCACTCGCGGACGCGCGCGTCGACATGTCATCAGACTTACGTTTACTCTGGTCAAGACAAAAGAAGAAAAAGGTCCAAGTCTTTTCTCACTGCTCACGTTGTTTTGTTTGTCTGTTAGCGCTCCAGCTAAGCTCAAAAGAGAAGAATAAACTGACACCTCACGCGCTTGCATGCCCATGTGGCACCGTGGTTGTGAAAACGGTTCATTTTAAGGAGTAATTTTTGGGTTCCTGCAGACACCACGCCACGGTGACCATCCACTAGGTATAGTGACATATGGAATGTTTCCAATGCAGCCGTGTCATAAAAAATAATGCAATAAATTAGAAAGTAATTCCAAACGCCCTGTGCCTATTGAATTGAATGACACCACGTACGTAGTGTCCGGTACATTTAAAAATTTCTCCATTTTAAGAACCAGAAAAGTGGGCCCTAACCTACTCTTATTGTCCAAAACTCGTTTCTCCTAATCTTCTTCTTCTTCGTCTTCGCCAAACGCCAAAAACCTTGTCAGCTCCTCAAAGGTTTTTCATGTGCTTTGCTATTTTTTAGCTGGTCTACTTGGGATTTAATCATACTATTTCAAATTTTCAATCCCAAAATAAATAAATAAATATATATATATATATATATATATATAGATTATTATATACAGGACATAAATCTTTCTGACATTTGTAAAATTTCGAGAAAGAAAAATAGACGTAACTGAAGCCCCTTTGATTTGGCTTTTCTTCAACAGAAAACTAAATTTATATATATATATATATATATATATATATATATATATATATATATATATATTTTGGCAAAAAGATAAAAAGGTTTTTAGTGAAAGCAAACCAAGTTAGTGGTGTTTGTTGTAATGAAAATCAAGGGCATCTCATGAAACATATATCTATATATATATATATATATATATATATATATATATATATATATATATATATATATATATATATATATATATATAAATTCTCTTTCGGTGACGTTATTACCGTGCAATTGTTATGTATTTTCTACTACGTACTCTACCTACTTTCCTATCTCGCTTACAATGATATATCCACACGATAATAACGTGCGGACATGGGATGAAAGAATAACAATATATATATTTTTTCACATTGGAAACAAAAATCAGACAATAAATAAGCCAGTAGATATATATGGTTAGAAATAACAGATGATATATGATTCATAGATGATATATAAAGCAGGTGCAAGCTTAGGTCTTGAGACTCGACAGTGCTGCATGAATACCACATCAGTAAAAAAAACAACAAATACATAAATAAATAAATAAAAAGAGTGGAAGGGAAAATGAGAAGCAGATATATTCCTGAGACGGCCTATATGCAGAAAACAACCAATATTTGAGCATGTGTTACAGTGAATGAAGCACTGAAACCAGCTATAGAGCAAGATCAGGTAAAAAAGGTGTGGCTAAAAAAACAAATATAAATTTTTATTTGTTTTTTACAGCCAAGAAAAACATAACATCCCTTCAGAAACTACAAAACACACTCCATCAAGCCCCAAAAATCAGCCACAACAATTTCTGTGTCAAAATCTTGACCCAACAATGAAAACCCTAATGAGATCAGACAGATACATATGTGATATCGAGAGGAGCTGAGACAAAACACAGATTTACATGCAAAAACATTGAAAAAAGCAGGATCGAAAGCAAAAACCTTGAGATCGGGCTTGGAACTGTGGGGAAAAAAAGGGAGAGAGGAAGAAAATTTTGTTCTCAGAATTTTGAGGAGAAAAGGACATGCATGCAATAAAAATCCATAAACAAATAAGAAAACCCAAAAAAAAAATCTGAAACCTCGCAACCATTATTTTTTTATGCACATATATGTATCATCATCAAGAAAAACATTAAAAAAAAAGATTATATATATAAATTAATAAAAGAGAAAAAGCAATATGGCATTTGCTATCAGAGAGATTTTACCTGAGCTTGATTTTGCATGCCTGCTGGTAGGAGGCCCTCCCATACGTTCCATACTGTCACCTGCTTGCCGTCTCTCTCTCTCTCTCTCTGTTTTTTATTTTTTTAATTGGCACTGTTGAAAGGGCAGTGGGTCTAGTCAAGTGAATTTATAGCTAGAGCAGCAGGGGTAAAGTCCAAGTGGCGAACCGGCGTGGCAAACGAGAAGGACCCAGAATTGCCAGTTATAAGAGGGTGCGTGATTGGATAAAGGACATGTTTTTACTGGGAGAAACAGTAACAGGTCGGTCGGTTAATTTCCCTGAATTGCCCTTCTCAAGGTCTTGGTTTTGATTACTGGGGGCACTAAAAGCAAACCCATTCAACATTAGCCATCAAGGCACACTCATGCTCCTTGTTTAATGACACCTGAAAATTTTGGGTAAAAAAGTTGAGGAATCTAGCAACCTTCTCTCTAACCTTCTCTTTGGATTCATCCTTCATCATGTGGCGTGTCATTTTGTACACTTAAAAAAATGGATATTTTGACATAAAGGTTGTCTAATGTAATAATGACATTGTTTTAAGTGTAAAAATTGACACGTGTCAAATGAAGAAAGGTTAGAGAGAAGAAGCAAGATTCCCCAAAAGAGTTTGTGTTTTCTGGAATCAAATTACCATTATATCCCCGTTTATTTAACCAAGTGTTTTTCCCTTGTGAACGGGTTTTGCAATTGTATTGTAATATATATATATATATATATATATATATATATATATATATATATATATTTAAATTGTTAGGCAATAATCCTTCAATTTGATGCTCATTTACCCCACACTCTTCTTTTTCTTTTCAATGTTTCTTACATAATAGATAACAAAATTATTTATTGTGAATTTTCACTAAATTCATTTGTTAGTGTATAATTTTTTGTACAATCATCACATCAGGTAAACACTTACATATTTTCTGAATTCGGAAGATTCCATATTTGTCATTTTCGGTTACGGAAGGTGCCAAACTATTTCTTTTTGTTTACCAAGGTTCCATCTTTACGAATTCGACAGGATGCGGCGCCGACTTTGGATAGGAGTGAGAAGGGCGACAGCCTAGGGCCCACTATCCAGGGGCCCATCTTTTGAAAAAACTATTATTATATTATATGTATTATATACTTATTATATTATTTTATCTAGTATTTGGGCTGGTTCACTTCCTATATAGTGGGCCCGATGTTTTGAAGAAACTATTATATTATGTGTATTATATATTTATTTATTACATTATTTATGTAATATTTGCGCTTGGTGACTTCCTATTTTCTAGAGGGTATTTCAGTTGGAACCATTTCGGTCCTCTATGTTTAAAGTTAGACTTTTCCTTGCTATAAATATTTTTTACTCTTCTTTTCTAAGCCTCTTCTTCTAGTTTGAAACTCGGTTCTTCTAATTTTTAAACCTCTCTTACACTTGTTGAATAATCATCCTCATTTTATTTTTGCTTCTCCGACTTCAAATCATCAAAAATCTAAATTTTGTTTGAGGAATGGGGCTTTGCAATGGAAATCAATTAAGAGGTAATTTTATACCTTTTTTTAGAATAATTTTATACCATTTTTTAACTAATCAAAAGAAAATAACTTTTTTGATGTTTGTAGATTTATGACTATAGAAAAGGGCCTAATTGTTTACTTTTGCCTTGGACTGTAACATCATGTTCCTAAATTAATACTTAATTCTTAAATTATTAAAGTGAAAGACAATTTTACCCAGAGAATATTTTAATGGGTTTAAAATTGACTTTTTGTTCAGGAAAGAATTTGGGGATTTGAATCACATTGTCGCGTCGGGCTCGTCGATACGAGTTCGTGAATATATTGTGCGCGCAATTCCGAGTTAAACTGGGGAAGAAAAATTATAATAAAGGAAAGTTAAAAAAAAAATATTTAAAAGAAAAAAACCAAAACAGCAACTTAAATCCCCTCCCCCCCGGTCAACTCTCTCTCTCTCTCCCTCATTTTCTCTAGAAATTATACAATACTACTGTAGCACCAGCTGGCATTGCTGATTGGTGCTACGGTCCAACAAAATTCAGCCATGTGTGTAACTTATACACATCAGCAACACATGCCGTTAACATCCCTTAAACATCATCGTTGCAAACCACAAGGCACTAGACTACTCGGTGCGCTAGGCAGCTTGCAAAATAGACGACGTCACTGTGGTGGCTTTAACCCTTGGTTGCTACAAGTAACTCGACCAAAATCGCCGCCGGAAAAAAGGCTCATCGATTCCCATTGCTAACTTGAGAGTTTATCAAATCACTGGCCCCACTCTTCACCGATTTAGGTCCTCAAGTCAAACAGTGGCGTGGGTTCCGTCGGCCTCCGCCATTAGTCTCCAATACATTCTCGTTGAAATTTATTTCAAGTGTTGGTGGCCAATAATTGCATCTTTTCCTTAAAATTGACGGCTTATTGGCGGTAAGATGCTTAGCAAGCAACCATTTGTGTCCACTAGCCGATCAGTGCCTAAAGTCTATGTATTTTGGGTAATGACTTCAAGTCTCTTATTCCACACAAATTTGTTGATTAAAGAAGTATTGAAATTATTATGGTCTAAAGCCACCGTCGGGATGTGCTGAAGCTTTTGGGCGGCCATTCCCATCACACAGTATTTGGCAGTTAACCTGAAATTTTTTCCGATCTGACAACTTGGCTGTTTGGGATGTAACGTCACTGTTAACGGCAAAATTTTAAGACGTTGCCGATGTTTATAAGTTGTATACGTGGCTGAATTTTGTTGGACAGTAGCACCAATCAGCAATGCTAGCTGGTGCTACGGTAGCACTGTATAATTTCTCTATTTTCTCTCTCAGTCGTGAACCTTCCCCCCAATCGAATCTTCGTCAGACCGCCACCACCACATCGGGCCATCGTTGGCCATGAAACCACTTGCGTTAGAACCGTCTCAACCTCCTCTTCCTACCCCACCTCACCTCCGATGGAACCGCCGCCTGTGGTCGCCGGAAAAAGCAAAACTCTGTCCGATTTTACGTAAACTTTCGGACGCTCGTTCGGACGATTCCGGCCACCATTTTCTTCGATCTTGGAATGCTCTCACCCTCTCAATGTGCTCTAGCTGGTGGTTGGGTTAGATTTGATCAAATTCTGAAATTTTGAAACTCAAAAATAATGCTTAAGTTTTGGCCGGTTTTAGCTCTTCATTCGGGCCATCTCCGATCACTTTTTGGGGTTGGTCCAGTGACAAAAGTTGCTCTACTCGTTGTTCTGAACATAGGTATAGGTTTTGACTGACGGTTCGAGAATTTTCCGATCGTGTGGCGGTGCGTGGACACTGTTTTGGTGTCCTTTTTGGTTCTAAAATTATCCTAGAATTGTCTTGAGCATGACAGTATGCTCGGATTAATTTTTGAAGACCGTTTGAGTATTAAACCAATTTTTACCTAATAGGCTTAAACTGGGTTCGATATGTTCGGACCGTTGGATCGTGACAAAACTCATAGGATTTGTTAAGGGAATTTTTATGAACCTATAGGAACTTACGGATTTCCAATCGGAGGTCGTGAACCCCCACGGGGGACCGGTTTGATCAACATAAGAATTTAATCGGATATTTAATTCCGAGTCTTTTCAAACCATTCCAACTGTCAGAAATAATTACAATGGGCCTAGGAACTCTTCTAGGTCACGTACACGCACTTGAAGGTCGGGGGTCAGGGTTTTGATTTATTATGTATGGCGTAACTATTTTATTAAATAAATGCATGCTTGATGGCTTGGAACTGATAAATTACGAGTGTTACTATGACTAGTATGTTGAACATATACCGGTTGGATTTGAGAGCAATATCTGGAAGATGTATATAGTCTAACTCAAATTATTGAATTTAACTGTTTATGAACGGCATGAGGGATTTGAGAAAGTTGTGATTGGATGTTTGAATTATAAATGATTCTTATATTATGAAGTGAATGCTTTTATTGTATGATTATAAATAAATTGATTATGGTTTTATTTCCCAAACTTGTGGTGTTAATTGAATTGATTTGATACGAATATGCTTATTGTTCAATATGGTTAGCTCGGGAAGTTGAATTTGATTTGAGAACGGAATCTGAGAATTTCTGGGGTTATCAAAATAAGTGTGATCAAGATGATATTGAGTATTACTATGATTAGTATGGTAATTATGACGTATTGAATTTTTTTTGGATACGGTTAAGGGCATAAATGCCCTATGGGTTATCAAAAATTATTATATTTATTAGGTAGTTGAATGTTGATTATTGGTTTATATTAAAGTAGGTATGGTGGTACTTTGAATGCCATAAAGGAATTGGGATTTTTATTTACTTAATATAGGATTAGGGGATTTTCCAGGGATTTCCGTGATTGTTATTATTAATATTATTATTATTATTATTATTATTATTATTATTATTATTATTGTTATTGTTATTGTTATTGTTATTACAATTATTGTTTTATTTGGGCAATTGTTGTTTTGATTCCATTTGGGTTTAATAGAGGGGTTGGTGTCAGTGAGGACTTAGTTAGTGTCGGACGTATGTTTCTACTTAGGGTTGTGTGAATGGGTTCGAATGAGTGAAATGTTGCTTATATGCTCATTTATATATTTTGTTAAATGATTTGAGGTTGATTGGTTGCCTTCAGAAAAACAGTTTCTTTCGGATACAATGATGTCTATGGACATCCCAGTGGCTTCGGATATTAAAATGTCTACGGACAAGTGTTGCTTCCAGATAATAATATGTCTACGGACAGTTGATGCCTTCGGATATGTTTGCATGCTTATGATATTTGCCCCACGTGTCTCGGGAACACCCAGACCTTGCGGAGCGAGGAATGCGATTTAGGTTGACGTATGTGCCCTGAGTTCTGCGAGGAATGCGGCTCGGGTTGACTTTGTGTTCCCGAGACTTGCAAGGATGTATCACACATGTGGCCACATGTGTGATACTTGGAATTGACGATATAATGTGGGGATTAACGATATAATTAAGGAACTGATGGACTACGTTCTCGGGTTAACTTTGTGTCCTTGAGTTCTGCGAGGAAATAAAAGGATATTGTTTGCCACCCTGCTTCTATTTTTTCTGCACAGGGTTGGCCGGGATTCCTAGCCACCTCCCGATTTTACTACACAGGTGGTTAGCCAGTTTTCCCCTTCCCGGTTGCCTTCGGATAAGTTATGTCCCAAATACCCCTAATGGGAGTTAGTAAACTATATGCATTATGCGAATGGAATCAGGTATGGTTTTAGGGTAACAGTTTGGTTATGCAAACATTATGTAAGTATTAAATGGACAATAGTAAAGTACATAATGTTCAGGCATGATATTCAACTACTTATAGCTCGTTGAAATCAAAGTAAGAATGGTTATAGACTTTATTGTTGGTTTCTAGAAGAATACTATTTTATTAGAATGGTGCTTGTGTTAGTTGGAAGAGCTACGTGTGGCTTGATCCCTCAAGGAGGGTACATAGGTAGCCTAGATTAATCTAGGTGCAGCCACGGAAGAGGATATTGTGTAAGTTGTGTTGGAGTTGAGTTTGAAATCTATTTAACATCTTAATTGAATTCAATATGGACTTATGTGCGGGCTCAAGACCCGATTGATCTTTGAATTATATGTCTTGTTTGTTGATGAATTCTAATTATCTGAGTTCTTCATATAATGACGATGATTAGAATTCTTTTTGGATAATATAAGATGGCATAGAATGATGAATTTGTTGTTGAATTGATATATTGAGAATTGAGGATTGAATTGTTGAGAAGTTTGATGTCCGGGTTGTTTGTAAGGCCATTTGCCATTCAGAACAATTGCTTTTAGTTAGGTGTGACTATAACTTGTGCATGCTGAACGTTTGAGATTATTAAAATGTGTTTTACAGGTGGAAAAAAAGGGGAAATGTTCATTTTACAGGGGAGACTACCGAATTTTCGGCAGAAGTCGAACGATAAAAAGGATTTTCTTTGAGTCTTGGTCTAAAACGGGCTTTTAGGTCAATCGTGTCCGGCACCCGACAGGTGTCGGACACACACAGGATTCGACATGAATTCCAAAGTGGAATTTGGGTCGGGTCCTGTCATGGACCCCCAAAAGCTAAGGGTCGGCCCTGACAGGGTGAATTCTTGTTGTCTTAAGACAAATGGTTTGTATTTTCTACATTTGGATAAATTCACCATAATTCTTCGAGAGAGTTGGTGGTGATTGAAAACTTATCACTTTTTACTACATTTTCCATCATTATTCTCGTATTCGGTCCTTGGTGCCCAAACTCATGTAGACGCTCGCATAAATTGATTGGCAAAGGAGGCTGGAAGATTGACACTTGCCAATTGCCTGTGCTTTGAATGGGAGCAAATTTCTACCATGTTTGTCATGTTTATTTTTCATCCCGTTCTAAATAGGGTTGAGTACTTTAGGGTGTAGAATCATCCTGCAAGGTTAGACAAACAGATCTGGACTTCTTCGAACAACTAAGCCAAAGGAAGGATCACCTATCTACCTTGGGCTCTCGTACCTTGAAGACAAGATTTTGACTTGCTTCAATCAACTAAGTTATTGTGCTCGATGACAGTGACTCTGTGGGTGAACTCAAACTAACGCTCTAGTGGAGTATATCAAGATAATACCAATAAATCCAAACATTGAAACGAAATGTGTGGTTTAGAAATATGCCCTAAAGGCCAATCAGGTGATGTAATCTTTTTAGGATATTTCATTTAATGAACTTATAGTAAGTTAAATAAAAGGGAAAGATTATTGTGTAATGGCAACTGTCTCATTAATTGTTATGAGATCGAGAGAAAGCAATCTAAATAAGTTAGATTCATGAGACATTTCCTCTTTAACTCCCACATCTTAAATAGTTCATGGTCATAGGATTATCAACCGGACTTTGATAATCCGTAAAGACCGATACATACTATGCTTGCTCAATTGGGAGGATGACTGATCTCAAGTCATTCATTTGGAGACAGTGAGACAAGTATTTAGGTGCTCAATAGAGAGAGTGTTCACTAAACGCGAATAAACGACAGTTCTTGTATGGAAGTATTATTACATGTCAAACAAGAAACTGTAAGTAGTAATAATGCAAATTAATCCTTAGACATGAGGCACCATGGTTGTATTATGGGTACGCCGTGGATGATGGTGCGATATAGACATGTCTTGATCACAAATATGTCTCATGCATTGTTGGGGTTCTCGATTGACTCGTAGAGACATGTCAATTTACAACAAGAGATCTATATCCTTCAGTAAATGGGGAGAATACTATGAAGATATGATTAGGCAAATATATGATCAGAGTATTGAGCATGAATCATGCTAATACAAATTATATGAAAGTAAGATAATCACATTAGGGGCTTGACATGAATTATCCGCGCCCTAATAATGTGATTGAGAGCATTGAAATAGAGAAGAATCATATTGCATTATAATTCCAACTGAATAAATTCTCTACTATTCTACTTAGTTTGGGTTGGCTTGACATACTTCTAAGTGTCGCTTATAGATTGTGAAAACCCTGAAGATCAATCATAATGGTCCTCACTAATAGGGAAAACTAAAGAGATTTGATTCACAATCAATTAGGAAGACTTGTAATTGGCCAGTGTCTTAATAATTAGAGCATAACATATCGTACACTATTAAACTTATCTTTTGAAAAAACATGAGGAGATGATGACACTACAAGAAAAATTGCCTTAGTTGACGGCTAAAACGTGTCACTTAACATGTTACTTGACGGCTCAAAAACCGTCAAGAGTGTGGGTATCAATAAAAGGTACCCCCTTTCTTGACACTTTTTAGCCGTCAAGTAACATTTGTTCTTGACGGCTATTAGCCGTCAACTAACACTTTCTTGACGCTTTTTAAACGTCAAGTTAAGCTTATTTGACACTTTTAACCGTCAAGTAATATTTTTCTTGACGGCTATTAGCCGTCAACTAACACTTTCTTGACGCGTTTTAGACGTCAAGTTAAGCTTACTTGACGCGTTTTAACCGTCAAGTAACATTTGTTCTTGACGGCTATTAGCCGTCAACTAACACTTTCTTGACGCGTTTTAAACGCGTCAAGTTAAGATTACTTGACGGATTTTAGCCGTCAAGAAATAAAAAAGATAATATTAAAAAAATGATAAACCAATAATAGAAAACAAATAGGAAATTGTACATCCACTATAACAATATAATTAGATAGAGTAATTATATCTATATTGAAAACACATTAAAAATTACACAGCAATAAAAAAAAAATTAAATGACCAAAGCTATCTACTATATAGTAGATCACAAATTACATGGAACTAATTGTCACTTAGAAGCTTGGCACTTTACGAGCCTCTCCTCCAATGCTTTGATAACTTAAACACATTATACATCCATCAAGCTTAAGCACTTGTGGAAGTTACCATGACCAAGTTGATTTCCATCCATCAAGCTAAACATAGGATAACATTCCTGCTCTGTAAATTGGAATTAACTAGCTGCAAAAAGGAAACAATCTCTTTCTATAAAGTACGCACCAAATGTAAAATGCTATCAAATTCAATTAGCACACACAGACCAACTTTTCAAACATACATGTTTCTCTCTCTCTCTCTCTCCGTCTTTAAGTTTTACAGAGAGAGAGAAACCGCTCATTAAATTTACATCTACATATGGCCACAAATCCAATATCATTTAATTAAGAAAAGAAATGATACAATATACTCAAGTCCATTTATGTTTGAGGGCATACATGAACTGACAATGTTTGATTTGCCCAAATCAAAGAGTTGAGTCATTTTCATTTGACATTCCCTATCCTGAACCATACAACACTTGGCAAATGCTTAATATCTCTAGGCTTGAGCAGACTCATTCACAATTGAGTGGACTAAGATAGGTAAAATAATAATGAGAGGCATATCGTGCACATATGCATTGCCAAATTTAAGTAGTTGCTCCTTTTGACTAAAATTAATGCAGAGAAAATTTTGAACTCAATTATGCACAAAAGAAATGACCGTATACTTCTACCTAGTTAGGTACACAAATTTAGTAAGAGGGTAGAATGGAAATCCTTTAAATATGCAGATTTATATTCTTCAAAGAAGAAAGAAAATTTCAGCATCCATTCAACAAGGGAATCAAACAATAAACTAAATATGTAATGTATGCCCTTATGCAGCCCTCGATTATCTCTATAATGAACTTGATAAGAGAAAAATATCAGTCTGCATTTCCGGAAATATGAAAAGAAACCGGAATAACTGGAATTTGGAAAAAGATAAGTTATAGAAAAGAATATACCTGGGAGGAATTGAACCTATTCCCACCATCATCAAGATCTCTCGAGAATTGATTCTTACGAAAACCAAAAGTCGCTTTCAGATAACAAGTAGTGATACATATTTTATTTTTAGGTATTATTACATGCATAAATAAACTCCAATTGATCATCTGAATTTTTATATTGATGCTCTTAAAAATCTGCAGTTCTGTGTCACTTATATAGCTTAGAGTCGGCACAAAGTATTATCAAATAGAAAAACCAGTTTTACCCAAAGTGGCTTCATGTCAAATAGACAGAAATGCAAGAAGAGAAGACATGATTTTTGTGGAGTTTCTACTTCTCTAATATCACATTCTCAGAAAAAAAAATTATGACAAACTATTGGCTTTCGAACTATACGTGGATACATCAAATCTTAAATGTACAATTTTTTTTAAAAGAAAATCTTAAATGTACAATGAAACCAAAAAGTTAATTTTTAGCATCAACAACAATATGTTGCAATGAAACAATGAATAAAAGATACAACATAGATAATAGCTGCCCATAAATAATCTCTAATTGTAACACGTATACTAAATATATTTAAAGAACATTGATAATAGTTCCTTTATCCATATGATTGTCAGCATTTGCATTCCTTAAATTCTCGAATCCCACATCCCCTTTCATTCAAACTCTTGAGAAAACAACATACACTACTTAAGGGCAAAGAGATATACATATATATGTATATCATGATGAGTTTTGTGAACCTCCTAAATTTCCACTTTGAATAAAATGGAGGCAAAGTTATAATGATCAATGGGTTTTGCTTTCCTGGAAACTACAGTGATATAATCATGTACCATTATACATGTTACGTGTTCTGAGTAAAGCTTTAGGAGCCATTTGTCCTTGTATAAAAAAGAAAAAAAGAAGAAGTCACCTAACTCGCAAAAAGCATATCCCATATCATAAGGAAAATAATTTATGAATATCTAATAAAAAAAGGTCTATGGTGGTTCACTGTTTGACGACAAATGATTTTATTAAAGCAACCATTTTTGGGGAGGTAGGTAATTAGGGAAGCTAACTTCTAAAGGAAACTTTTACATGATGGGTGGTGAGTGGTGACGGTGATCGCTTGATGGAATTGACCCGATTGAATTTGTAGTTGGCCATGCTAAACTAATAGATCAAGATAGTGAACACAAACACGAAACGAGAAACTAAAACGATGAAGAAAGAAAGCTAAAAATCATTGACCTATAAATAAACTTTTAGTTCACCACCAAATTCAGATTGGGATTGAAAGACCAAATCAAACAATTTAAACACCTCAAATTCATAGACTGCTAAGTTGAGAATATAGGATACCTTCCAATGTATCTTAGAGACTTTGGTGATGAACCATCTTTTGGGTATTTGCACTTTTCCACATACGGAAATCAAAAAGGTCGACATCTACAATGATGGTTTTAGAAATAAGAAATTAGTAATTGAGCTTCGCATACTTGACCGTCAGACCATCCCAATTTTTGGCATTCCCACCATTCATCGAATAGATTTTTCCTTTCTTTGGAATCTGGGCAAAGAAGTAGACATAAACTGAAAGTTAGAGGCTCCAAAACAAAGGGAAAAGAATGCCAATATCAAAGATAACATATGTCCCTTGGTACATTCTCAGCGAGAATACTGATAAGGATTATCTGGTTGAGGAGTATAAAAAGAGGTATACCTGGATGTCCGGGTGAGTTAGTATGAACTCCCCAAGAGATGGATCCAGGGTGAACCCATGAACTCAAGTTCCAGTGCTCAACACAAACGTAAAATCATTACATTCCTAAATAATTAAAGCATCGACTTGCAAATTTAGACTGCAGGCAAAGAAAATCCTAGATCCTACAATCAAAAGAAAGATTCAAAAATAATGACAATCAGAAACCCATACTAGAATCGAAATACTCAATTAGGAAAACGATCCAACGACATAAAAAATTAAATATGTATCGATTCTTGTTTTCATACTTGAACTTTTAAATCAAATGAACCAAAATAATAAAAGAAATCAAATCCATTCTGGTGTATTAATAGTCCAGTTTTCAAAGAAAACGACCTCAAATTCTAAAAAGAGATGAAGAAACACACCTCAGTTTGCAGTTGACATTGGAAGAACTCGAGTCCAGTGATGCCGCTCAACCATAGCAAGAAAGATTCTCCAACACCATATCCTTCATCTCTTCTCCTCTGTTTGCAGACGGGTCGATCACCCACACCATATTTCATGGGTTCCACGGCCGATCGTGAAGCTAAGGTCGTCGATCGAAGCGGGTCTCGGGTCTTTATTCTGATTTTGCAGATGGTTGTGAAATGGTTATGGATACAGATGTTTATGGGGGTCCGACCGGCCGAGATGAAGCTAGCGTTTGGTCGAGGGAACGAAAGTCAGATGGTTGTGCTCTCGTTGATGCTGATTTGTGGGTTTTGCAATCTACTTAGAGTGGCTGAAAACCCAAATATACCAACAGAAAAATTGGAAAGAACTCAGAGAGATCTTGAGCGAGAGAGTGAGAGTGGAAAGATGATTAAGCGAGAGCATAGAAGAATTGAGCGAGAGATTGAGAGCAGAGATATGAGTTGTGCGACAAACTGATCTTGACAAAAAGAAAAGGAAGGGCGGCGCAAGACAGAGAGAGAGAAGGACGAAGGGAGAGAGAAGAGAGAAAAATGAACGGCATAGTACTTAGGGTTTTCTTATTTAATTGTCGGTTTTTTTGGAAGGGTAAGTGACGGCTTCTAATAAATGTCAACAAAATGATTTTTTACCTGGCGTTTTTTAAAAAGCGTCAAAGTTATCGGGCATTAGTTGACACTTTCCATAAAATGTCAGGAAAACTGAAAATAGTTGACGCTTTTCTAAAAAGTGTCAAAGCTTTGTAGAATAGTTGATGGTTTTTCAAGAAACGTCAACTATGAAGTGTCAACTAAAGCATATTTTCTTGTAGTGTGAATTAATTAACGAATTAAAGAATCAAAATTAAGCCAAAATTAATTAAAGAATTAATTTAACGAACAAGTGATGTTGCAATGGGCCTTAAAATGGAATTTAGAATTCTAGGCCCATTGAGTTTTATCCTAGTGAGCTTGTAAATATAAATTAATTACATTACAACTTATAACACAATAGGCCCAAGAGGTCCAATAGCAAAGGAGGGCCGGCTATGGATTTGGGGTAGTGAAAATCACTTGCTTTGAGGCTCTTTTATAAGGAAACTTGTGCCTCTTAAAGCATCTCCAACAGTCTTTTCAACAATTTTGGAGTTCTAAAATAGGTGAGCCACATCAGAAAAACTCTCTCCAATAGCCTCTTCAACCTTAGTCATCAAAGCTGCAACCTCTTTCTCCCTCTTCAGGACTGATAAGTTGACTTTGACTCTTCAAACATTTAATTTTACTTTGGAAAAACAAAACCTACCTTGAAAATGTTAAAAATGTTGTAACCTCAAAGGTTATGGATGCCCACCATAAGTCCATTGTAATTCCTCCATTATACCCATCATTATTCCTATCTTTATAGGGTTGTAACCTATGCACTAAATACCATATTTATCATTGGTTATTATGTTTTGTAACCCACTACTTAAGGGTGGTAAATGGTGATGTATTTCCTATGCCTATAAATAGTAGGCACTAAAGATGAATAAGAGACTTGATCATTGAGCTATTGAGAACTACTCTTACCTTTCATATACTTTCTCTATTTACTTTTACAACACGTTATTAGCACGAATATCTCTCAAATACCAGCTGAGATATTTGATCAAAATCATCCGCGTTATTACCTTTCTATCTTCTGTTTTGATACTCGGCAAAATCCATTTGTTTTCAGTCGCAAGACTCCAACAGATAAAGGCTGGTGATGATCCAAAATTGCTATGCATCTCATGTTCCCCATATCCCAGAAGTAAAACCAACTAGAAGAGAAAAGCGAGAAAATCTCCCAACAAACCCAGAGCAACGTATCAGAATGAAAGAAGAATAAATGGTTTAGCCTCTGCCCCCTTGGTGTTGAGAACCCATTGAAAAGGATGAGCTCTCTGCCTCCTTATCTTTTATATTATTTTATTATTATTATACACTATTTAATACAAATATTAGCGCAGATGTGTTGTGGCAGTGGAAAAGCAAAAGGCACGGATTCAAACTTGCGGATAAAATCACTTTAATGTGATAATATATGATATTAATAAGAAAGCTGTTTTGGGTTTGGTAGAACATATTATAATGGTAATATGATATATTACATAACCTATACATATATATATAGTTAGTTCATGGTTTTGGCTTATAACTTTATGTATACCATGATAAATATAATATATATATTGTTTTACTATATGTATATATACCTATATATATTTGTATGCATATAATATTGATACTTGCGTTTTGTATTATATATATAACTAAAACCATGATTGCAAGAAGCAATTAATGCCCATTTATTATAAATGGTTCACATTTATACGAAAAGATAATATTGGTTACACACTATGTGTATTATGATGGAGCTGGAAAAAAAGGGGAATTAAGATCCAAAGATTTTGATCCTCAATATATTTAATGAAGGACTTGAAGATCCTAAATTCTACACATGTAAAGGAATGAGCCAGAAGTTACAATTTCTATACATCTAAAAAGGCCAGAAAATCCTTTTATATATGTGTATGTACATATATAATTTCATGGTTCACAAAGTGAAAAGGTGATTAAACGTTAATGTGAACCACGTTGATCAATACCAAATATTAGTTGGTTCTCTCACTATTATGGTTTATAAATTTGAAGACACTCATAAGCTGTGTAGTCTCATTTGAGTTGTAAATCCCACTATATAGTAATGTGTTCAATTTATTGTGAACAATTTTAGCACCATGTACCTGAATGAAAGAGGGATTTTGTTAATTCATATATTGGAACCTGAAGTCCATATCATAGTGATTTAAACCTGAAGTTTAAATATTGAACAAATGTGATAATTATAGAACTAGAAGTTCTAAGTGATATGAGGAAATTATTGGTGCATACTATATTATATTTACAGTTAATTAAGGTTTACATATTCCTAAATTCATTTTCAATTAATTGGGACCAAAAGATCTCCCATACCAATACTTGTAAAATAACTATATGTGGACCTGAAGTTCCTCATTTTTCTCAAAAGGCATAAAAGACCAGAAGTTCTTCAATCACTCTTATTGAAACCAGAAGTTTTAACTATTTATTTTACGGCAATTTAATTATTGTCTTACTTTTGTTATTGTATTTTATTTTTGTCATTATTTTATATGTAAGGGCCAGTTCTTAAAAGACAATCCTTATTTGTGGACTTGAAGTTTCCCAATTCTTAAAAAGCAAATAAAGACCTGACGCTCTTTGATTCATCTTTCATTGGAACCAGAAGTTTCAACAATTTATTTTATTGGAGTATTTTAATTTTTATTGTATTTTACATTTACTTAGTTCTTTTCTTTGGTTTTATTTTTATTTTATGCAAGGACCCAAAGTCCTTAAATTATTCTTATATAATTAAATAAAGACCTGAAGTCTTTTAGTTCTCAATCCTTATAATATCTATACAAGGACTTGGAATTTTTGCAATTCTCGAGAAAGCAAATTAAGACTTGGAGTTCTTTGATGTTTCTTTAATTGGAACCAGAAGTTCCAACAATTTATTGTATTCCAGTATTTTAATTATTATTTTATTTTAATTGTTATATTCAGTTATTTGTTTTCATTTCAATAATTTATATTTAAGGACCTGAAGTTCCTAATATGACCCGAAGTTCAATAATCTTAGAACTCAAAGTTCTAATTATGTCCTATCCAAACTATAAGTTTCAGCCACATGTGCATTAAAATAGTTAAATTCTAGAACCATAAGTTCTAATTGTGTCAACCTCCAAATCGATATTTCAACAAGTGCATATGTATTATGATTTTGGGCTGAAAAATATACATCATGTTGAGAACCTAAAGTTTCGACATTATTTGGATTTTATGTTTTCTAATTTTTTGTTATCATCGTTTTATTTTATTACCTTGAACAATATCATATTAATATAAATTTGGACCTGAAGTTCAAAACCAAATATTCTTTTTAAATTTGATATATGTACTCGAACCTGAAGTTCCAAATATATGTTAATATATATCCAAAGTTCATCATTTTTATTAAGATTAATATTAATATGAACCCAGTTCATACCTTGTCAAAAACTTGCAGTTCTGACATAAAATATATAATATTTTAATTGAACATGAAGTTCAGAATTAAACATTTAAAAAAATAATTATATCTTTATCATGTTTTCCACAATGGAATCAAAATATTGTAATCAAATTCTAATTGGAACTTTCAAGTTCCTTGGTTCTTAATTTTAATTATTCTTATATTTAATTTGAAACTGTAGTTCAAAGCACAAAATGAGAAGATAAGACCATTCCAGAAGAATGGCATGCAAGAAATCGTTCCATAAGAACGACATGTTTTATGAACAAAAGAGTGTTCCAGAAGAATGACTTGCATTATGTACAAAATATCATTCCAGAAGAATGACTTGGATTATATACAAAAGACAATTCCAAAGGATAGGATTGAATCATCCTGATATGTATTCATTTTTGAATTATTAAATACAATGCAAATTCTGAAGATTGCAAGTTGAATACATTGATAATACACAATATAGGTTAAGGTCCCAGAAGGACAATCCATTAAACATGTCAATATTAATATGATGCACGCCGAATGCATTAAGCTCCCTGAAGGACAATACTTATGACATGAATTAAGGTCCCTACAAGACAATACTTATGACACACTTGGTATCATTTTGATGAGTCAAAATTCTCGTCGTTAGGGGGAGAATTGGTTGTTCTTGAAAGAACAAAAAAACGACGTGAATGATTATGGAATATATTTATTATTGTCTCATCAACAAATTGGTATAGAAGATATATGCTACCTAAAAAATTGTAAGTCAAATGCCAGAAGCATATCTACTAATGACTAATCTGTTGCATGCACGAAGCACGATAAATTTATAGATTGCAAAACTTAACTCCCATAAAAGTTGTTAGATGCCTGAAGCATGATAGATCTATAGGTTCAAAAGACTTAACTCTGCATAAGTGAAGGTTAATTGAAAAATGCAAGCCCTAATCAAAATAACGCTCTAAATGAGGTTGTGATCCACATTCTATAAACAATTCATCTTAAATAGTTCATCTTATAAGAGATGATTGTACATAGGTGACAATGAAAGGTCCAGAAGAGATATTGGTATACCATAAAGAAAGGAAAGCAATGAGATGCTTATAAAATATGCATGCGCATCCACATAAGAATGGTGGGATCATGAATTGATGATCTATTGGTTTATTGTACGTACTAAAATTATCAAGGGCTATACATAATGATATTGCACCACTTGTTATAGTTGTGAAAAAATGAAAACAAATATTGGCCAACTGGAAGAGGTGATCCAGTAAAGTTGAAAATTTCTAGAAAAAGTGGAATGATTGAACCTATAGTTCAAACACCAAAGTATATGAAAATGTATATTTACAAATTGGTGTTTGTTTGTAAAATAAAATAAAATACTTGATATGGCACAATGTTTCCCTGTAAAGACATGGGATTATGATGGTAAACATATGTAGATATGTTATTTATAATTCATGAAAATCCTTGAAGGATTTAGAATGTCTGAAGCAAATTATTTAAAATATGATGGCTTGTAATGATCTTTATGTGGATTAAAGTATTTTAGAAGGATATGGTATAATCGTCCTAATGAATATCTCTTATAAAAGGGATATATAAATAATCCAAAATCTGGAAATGAGTGTACCATCATTACAATATATATATGAAGAATTTTGTTGGAATTCTTGAAGAGTTTAGAAAAACCTCCCCATATTTAATAAAGGAATTTGAGATGAAAAATCTATAAAGATTATGAAGTGTTTGAAATATATCGCCAGAAGCGATTTCTTGAAAAATACAAAGAAACAAATCCTAAAAGATATAATCTGTCATGCAATATATAAATTGCACAAAGAAATCTTGAATAAGTGAAAGAGCTTGAAGCTCAGTATAAGTACTCAATCATATTAAAATGAATAAATTACCTCAGTGAGGACCTTGATTGAATTCAAATTCAAAGACATTGCAACGTATTCAAATGTTTAAAGTTATGAAAAATGTTTAAAGACTCCTGAAGAGCCTATAAAGAATAACGTATGCAATTGTTCTCAAAACATACAAGAATATGTATGAATGACTGATTATACCATATAAAGTTTCAATGCTCTTATCATTATAAATATGAGCTTATTGTTTTTTTTATATTGGAGAGCATATGAAATTATTCAAGCCATTGTATATAGTAAAAGCTTATGAAAATAGCCTAGATATTTTTGTAGTACTCTAACCTCAACAAGGATTAGATGAATGACGACACACATAGATCCTCTAATGATGCTGCAACAACAGATTTTATACAAGCATTACCAAAGATCACTCCGTGAAGGATGGATGTGTGATCAATATCATTTATGTTGAATCATCAAAGAAGTATAAAGACATCAAGGGAAGTAATTCTTCAGGGGGAGCATCCAATAATATTGCAAGATTGATTCACGAAGCAGTGCCAACTACGACAATCAAAAATATGGTCAACAATATGGCTTAAAGATATTTTGTCAGCATCAGGGGGAGCGTGACATCAATAAGATCTTTACACACTGTACTCTTTTTCCTTCGTCCAGGTTTTTGTCCCACTGGGTTTTTCATGGCAAGGTTTTAACGAGACAGTGCCGCACCCGTGTCAATGTTATATGCACATAATTTTATGTTACACATGGTTATGCACTATTTTTCCCTTCGACCAGTTTTTGTCCCACTGGTTTTACTGGCAAGGTTTTTAACGAGGTATACTCCATGCATGGTGGACATCCAAGGGGGAGTGTTGTAACCTCAAAGGTTATGGATGCCCACCATAAGTCCATTGTAATTCCTCCATTATACCCATCATTATTCCTATCTTTATAGGGTTGTAACCTATGCACTAAATACCATATTTATCATTGGTTATTATGTTTTGTAACCCACTACTTAAGGGTGGTAAATGGTGATGTATTTCCTATGCCTATAAAAAGTAGACACTAAAGATGAATAAGAGACTTGATCATTGAGCTATTGATAACTACTCTTACCTTTCATATACTTTCTCTATTTACTTTTACAACAAAAAAAACATGCATTTTTTTCTTTCATATATTAAATACATAGACATTTTTCACATCTTTTCATATTTTTCATTCTTTTCCATGATATTGCATTAATTGAATTGAAGAGTTTGTTGGAGTAAAAATTATTCAAGTAGCAAATAAGGCTTTTCAAATTGCCACGTAGGTCAACAAACTTCAATTTGAAGAGTTTTATTTGTTACTACTATTGGAGATGCTCTTAGCCATATGATTACAGGTCGTCTGTGGGCAACATGATTATGGGCCACGGGTTGTCTATGGCTTATAATGAGGTTTTCTAGTAGTGCATCTTAGGGTGTTTTTGCAATTGGTGAGTGGTTGAGAGCTTAAACTTTGCTCAAACTTCTTTACTCTCCCTAGCAAGAATTAGTGAGGGATTGCTAGCACAATCTTCTCACTAAGATACATCATCTTCTTCCCATGTTCTTGTAGGTGAAGATATTAGGTCACTTCCTTTTAGTGACTTGGAGAGCCATTTCAAGGTTGAGACTACAACGGAGGCTTTCTAGCAACAACTTTGGTGGAACACTTATATTTGGTTAAAAGCATGCCCCAATGGTCTCTCTTAGAAGAGTGTTCTAGGATTTTAGCACATAAATCACTTGGTTTAAAAGTGTTCAGACCAAAATTAACACAGCTTAATTGTTACAGTTAAAGGGCCAAAAGTCATGGCCAAATAACTAAGCCCAACCGCCAAAAGCCACCTCAGCAGCTCCCATGGCCCAAACTGGACCCTTCTGGCCCAAGCTTTAACAGCCCAGATGCAATTGCTCAAATTGACCAACGCATGGTCAAACAAGAAGATATTGTGTCCAAAGCCACAGTCCCATTTCGGATAAAAAGTGTCTGAAACCGTGCCAAAGGCCAGTTGACGCACGTGGGACATTTCAGTTTATTTCAAAGGAAAGAACACTCGAATGCATGGGCCAACGGATGACTTTTTGAAGCATTTGGATTTGGGCCACTTTAGAGCATAAATCGAAAGTTCAAGGCTTGAGGCCCAAAAGTTTATTTCGTCCAAAAGCTGACTTTCCTGGAAACCATGGTTACACAGTTCTTGTCCAACAAACAATGCTAAAACTCAAGCGTAAGTTCAAAACTGATATTGATAGTTGGGAAAGGTAAGGCGGCGAAAGGAAACTAAGCAACCGCATTTAATGCGATTTGAACCATGAGACTCATTAGCACGATTCCAATGAGGCAAAGCCATGCTTGGAGCGGTTGCACAGAGAAGCAGATGGACAGCTAACTGGAACCCTTCCGCCAGAATGTGCGAATTCATCAAATCAGGGAGCCTATATATAGGAGCAACAACCAAAGTAAAAAAGGACAGCCAATTCAACAAAAATCAGACTCAACGTCTAAACCAGGCTCAATGTCTTCAACTCAAATCCTTGCAAAATGTCTCACTGCAAACTAAAGCCAAGTTTTGAATCAAATCCCTTCCTATTATCTGAGTTCCCAGTTGACAACTCCAAATTGGAAGTCTATTCTTTTCCGAAATACATACTCTGCCTAATTCTCAGTTGACAACTCCTGATTGGAATTGCATTGCTATTGTTTGTAATCTATATGCTTTTCCAGCATCTCTTGGTATGATTGATAGTTGGTTTCTATTTCCAGCTCCTTCAGAACAAGTTTCCTATCTGTGGTTCAGACGAGTTCTAACTGCAGGTATTTCTAACAAATCCTCATCGGACACCTTCTGCATTATCTCCAGTAGATTGCAGTTCTATTCGATAAAGATTTGTTTTCTGTCCGATAAGGTCCCTTTCTAACTTTGTTGGATTGTATCTTATTGTATTTGACTTTATTTCGGTCCTTTCGGACTTGTAGTTATTTTCAGGCATTCATATCATATTTATCGGGTTTAACTTAAGCTACTATTGAATTTTCTGTCCGATGGCAGTTTAAATCAGCACCTACCTTGCATTCTATTCCATACATAAGTGAAATATTAAAGTCCTCTTCATTGAGGCATAGAAAAGAACATATCTAAAGCCAGATTCCCTCTTTAGAGTACAATGGCTTTGATTAGAAGAAAAGATTACAAGAGCGCAATACACTCACAACACAACCATCCTCTCAACCCCTTTTTCTACTAGAAGAGCATCACAAGTATTGGCACGCCTATTGCAACCTTCCAAGGAGCAACTTCAGAGCCCATTTCAGGGCTTGGACTTCTTCTGCTCAACTTCCTTCACCACAAGTAACCGTAAGATGTCAAATATAGTCTGCTAGCGGATAGGGCATCACAATGTTCAGAACACGATGAAAAAATATACATGGGTAAAGTTTTGGTTTTCGAACTAATGAATGTATGCTTAAGCTTTCATTCCCATGGTAGATATTCATGTAGATATGTCTGAATGAAAATCATGTTTTTCAAATGGTTTTCTTTGTGTAGAATTGTCTCGGAACTAGCAATACCCATGAACACAGTTTGGGAATAACATGAAAACTAGGTGGAGCCAAGAGCTTTGCAAAGAAACAAAGCCTTGATGATATAAATAATAAATGGTACAACAATAAGAGTTAGTAGTGGACTAAAATCTGGAGAATAACACAAATATGCCATGAGCAGCACTTGGGCCTGTTTAATAATTTGTGTGTCTTTCTCACATTCTGAGCATAAGCACTTATAGAGATTGTTATCCTTCTTGCACCAGCAAAGCAATCATCAATTTCATTCCCAACTGGACTTGATCTCCACATAGCATAAGATTTCATCTAAAATCCAAGTTACTAGGTCCCATTCCTTATCGTTTTGTTTTCGGTGCAATATTTTTGCAAAACGTAGAAATCGACTTCCGAAAATGAATCCAAACCTTATGCACAAAAGTTGAAAACAACAAATTGTTGTTTTCTGTGAAAACGAAAACATGAATTCTCATCACACTTCACTCTCGACTCAAAACTGAAAGCTCTCTCTCCTCTCCTCATCTCTGCTATCTTGTCAAACTCTCAGTCTCAGTCTCTCACCACCACTGCGATACGCCATCTCTCTGCTCCTCTCTGTCCTCACCACAATCTCTCTGCTCCTCACTGTCCTCACCACCATCTCTCTGTTCCTCTCTGTCCTCACCCCCACCTTTGTGTTTGAAACCTTCTCTGTGTGGGAGGATGAGGTTAACAAAGCAAGATGACCCAAAAAAAACATGAATACTCGACCAAAAAAAAACATGAATTCAACTTTGGGTCTGGGTCATACTTTGGCTTCGGGGACTTTTTTTATATTTTTATCAGGATGGCTTTCGGGGACTTTGGGTACCAAGAAATGAAGGTGGGGTTTTGGGCGGTGGGTGGGGGAGGGCTCTAGGCTTGAGACCCTTTGGGGTTGTGGGTAAGGGAGGGAATGTGAGACAATGAGAGGATGTAGTTCAAACAGAGAAGGGGTTTTGGATCGGTGAGAGAGAGAGAGAGAGAGAGAGAGAGAGAGAGAGAGAGAGAGGTGGGGTTGTGTTTGACTTTTTTTTTCTTTTAAATAGATCTTTTGTTTTTTATCTGATTTATTAACTTTATAAATTAATTTGAAAAGGAGAAAGAAAAGAAAAAAAGAAAAGAGATAAGATAGTTTTTTTCATTGTTTATAATAATTTTAGCCTCTAAAAATATCAGAATTAAAAAAATTAGAACTGAAAGATGTTTTCTCAAATCTCTACTGCACACGCTTTTCATTGTTTTTATTTTATGAATATGTTTTAAAATCGACCAGACGCATTTTCATTTCGCGAAAATGCAAATTGCTTTTCTTGTTTCATTTTCTCGAAAATATTCTACAAAAACATTCTGCAAAACGTTACCGAACAAATTCCTAAGTTATAAAATTACCAAATTACATCTCGACCAACCTGGGCCAAGCTTGATCCTCCATCTAATGTGCCATTTTACATTATTTACATATCCACAAAGCCCAATTCTAATTTTCCGCTCTTTATTTACTTTAGCAATATTTGCCCATAAAATAGAAGGAAAATTGTAGGCCCAAACAATATCGAAGCTAAACACATCAAACAAAAAAAACCACAAATTTCACAAATAATCTTACTCGGGTTTTGTCCCAAGCGTCAAATCTTCTCCCGGGATTTAAATATCGAGTCGTTCTTTGGTGAGGGGGTTATAGATGTGGACCTTTATATTAGCCATATGATTCATCTGAGGTGCTATTAAACGAACCCTAAAATTAATTGAATACACCCTCTTACCAAACTATTTATTAAACTACTCATTTACCCTAATATAAAATAACCAAAAAATATATATTAAATTGTGAAATAAATGTAATTTTAATAAGTACACCATACTTAGTTAATTTTATGGTTCGTTTAACAACACCCTTATTTTTTTCCGTTCTTTGTTTTTCTTTTTCTAAGTTTTCAAAAGACTATTTTTTTTTTCTTTATGATTCCACAAAAACATTTCTATGGGGTCTTCTGGTGGAAGAGTTAAAAGAGCCTTCAAAACATGACGCAAATTATGAGCTTTGCCCAACTGGGTTTGATGAACATTCGTCAATCCCTTTTGGGTTAAGACAAAAGTCAAATAAAGTTAGACTGTTTACACTTGGTTTTCCATATTTTGACTTTGAAATTGTGTAACAGTTCATGTCCTCTTCCATTCTATGTTTATTTCTTCTCCTGTTTATATTTTTTGGGAATTTCCTTTTAACACGTGAATGATCCTGTATCTAAGTGATATTGAATTTTCTTCTTCCTATTTTTCTTTGGATCTTTTCCAGTCTCTGCCAGATTTTGCTATGAATTTAAAGAGTAAATTATTGTTTTTCTTTTTCTCTATGTGATAGAGTGTATTAGAGCATCTCCAAGGGAGATGTCAAATACTAAACATCAAATTTAAATTTGATGGCTAGCATAACGATTTGACATCTTACATGCTTTTACACTCCACCCGATATGTCAAATTAAATTATTATTTTATTACATTTTAGTGTTGATTTATTTTTAATTAAAAAGAAAAGAAAAGAAAAAATAATAAAATATTCATTTGACATCTTGCTTTTGGGATGTCAAAAATAACATCTCAACCTCCAGCCTTCATTCCACATCGGTTGGAGTGATGTGAGATGTTATTTTTAGCCATTAAATGTCTATGTGGCACTTTTGACACATCGGTTGGAGATGCTCTTAGGGTGTACCAAGGGTATTTTTGGTACTTAAATAGGGTGTACTTAGTTAATTTTACATTTTGATTTAAATATTAGCGTGTACTTAGGTCATAGGGTGTACTCAGTTAATTTTATGGTTCGTTTAACAACACCCTTCATCTGAATGGTAACTTCACTTAAGTTTAATGAAATGATCATGTGGCTAATGTAAAGGTCCACTGTAGGGGTGGGCGTGACAGGACCGGACCCGAATTCCTCCTCGGAACTCGTGTCCAACCCTGCTTCCCATCAGACACTACCCCGACGCAGGAACTTACTTGACTAAAACGCCCCTTAACCCTGGTTTAGGGAAATAGGTGAGTCGACTTCTGCTGAAAATCCGGCAGAGTCTCCTCTGAAAAATGGACTTTCCCAAAATGTCCACCTGTCAAAAACACAGAGATAAACCAACTGGCAGCATGCACAAAGCAGAAGCACACAGATTTAAAAGGGAGGCCTCCGGCCTCTACCTCAATCCTAGGTGAGCGCTACGGAGCAATCTAAAGAAATTTAAAGTTTACATCCTGAGCAAAGGATAGCAAAGTATAAATACAAGAAAACTCCTACAGGAGCCGTTAGCCGTGATGCCTCGACGTGGTGGTCTCGACCTCGGGATCTAGTACCTGGGGGGCGCAAAACAGAAAATGTGAGTGGACGAAAAATCAAACTTTAAACACCATTTTTCCAAGATCATATAACCCCCTCCGTTTTCGCAAATAATGACAAGCGTTATGCAAGAGAAAATCCTTATGTTTACGTACATACTTATACGATCAGATACTTGAAAACAATTCTATTAAATTTGTACCTTGAAATACCATAATGAAAAATGTAGCTTTGCTACTTCTACAAATTCTTGGAAACCACAACTTAAACACTGAATTCTTAAAATAAAAATCATGGAATTGAATCCATCCAAAAATATCCCGTTTAAGTAAAACATAATTAACTCCTTTGAATAACTTCCCTTTTTCTCTGGAACCAAACCTGTCCAGTTTCAAACCTTAATTTAAAATATGTACCTGTGCATCACCGTCCCGGTGCACATATTCAAACATAATAAATCCTGGAAATATCATTCATAGACACACCCACATATATATGTATAATAACATAAATGTAAAATCTCATAAAATCCCAACAAGGAAAATGTAAAACTAAAATGACTAAAAACCAAGAAAAACCAAATTCCCAACCAACTGTTTCCCGACGCAATGCCCGTAGGCACAGCAAGCAAGGAAAGATCCTCACTTAACAGAAAATAAGAATGGGAGTATAGTAATAGGTATATATATATATATATACATAGATAAATAGTAAGACTCTTAGACCAATACTTGTACCGGGGAAACAATCCAACAAAGGGATTGTTGACTGACTACATGGAGAAAAATCCCTTCACAACCACGTAGCCAGGGAACAAGCCGTCCCAACTGGGGACTAACTCCCAGACACGCACAAAAGAAAATACCTCAATAATGTGCGGCTGAAACAATGTCCTACGCGCGCAGACTGCCCAGCATGGGCCTACAGTAACACCCCGTCAAGGGTGAACCGGGTTCCGTTGTATCCTGTATCCATTTCAGTAACCAGTATCCAGGGAGGTACATAAAGTGGTGCTAATAGCACTTCATCTAGTATACATAATCCTTGACATACCCTAAATTCCAGGGTATTCATCCCGTACCCAAACCCGAACACAATAATATCCGGACGTTACCCCGTCCATAATTGACACCCAAAATATTCACAATAAGAATATAGACACCAATGTCTCAATATACATATCTGGAACCCAAAATACTCATAAGCTTCCAATATCAAATATAATTCGTATAACCCATAAAACACAAGTTCCACAATTGAAACAAATATATAACTCCATAATCGAAAAGTAGATAGAATTTCTTAAAAACGAGAAATCCAAGACCCCAAACATTTAATCAACGTATAAATATAAAATATAAAATATAAACTATAAATACCCGAAAACATAAAATTCACACTCTCTTAACAAATTTCAAATATTAAAGTCAATAGAAAATTCCTTCATTTAAAACAATATAAAAATTCCAAGATCAAAATAACCAAAATAAATAATTCTGAAAACCAACATGAGAATAACCCTCAATTTTTCAAATATAAAACTCAAGAAATTCCCGGGTATTTCACCATACCTAAACCGTATACAAAGATTACCGGACGTTTGTCCCGTTCCAAATTCAATACTCAAATACCTTTAATTAAAATATAGCCACCAATGTCCCACAATTAAACCGGGACCCAAAAACATGCATAAACTTTGAATATAATTTAAATTCCAATAACCTCATAAAATATTCTATCCAAGATTTCAAAACCTCATTAAAACCCCATAGTCAAAGTGACTAGTTTTATATGCATAAATTTCCCCGATAACTCCATCAAAAATCAAGTCCAAGACTTAACAATATTTAAATTTCCAATAATCAAGATAAATCATTTATGCATCAAATTCCAATCTTTAAAAATATGCTCGTTCAAAACAAATGTCCACTCACAACAAGTCCATGCTGCTCAATCCTTAGAGAGCTTTTCTTCCGGAGTACGCGAAGCAAGAGTACCTATTTGAGAGAATAAACGGTTTAATTAATACGCGTACCCGACAACAAACTTTAACTCAAGAAACTAGTTCTCGGGTCTCAAAGTAAGCGTGCACAACTACCGGGGAGTTTCTAGAGTCAAACTACGTTTTTCAATAGGTGGGACCACCTCGGAAGACTCACGGTCAACCGATTGGTCAAACTTCCCGAATAGGTCAACCGGGCCTCCAGGGCACACGACCTCCGATTTTCGATCCGAACAATTCTAAAGGTTCAACAAAGTTTACAAAACACATCCAGGCAATTTGGTCTCGATCGAGCGGTCGGAACTGCGCCAATCGCACGACCGGACGGTAACCGGGTTACCTAACCCTAGGGTTAATGATTCGGAGTATCCGGGACTCCGATTCTTGATCCGTTTGTTCCTACACGATCCCTAGAGGTACGAGGAACAACATACTTGGAAATGGGACCGATCCAACGGCCCGAACATATCGAACCCGGATAACGCATAATAGGCTTAAATCCGTTCGACCGTCAAACGATAACCAAATTGGAATCCGAGCACACCTACATGCTCAGGACGACATGGGGAACATTTTAGGACACAATGCATCACCACAACAGTGCCCCGGAACCCGCCGGAATTGGGTGTGCATAGTAATTCCGGTGACCGGAAAAACTCCAAACCAAGGGTCAAGACTTTAGGTAAAGGTTCAACTCAACAAGTGGAGCATTTTATTCAACTACGGCAACACCTAGTTTGGCCGGCAAGTGGCCGAAAATTCAACTCAACAACAGGCCTAAAATGGGTTTCTAAATCGAACAACCTAGGCTTGAAACCAATATACAAAACCTACATAAATGGATAGAGTATGAAGAGTAGATGAAGTTTCATACCTCACTCGACCGAAACGGTTGCCGGAGTCGCCGAAAAACTCGTCGGAAAGTTTGATAACCATCAAACTTTCAGTCGCTCCAGTTTAAAATCCATGGGTTTCTGAGCTAGGATAATGGGCAGGCTTTGTAGAGGAGGAAGAGACGAAGATTTAGGAACTGGAATCACCTGAATCGGACAGGACACAGGAGATATGGGCGATCAAAGTGACTGCCATGGAAGGAGAGAAAAAAATGAGAGAAGGAGGAAGAGTCGGGGAAGAAGAAGGAAACGTCCAGCACTGTAGCATTTCTTGTAGCGGTGATCTGTATTCTGCTACAAGAAAATATGAAATTTCGTTTTTTTTTTTTTTTTTTTTTTCTAATCGCTTCCCGATCGTTACAACCGAATTTGGTGTACCGCATATCCACGAACTCGGATCGACGAGCCGGACTCAACTGGCGCAACTCAATTTCCCAAATTCTTTTTGAAAATTTAAAAGTGCCTAAAATACCCTTAATCCCAATGGCAAAGCGTAATTTCACCAAAATTATTTATTTGACTAAACAATTGGGATTGAATAGTGAAATCGGGTCAGAGATGTTACAGGGCGCGTTCCAGTTCGGTTTGGAGCTCACATCGGAATCGAAATCGATACTATTCATTCGGTCTGGTCCGATTTAAGTGAATTTTTTTTAAAAATCGACCGTCAGGTTCTAACCGGTTCTTGTTTTAAATTGGTTTATTATTATTATTTTATATTGTTGTATTATTTTAAAAAATACAAATTATAATAAATAAGTTATTTTTTGGGTTTGAAAATTGACAAATGATCCAATTTATACAATGAGAAATATTTTGAAGTTGAACTTGGAAAAATATTAGTTATAAAATTAAAATTATAGCATTAGATTTAAAAAATCTATAAATAAAAAAAACCACAATCGGTCCGATCCGGTGTGGTGCGGTGTGACCGGAATCAGAATCGGTTGGAATCGGTTCGGTTCGATTCGGGTTCAATTTGTTGATTTTTTGGTCAGCAGTTTTTCTCCCGGTCAGGTTCGGTGTTAGGTTCGTCCCGATGTCCACCGTAGTCCACATGACAAGAAATTATAGAATGGTACAGTACCACCATGTCAGTTGGTGATACTTTCATTCAAAATTTGCCATGTGTCATTTCTAAAGAAAATTAAACTTTTTGTAAAGTTGGACCTTGACATCAAATTTTACCCCTTAGAATAAACTTTAAAAAACGAAAAGAAAAAGAGAGACTGAACCCTCCCACCCCAACTAGGGATGGCAGAAATCCTCGCGGCACGGTCCCGTTGGGTCCCGACCCTAACTGGGCGATTTCGGGAGAACGGGTGCGGGTTCGGGGATCCCGAAATTGAAAAATCTCCGGCAGTGCAGGCGGGGATGGTAATGGTATCCCCATCCCGAATCCGCCCGATATTTATATTTTAATTTAATTTATATATATAAATAATATAAACACCTTAAAATAAGTATGGGATTGAAGGCAATGGGTGTCGAACCCATGACCTCCCTCCTTAAAGCCTCAGCCACTTACCACTAGTCCACCAAGCTTCATTGTTTTATATCTAAATAATAAATGTATTTAATAGTTGTCATTCCAGTTCCATTAAAAAAAAGCAAAACTAACCCTATCCCTAACAGATATCATAGTCTTGTCTTGCGCCTCCACCAGCCTCTCTCATTTTATTTTTCTTCCATCGCTTTCTTCTTCTTCTTCTTCTTCTTTCTTTCTTTTTCTTTCTTTCTTTCTTCTTTCTTTTTTCTTCTTTCTTTTTTCTTCTTTCTTTTTTCTTTTTTCTTTCTTCTTTCTTCTTTCGACCAGTGGCTTTAATTCTCTACTTTCAACTTCAAAGCTTAGACCTTTACTTCTTCATATCAATCATATTAATTTTTTTTTACCAAAACCTCAACGATGAATTAAACCACTTTTAAATTTATGGGTCTTCTTCTTCTGTTGTTGTGCTGGAGCTTTCCCCACCATGGCTGGTACAAGCTCAACGTGGATGGGAGCTGCTGCAATGGATCTGGGTGCATTGCAGGAGGTGGGGTGATCAGAAATCAAGGAGAATGATTATCTAGTTTGCTGCAAATTTGGGAACATGTAAAGTTATTGAGGCAGAGCTTTGTGCCTTATACAGAGGCTTGGAGCTTGCTTGGAAATCTGGGTTGGCCTCACTTGAGGTGGAAACTGACTCAACCATTGTTGTGAAACTCGGGGATTCGGGGCGGTGATGGGGAGGATCCCCTGACGGGGACAGGGCAGGGATTCCCGAAACCTATTAACCGGGGACGGGGACGGGGGCGGGGGCGGGATTGGGCATCGGGAACGGGGATGGTATTGGCATACCCGGACCATACCCGGCCCGTTGCCATCCCTAACCCCAACCCAGATGGCAATTCCTCTTTGTGGCTGCCGCCGCCTCCCTCAATCTTCCTTTCATGTACAAAGATCAATCTTATTTTACATATGCTGTTTGTTTTCAAATTTTGCCCTTTTCTTTCTTAACATCATCAACCTAATCTTAATTCCAATCCTTCAATCTTTTCATATGGGTCGTCTTCATCTCCCTCATTAAAAGAATAATTAATTAAAAAAAATAAAAGATTGTACAGCAACCACTAGCCACCATGAACCCATCACTACCTCCCCTGGTCGCCGCCACCCACCACGAATTCTTCAATTATATGAGCGGATGGGATTTGCAAATAAGATTTGCTAGTGAGATATGGGCCGCAAGTCTAACTGAAAACCCCAGTCAACTTATGGGTAGATCCACAATCAACTTATATATACCTTGTTTTCTAAAGAGAGAAAGATAGATGGAGGGAAGAAGAGAAACAAAGAGGAAGAAAGAGGAAGGGAGAGGCAGTGGTGGGCGGTGGTTGATGGTTCTTTTTATTTTTTCTTTTTTATTTTTTTTATTTTTAAGGGTAAGACTGTAATTTCAAATTCTACTATAAAAGAACTACAACTTTTTCTAAAAATATGAACATGTGGCAAATTTTGAATGAGAGTATCACCAGCTAACGTGGTGGTACTGCACCATTCTATAATCTCTCCCATATGACACCCTCACTTTAAACATCTCCATGAAGTGCAACTTCCAATCCAGCCGGCACAGTCGTAGAGCTTCCGTATGCTGGGCTTTGATTTGATAAGGTTGAAGATGCCAACCTCCAAATCAAACTGTTATATTGTAATTGGTTGGGCAAACCAATCCAATCCAGACTGTGTTCACCCCTACTGCCATCACCCCACATTTCTTCTCAGTGCACCTCATCTTTCTGCTCCTCAAAACCACCGCACCCCAAGCAGCTTCCTGCCCTCCATGGAACGTTGCCATTTTTTTCATAGTTTTTAATTTTTTGTGAGGTGAAATTGCCGATGCATCCCTAAAATTTATGAATTAACTGTAAGGATTAAAAGTGGGACATGTGACCGAATTTGAGGACAAAAGAATCTAAAAACTGAACTGACGAATCAAAATGAAACTCGGGTACTTCATAGTCAGGTAAAAGATGAAGAAACTATGCAAAAGTTGGTCCGAAAGCAGTTTCTGAAATTTCGAAGTATATTTGTATCAAAGACCTCGAGCTTCATTTCTGCCACCATGGTTTATTTATTATTTGCGCCTTCCTTCCTATTATGTATGTCAAAATTGTCAATTCATGCATGCTGCTCCTACTGATGCACATTTTGCAGCAACGAAACGAAACGAAATGAATCTACTGAAAAGGAAAGAAAGAAAGTAAATAGAAGTAGCAAAAACGGCTTCATAATAAAGTACCTGAAACGCCCACTGAGAAACATGATTTTGAAAACTAAATTACCAACCACTTTATGCCAACACCTATTCAGCCGGGAGACCGAGCGTAGCTTCTAACAAAATTCACCCAGTCCCTACTAATCATACTTTCTGAAGTTCTTTTCTAGGCCAGCAATCATACTTTTTGGTCAGTCCTAATGTACAGTGACATATTTACAAAAAACCATACAGAACCATTCGGTTTTAAACCCTGGATTCTCACCTGTGACCATTTGATCGCTTCCTAGATGAGTCAGTACCATGTACACATTTTTTTCCCCTTTTAACACAAACCATTCAGTTTCTAAAACCTAGGTTTGCGCCTGTGCACTTTTGATCGCTTCCTGGATGTTTCAGTACCATTTGCACTTTCCTTTCGCCTTTTAACACCATTACTTAGAGAATCAGCTTCCAAGGCTTCAGTGGTCTTCTTATACCGGATAACATTGGTTACAATGGCATATACAATGACCTCAGTTTTTGGGGTCAACATGGCATTTCTCTCAACAACTGCATTCTGCCCACAGCATGATTCTTGAATTGCTGTGTGTCTGAGCTTTTGCAATATGGCATCCTTATCAAGCTCAAAGCAGTCTCTTGAAACCTGGAAAATAATAAGTTACAATTACATCAGGCTTCCCTCAGAACATAGAAGGCGCAATATCCTAGATTTTTCAATTTCTTGTCAGAGATAATTAATTTTCTTTAATTATCTTCTTTTCATGAGAATTTTGGCATGGGTATCAGTATTGCAGTTATCAGCTGAAACCAAATAAGCACCCTGCAAACCAACAACCATAATTCTACGCCACTGACCTAAATATGCAAAGTGAAACAGCATGTAAGAGACAAGGAGATGATTATTCTAACTACTAAATACTCACCTTAAAATTAAGAGGGACAATAATTTCTGTGGATGGACAACCACAACTATCTATGAAGTTGAATTTCATAACCATTTCAAATGACTTTGCTTGTAATGTTCTCCTGATACATATTGAACAAAAAAAAATGTGAGAAGATGCCAATGTTAGATGACGCGTCCACTAGTAGATCATGCACTGACATGACAATGGAGTATACTTGCTCAGGGCCCAGTTGGTAACATTTTTGTTTTTAGTTTTCGTCTTTTGGTTTTAATTAAAGATAGAGAAGAAAAAATGATAAAATGTGACGGAGAGATAAGACAATATATGTACAACAGTTCATATTTTTTAGAAAAATAAGGCCCGTTCGTTAACCTTTTTGTTTTTGGTCTTTAATTTTATTTTTTCTATTTATTTATTAAAGATTGCGAGGAAATACATGGAGGAGAAGATAGATGAATGGAGGGAGGGTGGTGGGAGGAATGAGGGAGAAATGAAGGAGAATGAATGAAACAAATCCTTGAAAAAGAAAACAACTTAAAATTGTTTTTAGTTTTGATTTTATGTAGCGTTCCATACACATTTGTTCTCCCTCCCTCTACTCTTCTGCATCCCTCCCTTTCTTCCATATATTTCCTTTCTATCTCTAACCAAAAAAAAAAAAAGGAAACTAAGAATCAAAAACAAAAAGGTCACCAAATGGGCCCCAAGCAAATATACAAAGTTTAGTTTTTATATTTGGTTGTCTTTTTCCCTCATTTTTTTCATCACCTCTCTCCATTCTTGAATACCTTTCTCTAATAAATAAAAAAACCAAAACGTTACCAAACAGGTTCAAAACTATTGGATTCTCCAGGTCAGGTTACATCATTGAGAGTTACAAGTCAACCTATATTTTTCATACAACACAAAGAAAATTTTGGGAGACAAACAATTTTTTATTGATCATACTGTTTTCTCATTTTGAATCAAATCTGTATTTGATATAGTTTACAACAGCTTCAAGTATTTCTGAACCTACATTATTTGAAATTCAAAATTGTATAATTACCTTTTCAGTTGAAATGGTTCCTTCTGTAAAATAGCTGATTTATACCCTTGATTTTCTAAAAAGGATATCTGGGATGCAAACATAAAAGGAGTGTTAGCACCAAATTGGTGAAAATGATATATAACAACGATATAATTTTGTAGGTGATGTGTTGTGAAAGTATAATGGAGAGCATCAATCTTGTGGTAACACAATGGTCAAGTTCCTATACTCAATGCTAAAATAAGAGGATGGGAATTGTTATTAGAGGTTTATTTGGTGCAACGATCAACTGCTTAGTCTACTTGGTTTGTGTGTTGGAACGCAGTGGTAAATTATCACTAAGAAAAAAAAAGACAAACGACCTAAAGATCTGGCCAGCCAGTAAATGACAAGACTGCAACCATGCATCTAGGAATTTGAATGAGTAAAAAAAAAAATGTATAACAGCCATTAATGAATAAGTGGATCATTTCTGAGCTAAAGTAGTAAACAAGTTACTTTCTTAATGCCAGATAAAAGTTAAGATATATCTACTAACAAGATGTACAGTTGTCTTGCTTATAACGGGGTTTCAAAACTTCCATATGTTCACTAAGTGGATCATATACCCAAAAAAAGAGAGTCAGGGGTTCATCTTTAATAGACATAAGAGATTTCTTTGGTGCAATGGTCAGCCGTTTCAATATTTACAGCTATTTGGTTCCAACAGAGGGACCTGTAAAATACCCCTAAAAAAATCTTAAGATGTGGTCTGTCAGTAAAATGACAAGAATGCAAGCCTGCATCCAGCAATTTGAATAAGCTATAAGAAAAAAAAAAAAAAGAAAAAAAGAATAGCAGGAGGCCATTTCAGCCTCATATACCCGGAAGCAGAAAGATCAACAGAATAAGGCTCTTAAATGAAGTTCACCTCAATAGATTTGATGAATGGCAATGGAGCTTTCTGTCCATGTACACTTGCTACCCGGAGGTTCCAGTTCACATTTTTTTTATCTGTAATGTAAGTGAATGGGCAATGTGAGAAAGCTGAAAGAAAAAGTGTTTACTATTTAGTGGGAAATTCAGTAAACTTCGGTGGGAACCAAAACAAGTAGTCCTAAGATAGAGTAATTAATTCAATCCATATATAGAACTATTTAACTCATATTCTTTTGTATTACATATGTATGTGAATGGATTCATCAATGTTATGACTTATGACAATGTTGCCAAGCAAGCCACGTGATAGGGTCCTGGGCAGTGTCTTCAGATGAAGTTTGTCTACATGAGCAAAGAGAATAATAGGAAAAAAAAAGGCATTCTTTATTGTTCAACAAATTCAAACCAAGGCTCTGATAACTTGTTAAACAACCACCCGACACCAAAAGCTAAAGTTGTGAGGAATGGACCAACAATGTATATAAAGTTAACACTCAAGTATGTTCTGCAGAAGAACAGTAACACAAGAACATCAAAGCTTGAAGAATGGATGAGCTTCATTTCCACATCTAGCAAACCAGCAAACCAGAGGACATGTTTTTCACCCGCCATCCAGGAAGAAGCAAAAAGAAAAAGAAAAATAAAAACTTAAATTTTTGCTATAAATGCCATTTACATGCCATACGAAGTTGTAACTTTCATGATAAAAGCATCTCTGTCACCTATAAAACAAGCACACATGTCTAACTCTCTGCACCTTGTACAAAATATTTAGAACAGTAAGCATGAATCTAGATTACCTGAACTCAAGGCTTGACTTAGAATGATCTGAAAAAAATCTATCCGGACAAATGGAGGAATCTGAAGATTTAGGAAGTCCATGACACCTGAAATAACCTGTTGTCCAAATGAATTGGTAAGGTAAAATGTAGGAGACCGAATCAGAATGTTGAAAGAAAATAAACAAACTCAGCATTCTGCTTGACACATCTATCGACAAAGCCCGGATAAGACCCGAGGGGATGTGTGGATGTGTGATATACAAAATGGGTAATACAGGACTTCATCAGCAGAGAAGGTGACTAAAACTTGTCCAACGTAAACTACACTGGGGCTATTTTCATCAGCAGTGAATATATCTATATATATATATATATATAAATTACAATACCTTATCTACAAGCCCATGGATCAATAAATTTGCTTTCTTGTCCTTCGGAGTTTTCTGTGAAGTTGGAACAAAGTACATAATAAATAACTGGAAGATCAAGAATAACGTAAAACATGGGCCTTACACACATGGAAGCAGCAGTTAAGGGAAGGATAGAGTGGCAATGGATATGAGAAAGTTCTCAATATCAATTTCTACATGAAATGAGATTTAAGCTTGTGCTTTTCAACTGTTAAATTTTTTTTTAACTGACATCTCCAATATCTTATAGCCCATTAACAACAGCCATGAACTTGCACAGAAATGCATCTGCCAGTGCATGTTTTTTCTATTCTTTCCAGACCCACTTAAATTTACTTCAAGCAAAAGAGGAAATTACCTGAAGGTTGACAATTACAATCTTCCCCCCACCACGGAGCGATTTTAGAGGAAGGTTGCATGCGGGAGTGATCTGCAAACTGCAGCAGTAACACCAATCAGAAAGAACTTCATGCCCTAAAACATTTACAGTCTGACTTATCCCTTTCTAGCCCTAGTTGTTTTATGAACATGGAGATGTGTAATTCATTTCAGATTTTCAATATTTTTTTTTGAATAGAAACAATATATATTCAAAAAGGAAGGGAAGAAGAGAGGGGACAAGAAGTCCACAATCAAAAACAAAGGGAACAAAACAAACAAAAACAAAAAAGAACAATAGCCCAGGACACAACCACTATTTACCATATAAAGTGTATCAACCATAAAGTAATAGTATTTCACATATTTCATAATAATATAAAAAATAATTTTTTTAAAAAAGAAAAAGAAATGGGATGTCAAATGCAAATATTAAAATTGCAAGAAGATGAACCAAAATAAAATCTATAAAAATCACAATGTTCAAACCGTAAGAGTAGGCCCACTTAATTTGCATCCCTGGTAAGGTATGAAAGACCCCATATTTAGGGGATAAGTTGAGGAAAGAAAACACAATTTCTGTTTATCATACCAAGAAAAGGGCTGCTGACAAAAAGTTAAGCTAAAGTTAGGTGTAACTCTGTCGATACCTTGTCCCCAAACATAAAACAACGTCAGCTATCCTGCAGTGCTTCTCAGCCAGATTCATCTCCTTTGAGGGCAATGCATCCTGCACACAAAGTGACAGAAAGTGAGGCTTTCCAACCAACATCAATTTTAATAAGATGCATGAACCAGCCGCAATCAACATCTCCCTGTTTCTCAGCCCCAAAAAAAAGGAAAGGAATCCATTTCTGAAACCAAACCCTTATTTTAAGGTGATTAATCCAAACACTTAGTGTAACCCCTTTTATTGTTGAAAAAATAAAGAAAAACAATGAATTTATTTCATCCCCATGGACATCCAACCAGCAACTAAATTATTAGTAAGCAATACCTCCCAGTCAAGAACTGTATCCTTAAGCCGTGCTCCACATTTTTTATCTGAGCACCGTCTTGAAGTTTCCTTCAATCCAATAGTCTCCACCTCAAAATCCCTCAAATACCTTTACAAGTTTAAATCATGAAATTAAATTGTCATGTACTACACAAGCAGCCAAACTGTAAATGAGACAAAATATTGACTTCACTACATCAACCGTCCCCCACCCTAATTCCAAAGAAAAAGAAAAATGACGAGGAAAGGCAACATATAACAACAATAACAGGATGATATAAAGAGAAAGCCTTACTCGACTCCACAAGAAGGGCAGGTTTCCAAAAAGGAGTTACCATGTAACTCAGCAAGTTTCTCCCTCGGTATTCCAGATCGAAGATGAAGGCCATCAACATTCTAGCATTCAGTAAGTAACAGGCAATAAGAATGTAGAGAGATAAATGACCTATTTAAGGGAGTGCAAATATGAAAGACGAAATAGTGCGTAAAAAAGCCTAATTGAAATTCTTTTGAAAGTAACATGGTTAGACAAGAAAAAAAAAACAAAAACAAAGGAATTGCTAACGTCGCCCAAATTAGTAAAATTCAAGAGTACCAACATACTAGTCAGCAGTGAAAACAATATGATCTTGATGACCCCTTTCCCCGGTCCCAATATAGGAATAAGAAAAACGGGAAATGTAAAGTCAAAGACTCAAACACGCTAGCATCGAAGGCATGAAACAGGTCTTAAGCCACGTGAATAAGTAATTTGAAGCAATTATCAATAATCTTCAACTTAAAGAAATTTTCAGTAGTAGCCCAAGAATACAGTTACGCTTACCTGGCTAATAACAAACTTCAAAATTCCAGCCCTCTCCAATTCAACCAAAGCCATATGAGTCATACTTGGCATTGCTCGATGAAAGGGCAATGATGCTTCAGGCAATGCTTTGCCTTCACACTGCATTAGTAAATAGAAATCAGAACCATCCATAGTACTCCACTGGGGCATGAATGTTTCTTTCCCTTTGTCATTATAATTCTGGTACAAGTATGATTACATATCTTACAGCTAGGACAAGCCAAAAACGTGAAAGAATGAGGACTCCTTTTTACTAAGTTTCTCAAACATTCACTATATGAGAGAGAGAGAGAGAGAGAGAGTTACAAAGGAAGGACAGGACTTCTTTCCAAAATCAAGTTCTCATAGAAAAAGATTAACTGGCACAATTACGGTTTTTCACACTGACTCCATGACTCCATCATAAGTTTGATAGAAGTAGTTAGTATAGGGGAGAAGCATCAATCAATATAGATGTGCTTATTATAAAGGACTGGAGATCTATAATTTTGCACAGACGAAAAATTTGCTAGGATTCTTTTATTTCTTATAAGAAACAATCTTATTTATGAAAAAGATGCATCTGGGATGGACAAGAAGCCATCATATTTGACATACAATCTTCAAAACTCAAATCCAAATTACATTCCCCCACCAAGAATAATCACACCAAAAAGGGGTACTTAAATTTTATTTTATTTTATAAAACAAGCAAGCCCAAAGAGAAGCTAAAACTTTAGTCTCAGGTTTTAGGATTCTCACCTGCAGAGTCCAAATTCCCTTTGGACCTCGAAAATCAGGTATACCACAAGAAGTTGAAATTCCTGCACCTGTAAACACCACTAGATGCTTGCTCTACAAAGTGCAAAGGAAACTCTTAGAGACCTTAATTAAATAAATCAAATACACATATAGCGTCATGATAAATGGAATGTGTAGGCTCAAACCTTTTGTACCAACATGGCGAGCCGTTCAATCTGCCAAACAAATACATACACGTGATGTTAGCAAATGAGGATAAATACACAAAATCTTTTGCGTAGGTTAGAGCACACAAATGAAAGATCTTGATGATAGGAAAGCACAAAAAGTGAACAAACATGTAAAAGAACTCGCAGTTAGTAAGATATCCCAATACTTTTCAAAATGTTTGAAGTAAACCTTCATAGATCTAAAAAAAACAGCAAAGTTGAATCATTGACAATAAAATTCTGGGAACTAAAAGATAATCCGCGACTCCTAAGTTTTAAAAAGGTATCTGAGTCCTGAATACCAACTAGACAACAATGCAACTATAGGAAAAGGACAAATTCAAGCACCAACAATATATTGGGTTAATATATTAATAGTACAATCATGGTTCGGGTTCACTCCATCAGCACACTTCATTTGTTGGATAAATAAGATTTGTACTGGAAAGCACCACAATGGCATTACCCATATGCACAAACCGTAACACAGAAAAACTACAATGGAAGATAAGCAAATAAAATCAATCATACAGGAGAAAGAAAAGACTGTGTCTTTGTACACTCCATTAGTATACTTCAGCTACATTCCATCCCAACAAGTTAAAATGATAACCTATACCTCTTTAAGACTATAGACATAGATGTGATAACCAAAGCACATTTATGTAAGTAATGCCCCAACCCAGAAATTAGTTAACAAAATTCAACTGATAGATTAACACAAAGCAAGTAAAATCCAATCAAATTGCAAATGAATGCCTAAACCCAGATGTCAGATCTTAATAAGCATGCAAGTAGAAAGAAAACATCTACATCCCGCAGCAAACTAATGCCATAATTGCGCCAAATGTATGCATAAAACCTAACATTCATGGCGGTCACAATTCCAGAAGATCAACAAAGACACTAACTTTAAGAATAAGTATACAGAACTCAAAAGAGAACAGAAGAGAACGAGAAAAAGTTTCTCACTTTTTCTTGCAAAACGTGAGGTGGGTCGAAATGTTCAGTCATTCCGACTTGGCCCACATCTTCTATGTAGGAAAGCTTCTCTGCATAACCCAAGGACATGGTCACTGTGATGCTTCCTATACTCACTTTTGCTCTTTAGAAGTCTCTCTCTTTCGCTCGAGAAACCTTGATCAAAAGGAAGGAAGGCGGAGAGTGAGAGGCCCTCTTGTTTTATTTCTTTTCTTTCTTCCCTCTCTATTGCACAGAGAGAGTTAAGAGTATTTTAAGGAGACCCAAAAGCCAAAATGAGCTACTGATTCGCATAGGAAATAATGTTGTCACAAGAATCTCGATGGTTAGGACTTAATTAGGAGCTAAAGCTTTTTCTCTATAAATATGGATTCAACTTCAACCGTTCAAGCCAAGGTGCTTTTAGGTATTCTACTAAAAAATAAATAAGGTTTTTTTTTTACCAACGAAATAAGGTTAATTTGGAGTAATGATCTTAAATTTATCTACGGGTTACATTTTAGTCTTTCAATTCAATTTTTAGTTTATGCAGTCCTTCAACTTGACCGCATCCACTAATTTTTCGATTAATCTTATGGGTAAATTAGGAATTTTACCTCAAACATTTAAAATTAAAGGCTAATTTAGAGTAATTGTCCTTAAACTTATCCACGAGTCACATTTTAGTCTCTCAACTTGTTTGATAGTTTCTATAATCTTTCAAAATAAAAATAAAATTGAAGGAAAAAATATTAAGTAAAATCAATTATAAAAAAATAAGGCTTTTTATCACAAAACATCATTGAGGTTCGCAAAACTATCAAATTGCGTCATTTATGTGTTTTTGTGTTATTCATGGTCCTTAAGATTAATACGCGTGCTCACAAATAATCCTTACCGTCATGTTTCGTCCAAAAATCTGTTAAATCGGTGATGTGGCACACATGTCGGTCTCACATACCCAATGATATGATGCTAAGTGGATTAAATAAAAATATATATATTTGAAAATTAAAAACCATTAAATAAAAGTTAAACAAAACAAAACGAAATTAAAAACCAAAAAATAATCACCATCTCCTCCATCACACCAAACACCAACCCCCACTAGTCTCTCCTCCCACTTCTTCTCCTTGCTCCAAGCCACATTCCATCTCCATCTCACAACTCTCCCCTCCTTCCCTTCTCAGACCTCCAACAGCCGCATCCTCCTCCTTATTTCTCCCTCTTTGTCTCTTTTCCCTCATCTCTTTATTTGACAGACACCAATCCTAAACCCCACCCCCACCAAACCCAAACAACCACTAACCCCACCCAACCCACTCCAGATTTGGTCTTTACTAACCACCATCTCCTCCGGTGAAGGCCTCGACTCCACTACCGACTCGGAAGAAGACAGCAGCAAAACATAATCGAGTACCAACATTTTATCCCTGAATTCACAAACAAGCAAGAATTCAATAATTTCACCCTATTTTTGTATTAAATGAATATAGTATTTATTATTTAAATAATTACAACCGTCAATTTTGGTATTTGGTGGAGGAGATTGGACGGACAGTGAGTTAGGGGAGTTCATGGCATATCAAGGTTTGAGTTGGCTATTGTAGGGTTGTTTGGTACGACGGACTGTCTTGGATTGTACTTGTGCCTTGAATTGGTTTGGCCTGGCCTAAGCTGGATAACACTTGTACTGCGTACGGTGTATGCTTGGACTAAGACTAGATGTTTTGAATTTTAATTTTTTTGAATTTTTAAAAATAGATCAAAGTGGGTTTATTATTATTTTGACTTTTCTTCTTCCTCCCGTGCTTCTTGTTCTCCATCCTCTCACCTTCTCCTCAATCCTATCTCCTTTGCCTCTTCTTCTTAGAAATTTTTTCTCTTTGTTTTGTTTTTTCGAAAATTTTTCTCTTTGCTTTTTTTTTTTTTTTTGGATTTTTACTTCTCCCTCTGCTTCTTCGTCTCAATCGACTCCGTCTTCTACTTCTCCCTCTGCTTGCGTAGTCGCGGTCGTCGTCGTCTCACAGTCGCCATTGTTGCACAGTCGCCATCGTCCACAACCCATAGTTCAAGTTGTGAAGTCATTGTCTCCCATTGATGCTCGTCGAGACTGACTGGAATTGGCTGCTAAGCTAGATTGGGGTTGTTGTGTGTGGCTATGATGGTGGGGATGGCTATGATGGTGGGGGTTTAGATCAGTTGCATGCGATGGGATGGTCGGTGGTTGTGGATGTTGCTTGGGTGGTCGGTGCTTGTGGCTAGCGCTTGGGTGGTTGCAGCCGCTTTGGTTGTTGCAGGGGCTTGAGTCGAGATTGCCTTGTCCCCCTTTTCCAAGCGGGTCTCACTAAGAACATCTAAGGAGGTGTTTTTGTGGGGCCAGTATTAACAATCCCACTTAAAACTAGAACTTAGTGAAAACAAACATGGAATAAAAATTTGTCTACTCCAATCCAAGCCTAGAAGGTATAACAAACAAGCCCTGTGGGTGTTGATTTTGGGTAGCGGGATCGGATATGAAATTTGGGATGATGAGTTGGGATGTGAAGGAGGCTGGATGAGGATGTGGTGATTTTTATTTTTGGGGTTTTTAATTTTTTCTTTTCTTTAAAGTTTTGTTTAATGGTTTATAATTTTCAAATTATTTTTAAAAATGTATTTTTTTTATTTAATCCACGTGGCATTATATCATTGGGCATGTGAGACCCACATGTGTGCCACATCACCAATTTAACAGATTTTTGGATGGAACCTAAGGGCAGGGACTATTTGTGAGCACACGTATTAACTTTAAGGACCACGAATGACACAAAAAAACATAAAGGACATAATATGATAGTTTCGCGAACAACATGGACGTTTTGTGATAAAAAGACAAAAAAACAATTAAGTGAGTAAAATGTAACAAAATGACTACACATGTGAGACGTGATTAAGTTGAAGGACTATAGGAATTATAAATATAGAAAAACCAATTAAAGTGAGTACAATGTAACTCTAGGATAATTTAGGAATCATTCTCCCAAATTATCGAATAAATTAAGGGAGTTGACTTTCACACTCCCTTTTTTCTACTAACACTCCATTTTGCTTTTTAATACTTTTTAATCAATTTTGTTCTTTTTCTTTCATATTCTACCCTCACCTTACATTAATTTCTTTTTACTTCACTTTTAAATTATTTCCTTTTCCTTATACTTAATTTTCCAACTTGCACTCCAGTTTTAGAATTTTTTTCCTTTAATTGACTTAAAATAATTAACACTGTATATTTGTCTAGGTAAAATTATATGGTCCATATGTTGAAAAAACTCATGCCCCAGGAATAAACCTTGCAACCATAGTTCTTTTCTTTTTATAAAGGAAACAAATTTTAATGCAAAAGACAATAAAATACAGAGAAAGCCAAAGTGGCCACAAAGAAACAAAAAACAAAGAAAGAGTAGGCTAAGGGTAGAATAGGAAAGAGAAAGAACAAAAAAGAACAAAATTGATTAAAAAATATTAAAAAGCAAAAAGAGTGTAAATGGAGAAAATAAGAGTGCTAAAATCAGCTCCTTAAATTAAATAGCTACACTTTATGTTTACTACTCTACTGTTAAAATAAAAATGAAAAAGTGCAAAGAATTTATTCTTTGTTAAGAGAAGAAAAATTACAAAACATACCCTCGGGCACAACCCAATCATACGCAGTCAAATTAAAAGTCGAGTTCACATCTGAATGAAGACCATGAATCATGATCTTAGGGCTAACTTGGGAATACCCTAAAGAAGCAAAAGCATCAGCCACAGATTTAGCTTCTCTAAGTACATATAAAAACGAGGGGTATGCATCTATCCGGCCGAACTGATGAAATCGGTACGGTTTGGTTTGATTTTGACTAAGAAAAAATCAAATGGTTTAAAAATCGAACATAATCGTATATGGTTTGGTTTGGTTTGGTTTTGAGCATTGTAAATCGGCCTAAACTAAACTGGATTGTTTGTGTGTATTTATTTATTTATATTATATTTTACATGTGTAATACTCTAATTAGATAATAGATAATAACTATATATAGAATTAAGCAATATTAGTTTTTGAAATTTGAAATTTTATGGCGTGTTGAGCTTTATGATGGTTAGAGAGTTAGAGAGATGACAATGGAGGAGGGATAGAGAGTTAGAGAGATGACAATGGAGAGAGAGAGAGAATGGGGGAAGAACTAGGAAAGACAAGGGGAAATGGGGAGGGAGAGAGAGGAGAGGAGAGGGAAATGGGGTGAGAAGCCACTGGCCCCCAAAGGGGGCAGTGGCTGCTGTATAATCTCTAGGGTTTTTTCTCTTTACAGACTCCGATAATATAACATAATATTAGATTGTTTACAAGACCATAATCATCTTTTATTGAGCCATCAAAGTTCAATTTGACAAAGGGGGTTTCTACTAAATAATATTATCTATTCTTGAGTTATTAATCAACCTAGAAGGGTTGATTTGACAATAAGTAGCTCCAACATAAATTGTCATACGAAGAACTTTAGTGGTATGTGGTTTAACTTGACGAAAATTTTAACTATTTCTCAAATCCCTAATTTGCCAACAAAATAGAAGCACTTTATATAAGGCCAAATTTGAATCAGCACCATTTAGATTCCAATTCTCATACGAGGCCAACCAATCCAAAAAAAAAAAAACCAAAGAAACCAATTGGGGAAGGACAATCAGTAACATAATTTCAAGCCGAAATTTCAACGTAACAATTAAGAAATAAATGGTCTTGAGTATCTTCATTACTTTGACAAAGTGCACAAGTAGGTGCATATAGATGGAACAAACTTTTTGGCCCTAAACCTCGTACAAAGTCTAACCCTGATGAGTAGCCAACTAAATAATTTGGCAAAAAGTCACTTTTGATCCTTGTAGTTTGAAACTTTTACCACTTTGGTCCCTGTGGTTTCAATTTGGTCAATTTTATCCTTGTGGTTTCAATTTGAAGCACTTCAAGTCCAATTCTCAATTTCTGTCAAATTTTTTTAACTTTTGTTAGTTGTGGAGGGGCAATTCGGTCAACACGTTATTATTTTCTTTAAAAATAATTTAAAAATTAAAATCAAATATATATATATATTTTTTAAAAAGCTAACCCCCTCCTCTCTTCCTCTCCCAGCCACCCTTTGTCGACCATTTACAGACCCCTCCCCCCTCCCGCCCTTCCCCCAATCCACCCTAGGCCCAAATTTCACCTACCCAGGGATCAACGGCCATCCTCTGCCGGCCTCCAAGCCTCTGATCGAGGACTTCAACCACACCCTCAACGCTGGTGATCAATACCTCATCGTCGGATCCAACGATGCCCACAAAACCACCATCTTGATCTTAGGAGGCAAGCACATGGTTGAGCCCCACAGGGTTCGCATGCTCAGAGTTACAGCGTTTCACGACAACGCCTTGACGGGTTCCAGCAACCTCTCCTATCTTGGTAATTTGTTCTTTGAAATCAAATGGGTGTGGCCGTGAAGAACCCATCTGCGACAACGTCGTTTGGGGTCCCAAAGACATCCCCATGGCGCGGCTCAGTTGCTGGAGGTACTGGGTTGATGATTGAGTGTTCGTCCAAGCCACAGAAGAAGGCCACTAAGCATCACAGGAAGACTCGGCCTCGCAAAACGCAGCCATGAGACGTGAAACGCAAGCCCACTGTGTACACTCCTCTGCCTCCTCTTCCTACCGACTGGACATTGGTCTCTTTTGTAGATGAAGCTTCTTCTTCTTCCCCTCAAGAGCCACCCACTACTGAGTAGAACTTGGTTTACCCAATTTGGGTTATTATTATTATTTTTTGTTTTGGTTTTGTTTTTGGAGCTTTGGACATTTGAAGCTTTTGTGCATGTTGGATTCTGTTTGACGAATGATTATCATTTTGCTTGATTATTGGATTTGGTCACTTTTACCACTTTGGGGATGGCTGGGTTGGGGTGAAGGTTGGGAGGAAGGGGTTTAGGTTTTACTTTTTATTTTTTATATTTTATATTTGATTTTAAAAATTTAAATTATTTTTAGAGAAAATAATAATTTGTTGACCGAATTGCCCCTCCACAACTAACAGAAGTTAAAAATTTGACAGAAATTGAGAATTGGACTTGAAGTGCTTCAAATTGAAACCACAGGGACCAAATTGACCAAATTGAAACCACAGGGACCAAAGTGGTAAAAGTGTCAAACTACAGGGACCAAAAGTGACTTTTTGCCAAATAATTTTACCTTTTGGGGAAGATTCAAACTTCAAACCTTGTTCAAAAATTAGGACATTGGATTGAGAATTTTTACTTTTGACTAAAGTCAAGTAGTTTGTTTTACACAAAATTTTCCTTGGTAGAAGGTCCCCATACAAATTCATTCTCTTAGGGAACAATAGGAATTGGGATAACTACAAGGAGGGCCCACGGGATTAAAATAAGAAGGTGTTTAATATGAAATAGGTAAACCATTCTCCCACAAACGAGAGAGGTTGAAGTCGTGGCCAAGACTAGCTACAACATCCACAATGAAAATTGGGTTCACGAAAAACATGTTGGAACTGGACCTAACAGAAGGAGTATAAGTGGGGAATATTTTGAACAAGCAGTCGGATGTTCCAAGGACATATTTTTACCAAGGATGCAATCAATAATGAGCTTAGAATCATCTTCCACTTGAACTTTCAGCTACCGCCAGACATTCCGCAATCGTAATAGTAGATTTCTCAAGCAATTCTTTGCCCTGCGAGACTGACGTTTCCATAATCGTCTCAAATGAAGAACCCAATAGTTGCACTTGGGTTCTGGACATAACCATAAAAATTCAATTTGATCCATGTAGAAGGTGGATAATACCACTCGATAGAGGTGTGTTGTCGTTAGACTTCTTCTTAAAGAAATGGCTCTGCAAATATTCCGTTTCAAGGTGCCAACCATTATAAGAACACGAGTAGGGTGATGCTTGGTTGCATTAAAAATTCAATTGTTACGAGCTTCCTAGATTTCCCAACAAAGGATTAGTGTAAGGCCAAGGTCAGACTTTTAACGTGTGCTTTTAATTATAATTTTTATGTTATTTTAAAGGGTTAATCGTTTTATTAGTCCCTCAACTTAGACCCGATTCGCATTTTCGTCCCTCAATTTCCAAAATCGTTCTACTCGTCCTCTAACTTTAGTTTCGATAGGACAAATAGTCCTACTGTCAATTTTGTTAACTTTTTCTGTTAAATGCAGGGGCAAAATAGTCTTTCTGTATTAAACAAAAAAAAAGTATTTTTATATTTAAAAAATCAAAATGAAAATAATCCCTTTCACTAAAAATAAATAAAAATAATCCCTTTCACTAAAAATATGAATCTATGGTGAAAGGAATTATTTTTATTTATTTTTAGTGAAAGGGATTATTTTTATTTTGATTTTTTTGGTTTTTTTTAATATAAAAATACTATTTTTTTTGTTTTAATACAAAAAGACTATTTTGTCCCTGTATTTAACAGAAAAAGTTAACAAAATTGACAGTAGGACTATTTGTCCTACCGAAACTAAAGTTAGAGGATGAGTAGAACGATTTTGGAAATTGAGGGACGAAAATGCGAATAGAGTCTAAGTTGAGGGACTAATAGACCTAATAACCCTATTTTAAATGTATTTTTTGTGTTTAGGGATGAGTTTGAGTTGTTTACTTTAAAATAAAGCCCAAACCTGACCCAAGTAACTACAAGTTGAGTGGGCTGATATTCAGTTAAGTCTAAAGGGGGGCATGAATAAGGTTTTAGGGTTAGGCTTGAAGTCGGAACCACTAGATACACACATTTAAAATGTAGTTTAGGCTTTGTTAGCCGTTGACACGTAAAAACACGTTCAATTAGAAAGAGAGTGAGATTTGAGGTAAGTAAAATTCTTATGTGTAGTTCCCACATTTGGAGCTTAGGTAGAATGTTTCGATAAGGTAACGATCTTGTTTTGATATGGAATTTCCTATATATGATACTATAAATCTTGAGGTTTCTGTGTATATAAAGATTATTGAAAACAAATAAGTATGCAATTTATGGTGATTTTTCAAAGTTGGTTCTGTGACGCTGGTTTAGTCATGCAATTACAAATATTAGTTTTGTAATTAGCTAAAGACTTAGGTTTTGAGCTCTAATTGGTCTGAATTTTTGCTATGTCGTTTTTGTACATTTCTACTGTGATTCTTTAAACTTTTGTAGTGTTTGGATATGTGGTTGATTTATGATAATTTTATGAAGTCGACTAGGTCGGAATCATATTTTTACTGGACTGTCGATAATGACAACTTGGGAGTTAATTTGCAGATATGAAATGATACGAAAAATGTAACATCTCGACTCCAAAATTGAAGTAAAGAAATTAAAATAAAAATGTAATAAGTAAAATAAATAAATAAATAAATTAAAATAATATGAATTAATATAATTAATTCATGAAAATTTGAAATTAAAAATATTATTTAGTAATTAAAGGGGGCAAAAAGGTCAATTTAATTTCGGCAAAGAATTTGGCGAAACGAGTTCGTAGATGCACAACACGCTCGATTTGGAGATTTAAAGAATAAAAAGGACATAATGGTAATTATGGACATTGATTAAAAAATTGTTTAAAACCTAGACCCAATCAGAGGCGCGCGTACGGACCACCAACTCTTCTCTCTCTAGTTTCGCACCAGAGTTTTCGACGGCTTGTTCAGCCGTTTCCGGCCACGCCCTGCCACGATCCTCCACCCAAACTCCTCATATCTCTCTCCTCTACAACCCTATACAGGTATCTAGCCTCGAATCTTCACGTTTTGATCGGAAAATCATGCGAAACCCGAACCCAAAAACTGCCCAGAAAATCTTGATCGAACCAGTCCAATTTCCGACCAGATCAGGCCGTCACCAGACATCACTCTTAAAATACTCCCCTCCCTCTCTTCTTCAAATCCCCTAAGACATTCAAGCAGATTCCAAGCCGTAAACCCGAATCCAAACCCTAGAAATTCTGGGTTTTTCCCGATCGAAAATCGGGGTGTTCGAGGCATTTTTCGGCCAAATTAGCCGTCGACCTAGAAGGGTAAGTCACTCCTCTCAACATGCTTGATCTTTTGGCATAGGTTTGGTGTGATGATTTGGAGTTGGTACGACGCCGAAAAATCGCTTTGGGCACGCACGAGTTGCCAGCGCATGTGGCAGCACGTGGGCCCACTTGTGGTGGCCCAATTCTGTCCCTAAATTATCCCTACGTCGTCGTGAGCGTGACGGTACGCTTGGATTTAAAATTGGATATCGTACGTCGAACGGATTTTCGCCTAATAGGTGAAATTGGGTTCGATGTGGTCGGACCGTTGGATCACTTCCAATTGCAAATATGTCGTCCATTGAACCTCTAGGATCGTATAGGAATTCGCAGATCGTGGATCGGAGCCCCGAATGCTTCGGATTATTAACTTAAAGTTTAAATTAACGAAAATCGTCCGATCGTGCGAGAAATCCGACCGCTTAATCGAGGCCAAACCTTTAGGACTGGTTAGTTGACTTTGTTGGACTTTTAGGAACGTATGGATCGAAATTGGTGGTCGTGGGCCCAGCGGCCCATTTGGTCAAATTCCACGATCGAGGTCAAAACAACCGTTGGATCGTGACGAAACTTTAGGGATGAGTTAAACTTGTGGTTGTGGGCCTTGTTAGCTCGGTCGAGGTGAAAGAGTATGTCGTAATTGTGAGTGGACGTTTGACTTGTAAATGAATTTTATTCATTGATGATTTTATTAATGATTATGAAGGAATTAATTATAGTTTTCACTTTCTAAGTTTGCAGTGGGATTTGAAGTGATTTTATAAAACTATGTTTATTGTTAAAGATGGATAGCTTGGGAAGTTGAAAAGGAAATGAGAACTGGATTTAATGAAATGTTGATTTGGTGCCTATTTATATATGTATATGTTAAATGATATGACATTGGATTGTGGTGTTCTTTGGAAATTGAATTGTTGCCTTCGGAACAGTTACTTATTGATGATAACGCTCCATGAGTCTTGGGGACGCCCGAACCGTGCGATGTGAGGATTATGTTTTGGGTTGACTTTGTGTCCCCCGATTCTGCTAGGATTGCGTTTCAGACATACGATAAAATAATCCATAAATTAATACTGTCTCAATTTCTTGGAAAACATTTCAACTCACTCAAATATTTCCTATTGTAAATGTAACATCCCGAACCAATTCAAATAATATTTAAGTAAATTATGAAATTTCATTTTTACCCTAGGAGCAGGGGAATATTAATCACTTTTTGTTCCGGAAGGAATTTGGGGAATTGAGTTGCACCGTTGCGTCGAGCTCATCGATACGAGTTTGTAGATAGGTGGCACGCTCAATTTCGAGTTTTAACGACTAAGAAAAAGTCTGAAAACTGAAATGACGAAAAGGGAATTTCAAAAAATTGTTAAAACCCTTGAAAACCCAATTTTACCCCCCACACCGGGGGACAACCTCCCTCTTTCTCTCTCCCTGACTCTCTCTCTCTCTCTTTCCTCGCGAAAGAACCAGGTCGGCCAATTTAGCCGACGATCTCCTTGCTCCTGCCACGCCAAGCCATGCCACCTTTTGGGAAATGATCAGCATCAACCGGCGAACCTATCTGGGTTGAAGCCCAGCCATGACGAACAGTCATGGCAGCGCTAGAAGCTTGGGAAGCTCCAATTGTTACAGAATTTTTCAACGCCATTTCCGACGACTCCGGCGTCCGTTGACGTGGATCCAGGTATGATTCTTCACATACTCACCGTGCTCTAGCTGATGGTATGATTCTTCACTTACTCACCGTGCTCTAGCTGACGGTTTGTTAATTTTCCGGCCACTTCCCGGCCAAATTGGAGGTCGGCGCAGTTATGAAAAATGCTACTCTAATTGTGCTTGATCTAATGGTATAGGTATTGGCAGGCGATTTGGAGTTTTTCTAATCACAAGAAATTTACCACTGCCGGTGGTGGGTGGCGGTGCGTGGGCCACCTTGTGGCGGCCCGTTGAGTTCTAAAATATTCTTTATGTTGTCCTGAGCATGAAGGTATGCTCAGATTAAGGATTGGTTACCGTTTAACTATCGAACAGATATTGCGCCTATTAGGCGATATCCAGGTTCGATAGGTTCAGACGGCTCGATTGGTCTCATTTTCAAATAGGTTGTTCCTCGTACCTCTAGGATCATGTAGAAACTTGCAGATCGAGAATCGGAGTCCCGGATACTCCGAATCAATGATTTTAGGGGTTAGGCGAATCGATCGCCGTCCGATCGTGCAATTGGTGTAGATCCGACCGCTCGATCGAGAACCTTCCAGACTTGGTTAGTAGACTTTTTGGACCTATAGGAACTTTCAGATCGGAAATCTGAGGTCGTGGGCCCCGCGGGCCTAATTGACCAAATTACGCGAACGAGGTCAAATCGACCGTCGGATTGTGACGAAATTTCTAGGAGTTTAACGTATTACCATGGGCCAATAAGAGCTATTAGATAGCAAACCGGAGGTCCTGGTGTTTGGGGGTGGTGAGATTCACCAAACTCGGGCCTCACCCTTCCTTGGACTAACCCGTGCCTTTTCCCTTGAGAAAGATTGGATGCTCCTCTAGAAAATTGGCCGACTTCCAAAATTGCGGCTGCTCAAATATAATGTATAGATTAAATAGACCAACATGTGTTGTTTATTTGGGGGAAAAATCCGAAGCAGGGAGCCGAAACTTACGGCCGGGTTTCGAATGATTGAATATGCGACCGGGATATTCGAGCTTAGGCTTGTGAATATGCAACCGGGGTCTGCTGATTTATTGAGGCCGGGTGTGGAGAGCAGTTTGAAGCCGGGCTTGGAGGAGATTTTGCAGTCCAGCTTTGAAGCTTAGAGCCGGCTGAGAATTTGGTGAGGTTAGAGCGGTCCGATGCTGAGCGAAGATAGTGGCCGGAGTTCTGCAACCGGGGCCTTGAAGGTTGAAGGTAGAAGACGACCAGATCCTATAGCCTTGTTCGACTGGGGCCTTGGAGAAGTTGGCGGCCAGGGTTTTAAAATGCAGACATGATGTTTGATTAAAATGGGCGGCTGGGATTGCGAAGCTCCAAATGTTTGGACCGCAGACTTTAAAAGCTATGGCTGGAGGGCTTAATTGGAAGCATGCCTTAGTTTTCATATATATTGTATCCAAGAATTTTGGGGCCAGAGCTTCGTGGACTGAAGGCTTTAGGAAAGTCTTTGTTTATATATAATCTCTAGCAGTAAGACTGTCGGCCAACTTTGAGGATCTCAAGACTGAGCTTCTATTTGTCCACTTAAATATGTATATATATATATATATAATTATATACATACAATGTTGGCCAAAGGTTGGGATGGGCGGCCAGAAGCTAATTTCACATATATACATATGTATATATATATATATATATATATATATTATATAATAATGGATCATAAATATACATATATATATGGTGAATGGCCTTGCTAGAGATTTATTGGAGTTAAAAGGTGCCTGACCAATTGCTGGTGTTTTTTATATATTTATATATATGTAAAATATATATAGATATGTGAAGGTAAAAATATAAAAGTCGGCCGGGATTGTTTGAGTTGAGGGCCGTATGTTTTCATTTGTAGGTTATGAATATATATATATATATATATGAAGTTGATTGCGGCTGGGTTTCAATTAGCTTTTGTTTATATATATATGTAAACAAATATAAAAGCTGAATGGAATTTGAACATTTGAAAACCTCAGCCAAGTCTTTGGAAGGCCGGGATATGAAAGTTTCGGCCGGGTACTTTTAATTTGGAGAGTTGGCAGCCAAGTTTTGATTGCGGCCGGGGTCTTCTTGACCGAATTGGAAGGAAGTCTCGGCCGAGATTTGTGTAGCTGTGGGGGTTGGTCTTGGCGGCTAGACTTGCTAGGTTTGGGCGATGGATTTGCTGGGCATGCACCAATTCTTAAAGGGCCAATATTGGTCCCTCTATGGCCAATTGTTTTTCAATTAGTCATTGTAGAGTTATATATATATATATATATATATATATATATATATATATATATGTATATATAAATATATATAAGTATATGGGCAGAGCATATCAATCCCAGCCGCCATTTTACACTTATACCTAATTATATATATATATATATAAAGAGTTGGCTGAAGGATTAAATGGCAATTGGCAATTGGAGGTTTGTTATATATAATACGTGAGGCCAATCATTCATGCTGCCAGTTATATATGCTGCCAATTACACATATATGCGGCCAGGGTTCTAAGCTAAAATGCAGCCGGGCTGGGTGACTTGGAGGTTGGCCGGGTATGAAGATTTAGCGGCCGGGCTGTTGTGTCCTAGAGTCGGCGGGGATAAAAATTGAAGTAGCTAGGCCGAATTTTGAGAGGCCAAAGAGCTGGCCTCCAAGTTTTGAAAGTCAGGGCCGTGTGTTTTGGACTTTGGTCATATATATTAATATATGAATATAAAAGTTAGCTGGGGATTTGAGAGCTTCGGGCAATTGGGCTTTGTCATTGATATATACATATATACGAATATAAGAAATGGCGACTGAAGGTTTGAAGGCTTTGGGCAATTGAAGTTGTGGCTGAAATATATATATTAATATATGAATATGAAAGTTAAATGAAGAATTTCTCGACGGACTAAGTGTAGAGTTCAAGGACTTCAAAGGTTATGTGAGGTCAGCCCCATATTATTCCAAAGAGCTCGGAGGGCCAAGCCCAAGTCATGGATTCGTGCCCAAGATTTTCGGAAGGATATATGCACGTGACGGAAGCCTCACAAGGAAAGAAATCAAGGAGATTGATGGTGATTCGGAGTTGTCCAAAACAAGAGAAAATTAAGCAATCAGAATAATGACCCACGGAGTTGGAGGACTTCAAAAGGAAAGGATTTTAAAAGAGTTGACATTTGGCCATTTAATGGCCAGCCCATGGGCTGACGGATGCCCCTATATAAACCTCACCAAACGAAGGGAGAAGACACACAACATCAGACAAACAAACTTATCTTTCGTCTCGCACTTTTCTTTTCCTAGACTTAGGATTTTACTTTTCAAGCACCTAGCATAACTTGTTCTTCCTTTCCTTAGTGTAAGTTTAAATTCTTGCAATTTACTTTTTCTTGTCCTTTAAATTCTTGCAATTACATTTCATTGTCATTTAAATTCAAGTTTATTTCAATTCCTCTACTTTTTATTGTTATTAAGTTTTTGATAATTTTAAATTCAAGTTTAATTTAGTTTATCGCTCTTATTGTTCTTATTCCGTTCTTGCTTATTTGTCGCTTTGATTTACTTTATCGCACTCTAATTCTTGTCTTTACGTTTAAACGCACATTTAATTTACTTGCACTATTTTTACTTAAAAAACCTAAAAATCACAAAAACATCCATACAAAGCTCAACCATCCTCGAGCCCGAGGAAGTGAAAGAACCTAGGCCGAGAGGAGGTTCCTTGCTTGGCCGAGCAATCACTTGATCAGAAGTCAGAAGCGCACACTATCCGTCTACTCACATTCCATCCAAGCCCAATTTCGTGGCTTGGTGGTGGCACGCCCCGCACTCAAAAAAGAAGAAGGACCAAAAGTTCCTTCCGTCGGCCTACCCGGCCGAAAAGAAGGAAACACCTGGGCTCTGTGAGCCAGTTGACTTAGATTGTGGGCCATGTCGACTCGGTTGAGGTAGTTTAGTAAGTTGTAATTGTTAGTGGACATATATTTTTAGATGTGCATTGTTTTTCAAATATGGAATTTGCTTGCATAAATGCAATTTGACTGGAAATTGGTTTTTGGGTTAATGAGGTTAAGGGACGTTATTGACGGGCTAGTCTCGACTTTTACAATGTGATGGGAGCTTTCCAAGGATTATTTTTAGTATTATTATATTTATTATTATTATTAAAGTATATGGATTTGGGTTTCGGACTATGGTGATTTTGGATTGGGTACTATTGTGTATGTTTATGAAATTAAATTTTGTTTAATAGAAGTAACACAAAAAACATTATTCATTAGAAAAAGTTAGAAGGAGTAGAGAGTTTAGCAGAACCAGTGTGTGTGATGGGATGGCAACGCTAGAACCATCACCAATAACAATGTCATTAGGACCTTCATAGTTCTCATGGATGGAAAGATTACTGAGATATGAGGTTACGTGATGGGATGCGCCAGAGTCAACAAGCCAACTTGGATGAGATGCCCGCTGAGGAGTAGTGTGATTGAGCAATGGTGGAGATGGTGAATATAGTCATGCTCGAGGACAATGCTTGGCCATGTGTCCCTGCTGGTCACATAGTTGACATGTGATAATATGAGGACTGCGTGACTGAGAATATCTTCCTGGATTGTTTTTGGAGTGGAAGGATCGACCTGAAGAGTGGCTGCCATAAAAGTTGGTGGATCTTCCAACATTATTGGTGCGAGAGGAATTGTTGGATCTGCCACGATTGGAGTGTGAAGAGTTCCTACCATGGCGGTGTTGATGATTACTGTACCGAAAATTGGAACCGGAGTTGGTAGTGGACTGAGTGAAGTTGGTTGTGATTGGAGTGGCTTCTAAGCGTGCGTCTTCTTGTTTGAGGGTGTCTTCATATGCAACAAGTTTGTCATGAAGTTCTTCAAATCCGATAGTGTTTTCACATGCACGAATTGCATCAGCGATTTCTTAAATTCAGCTCCTAGCCCATTGAGAACATAAATAACAAGATCATTTTCTCCTAGCGGCATATCGATCAAGGCAAATTAATCTGCAATGGCCTTTAATTGATGGAGGTACATGGACACAGATTGATTACCACGAGACATCAAGGTAAGTCGTTCTTTGAGCTACATCACTTTGGATCGAGACTTATTGGCATACAACTTGGCCAATTTTGTTCATGCGTCTTTGGAGGTGGTGGCAGAAGAGATGAACGGCACGATGGGCTCAGATAAAGAAGAAAAATAGCATGAATAAAATAGCAGCTGCTATAGCTAGATACATAAAGTAATTATACATAGAGATTAAAGGGATTGTTGTCTAATTGTCAACTGATTAGAACATGATCCAAAATGATGAATGTGCAGATCCTTGATTGATGGGGGAGGATCTGCAAATTGGTGGAGAGTTAACTGATCCGTATGGCTTTGGTTGAGGGTGAGTAATGGAGTCTTGACTGGAGGAAGTCAAGTCTGGGATAATAAAACATAGTATGAATTGAAGGATTATTTTTAGTGTTGTTAATGATTAATTTTGTTGAATAATCTACCAAAATTAATTAGGATTACTATGGGTCGGTTTCACCTTTTATGATTACAGATAATGAAAAGCGCCTCTAAAATTGTTTGGCAGAAAAATTTGAAAGGGCTATTATTAATTATAAAAAGGCTTTGTTTTTCAATGATTCTCTAAAAAGCACTTGAGTTTTTGATAAAGATCAGTGTCTGAAAAAATGGTAATTTCGGCGATTTCCCCAGACTCCAATGTTGAATTTGTACAACTTGTCGCTGAAATTTCAACATTATCCCGCCAAAAATCCTTCGCATCCCTGAGGTCAACAAATCACCAATAATTTAAAATGTCCATAAAAACCCTTCTACATTATTAATAATTTCAATATTTTTCATGATTTTTATTCAAATTTTACCGATATTGTTTCCATTCATAAGTGCCGATATTGATAAAAATTCAACCTACTTTTAATAAAGGCACTTATGAATGGAAACAACTGATAACAGCAACGACCCAACTTGGACAGCAACAGAAGCAACTTGGACTCCAGCGTCATCTCACTAATGTGGCCGCAAACTGTCAACGTACGATTCTCCGCCTGCGCTCTATCACTAATGGTGGTCAACCCCACTAATTTTCCTCCACGCAAGCCAAAACATATAGGCGGCTATTGAAAGCGGGACCCAGATGACGCAATCAGCGATTCTATTGGTGTGCAAATGGGTGGAATTACGTCACCACCCACTTCCCCGCAGAGTAGTTTTTCCCCATCCCCACCCTTACAAATATAAATACCCAAAGCCCCGCACTTGGAGAGTTGGACTGTTGGAAAGTGGAGGTGAACAGAGTGAAAAATCAAAGAATTGTAGAAGAACTCGCAGCGTTTCTTCACGAATTCAAATCTGTCTTAGGGTCTGTTTTGGTGCTCACTTCAGGTTCATCTTTTATACTTTTCTGTATATTTGCTTGTGTCAATCTCAATAATAATATGGTTTTTTTTAATCACAAATGATCTCTTAGGTTTATGAAATTATTACATTTTGTTCCTAACATTTTTTTGGGACACTAATTGTCCTTAAGGTTTCCATCCATATATCAAAATGGTCTTTTTCTTTAGCTTCCGTTAAATTTTCTGTTAAATTGCTAACCTAGCACATATTTGGAGCCCATATATTCAATGGTATAGAGCAATGTGGCTTTAAATATAATATAATATAATATAAATATTTTTAAAACTTAAAATCCATACAAACAAATTTAAAAACAACTTTAGTCTTTTTTTAAATAATTATAAATATCTCTCTCTCCTTCCCTCTCCTTGTTTTTTTCCCTCCCCCTCACAGACCCACTTCTCTCTCCCACCTCTTCCTCTCTTCTCTTTCTCTCTTTCCCTCTCCCTTGTGTTCTCTTTCCCCTTCGCTGCCTCTTTCACGCTCTGTTCAAATCGGATTAAGAGAGAGAGAGAGAGAGAGAATACATGGACGTGGAGAGGGAGAGAGAGAAAGAAAATGGAGGAAGAGGAGGGAGAGATGAGTGGGTCTGCGAGGGGAAAGGGAAAGAGAACACAGGGAGAGGGAGAGAGAGAAAAAGAAGGGAGGAAGAGGAGGGAGAGAGGAGTGGGTCTGGGGAAAGGAGAGGGAGAGAGAGAAAGATATTTTAAAATGCTTATAAAAAGATTTAAGTTGCTTTTATTTTATTTTTTATGGATTTTAAGTTTTAAAATATATTATATTATATTTAAAGCCACGTGGCTCTAGACTATTGGATGTGTGGGCCCCACATGTGTCACGTCAACAATTTAACAGAACATTTGACGGAAGCTAATGGCAATGACCATTTTGATGTGTGGAGGGTAACCTGAAGGACCATTAGTGTCACAAAAAAACGTTAGGGACGAAATGTAATAATTTCGCAAACCTCAGGGACCATTTGTGATAAAAAAAAACCTAATAATATTTCAAGCTTCTTGTATCCTCTCTTCTGAATGCTACTTTGAGAAAATGATAATGGATTTGCATGAATGTTACAAAAAAAAAATAAAAAATAAGATCTTAATTAGTTAATTCTCATGAATAATCTCTACCATTTTTTTAATTGGGGCTGTTATTTAATTATCATTTGGTTAGGAAATCCGGTTTGTTTAGAGAAAAAAGATGCATATTTGAGGTGTAACTCAGTTTCATCTTTCCCTTTTCTCTTTGGGTGTTTTCTTTCAGGTATTGTTGTGTTTGTGACTTCTTTTGTGGTTGGAACGATGTCGATTTCAGTAAATTCATCGGACCGGGTTTGTGAAAATGGAATCCAGCATGTTGGACTACTTCCTGCAACCAATGATGCCCACGGAGGAGTTATTGTAGACATGAAGGATGCTATGGACGCTCAGCACTTTCTTACTGTGCTTAGGGCTTCAATCTCACAATGGAGGAGAGAGGTGCTATTATCTATTATATATGTTACTGGATATCAACTTGTTCATTAGACAATTTTCCTTTAATAGTTTGATTGCTTTATTTTTTTCAATCTAGTATACATCTAAGTGATACGTGTCGTTTAAGTATTCGTTTTTAGTTGCTGAGCTGATGATAGATATCATAATTAGGGATTTGAAATCACTGATTTAAGGTAGGCTAAATCTAAGTGTTCTGGTCACAGTTCATCATATTGTATACCCTCGCTTTATGTTGTGTGCTGGGATTGACACGTTTTTGAAGTAATACCAAGTTGCTATCGAGTGTCAATCATATTAGAGTCTTGTTTCAGCTAGAACTATGTTGCAGGGACATATTTATGATGTGCATCCAATTTTAATTATAACAAGTGTTCAAATAGGTTTACAAATTTCAGTTTATCTTGAGAAAGAAAAAGGAAGATTTTCTCAATCTGGTAACATTAGCTCAGAAACTGTTACTCAGCTCTGTCACACACTTGGCCAAACCTTTGATGGAGTCTTTAATCGATATTTTAAGGATATTAAAGGAAAGTTTGTAGAGTAAAATTCGTCTCCACCCATTCATCATTATCATGAAGAGCATAAAGAAAACTAAGAAAAAAATTAGTGGATGGTGCAATAGTCAAGGATAACATGAAACTTTTGGAACAAGAATTATATGACGTAGACATCAAGCAAGGCAAGGACGACTATGAAGCTCACAAAACATGGAAAACACTAAGGTAGGAGTCATGCCATTTAATGAGCTTGTCAAGGAAATCGTTATAACTATTCATTTTATGTTTCCTGGTCAATCCACTTGTATGGCTGAAAAGAAATTCATCTGTTGATCTTGCTAGTTGCTATTTCTGCCGTTAGATGAAAAAAATTCGTCAAAGCTCCAAAGTTGCAAATGAGTAGTGTGATATTACAAAATTTGAGATTGATTTTCTTAAAACCAGGTGAATGTAATGGAGAATGATGAAAATCATAATTTCAGGGATTTTTTGGGGAATTTTGAATAAAGATTTGAGTTTTAGTTGGTTTTGGATTAGCTCTATAAATTAGCTACATTTTGCAAATGTGGTTTAAAAATATTGTCTTCTTTGCCTTCCCATTGTTCTTTTTCCTTTTCTTTTCTTTTCATTTCCTATTGTTATTAGATAAAGATCATATATGATCTTTATCTAATAATTTGGCAACATTGTTTATCTTTTTCTTGATGGATATTCTGATTGTTTCTTCCTTGTATTCAATAATTTTCATATTCAGGGCAAGAAGGGTGTTTGGATAAAATTGCCCATTGAGCTTGTAAATCTTGTCGAAATGGCAGTTAAGGTAAATACTCTGCAGTACTAATACATTTGCCCCAAAACTGTCTCCATGGACATTTTAGTGTGAGCTGCATTTTAAATGGGAGCGTGACTGTCTTGATAGAAAAATAAAATATGAACTATGTTGATGCCAGGAGGGGTTTCGATATCATCATGCTGAGCCACACTACCTCATGCTTGTTTATTGGATTCCTGAAGTTACTGATACTCTACCTGCAAATGCTTCACACCGAGTAGGTGTTGGCGCTATTGTTGTGAATGATAAAAAAGAGGTACTTGCTCTTATCTACCATTGCTTAATTGTTTTGGACATATGTAAAACACTGAGTAGCTGCTGGAACTATTGTTGTCTACTATTGCTTATCCATTGGACAAAGGCAGTAGAAGAGAATCGTGTAACAACACATCTGAATGCATTTACTGGTTTAGTTCAATGAAATATCTCCTTCTAATTCAGCCCTTTGTTCATCGCCCTTGTTCTTCTGTGTTTCTGATACTGTAGGCTTATCTTTTGTCTTCAGTTTGTCAACCTTGTCGTCATCTGTTGTTGGTTTTGAAATTACATTTCTTCTGCTTAGATACTTGTAGTCCAGGAGAAGAGTGGCAGGTTCCAAGGAACAGGTGTGTGGAAAATCCCAACTGGAGTTGTTGACGAGGTATTTACCTTAAGGTCCCGGACTAAGAAGTTTTTTAATTATTCAAAATTATGATGCTTGTTACTTTTGCATATTAATATAGGGTGAGGATATTTTTAAGGCAGCTATAAGAGAAGTTAAAGAAGAGACAGGGGTAAGTTCTCAATGTCTATCAATATTATATATTATTCCTTTCATACCTTGTAGTTTATGTTACCAATATTTGTGGTGTGATGAAGACCACTGGTTTAATTGCTTCAGATTGATGCAGAATTTTTGGAGGTATTAGCATTCAGGTACAAGTTTGCACACTCTTGAATCCATGTACGTTTTGATGGAATCGTTACATTATATCGAATTTGAATGGAGTGGGAAAAACTAAGTTATACATGTCAGAAAAGAGTCTCCCAAACGGGATTAGAAAATCGACCCAAGTCTCCTGGTATCTTTGGCTATCTAAATTATATTTCAAGGTGCCACTAAAAGGGGGGTCACCTTGATGATTGCCATGAACAGTCTCAACCACGTAATTACCGGGTTCACTCTTAGGAAAACCAACCTCATACAAGCCACATATCTCAAGCCATGTTTCTGATGAACATAAATCCTACTAGAGTACTGTGCAAGGGACTGAAATCAATCATGTAATTAGTTGGTGTTTCTTTTACTGCTTTTGGGGTCCATCAAAGGCTTTGCTTCTCATAAATACCAAATTTGTGGAATATAAAATCTTTTCTTTTCTTCTTCTTTATATATAAACATAATATTGTGAAACAGTCATGGTTTCGTGTTACCTTTAGGCAATCACACAAGTCATTCTTTGAGAAGTCAGATCTATTTTTCGTGTGTATGCTGCATCCTTTAACCTTTGACATCGAAAAGCAAGAACTGGAGATTGAGGCAGCCAAGGTACTTCTAGGTTGATAATATGTTAGACATGCTGCTCAAATTTAATTTTTGTACATCATAATGTTTCTCTGTGAACTTAAGCAATCGTTGCATTGTTTTATTTCATGTAGTGGATGCCACTTGAGGAGTATGCAGCTCAACCGGTCACCCAGACGCATGCGCTCTTCAAGTACATTCTTGAACTTGGCTCAGCAAAATTAGACAGAGACTATGCTGGATTTTCTCCCCTGCGTATAACATCAGTTTTTGACGATAAGTTGAGTTTTTTATATTTGAATAGGCAGGAGATGCAGTGCCTAAGTTCTCTTGATCAATCATCCTAGATGCTTTTATCATCTTTTTCTGTAACCCTAGAGGGAGATACAGTGGATTTGCTTTTGCGATCAATGGATTTGAGATCTCTTCTAACATTAGAGGGAAAAAAAACCACTAAATTAATTAAGACCTAATTGGTAAAAACAAAAACAAAAAAGATTTGATGTGAAGCGACTCTCATCAAATTTAAGGTATGTGGAATTCACAAACGCACTTGTATACATCAACGGCTTAGAGTCACCTACGCATAGATTGTTGTTATTAGACTCCCATTCCAAAACAAAACATAAACATAAAAGAAAAAGATATGGGTTTTTTTTTTTTTTTTTTTTTTTTTTGAGTTGTCCATATGTAGTAGAAGCATGCATGTAAGTTAAAGCTCGTATGCTACCTGTACATTGTTATGACAAATGGTGTGCCATGCGGCACCAAATCCGGGATTCAGAAACCACGGTTGGAAGCTGGGGGTGGAATTCCACTCAATGAATTAATCCAATATAGCGTCTTCACTCATATTTCATTTCCCATCTTTCTTCCGATACACCATTACTCCTATATCCTTATTTTCGTTCTAGCCAGAGGATAGGGAGGAGGAAGCAATGTTTCCTGCAAAACTTGTTTTTGTCACAGCATTCTGTTTCTCTGTCTTCTTCAACCTTGTTTCCACTGGGGAGGTCACTAGAGATGCCATGTCTTCTCCTACAGATTGTGCCAATTGCCCTACATGTCAGTGTCCTCCGTCCATTCCAATTCCAGGAGGGTACCCTTTATATGGCCCTCCTCCACCAGGACCACCACCCCCACCATCAATTCCTGGCTACCCGTATATAGGACCGCCGCCGCCGCCTCAACAGCGTGGTAAAGGAAAATGCCCCCCAACTCAGCCTGGTCAGTGCTGCCAGTACCCTCAATATCTCTCTCCACCAGGTGCCTCGGGAGGATATGTGCCTTACCCTGACAACCATGCGGGATCATCTCCTTTGTCAATGTTCCTTTCAGTTATGATGCTGTTGTTTTCCTCATCAGCTGTTTTCTTTTAAGTCTGCATGCAATTTTCTGGTCTTTTTGTTACAAAAAAAGTCAACAATTGTTACTTTTTTATTGGTGACTGTTGGCTTCATTAGTCACCTTTTCTGGTGACTAAAAGCATTAGTCACAGTGCAGTTACAATTTTGGGCTTCATTACATATGAAGCCGTTACTAAAAGCTATTGTCACCGGTATAACAACATTCGTGACATTGTGGAAATTGACTCTTAACAGCATGTGGGGCCCATCATCTATCCAATCAATTTCAGTTTATAATATTTTATTACTTATTTGACTATCCAATCAACTTCATATTACGTATTTGATTGTTTTATTACTTAATTCTATATTTGTGTATTATAATTATTAAAAAGAATTACAATTTCTATTTGTATTTTTTTACTTTTCATTTTCTAATAATTAATTAATAAAAATATTATTTTTATTGATGTCTAGTGTTTATTGTAATTTCATTAAAATTCAATAAACAATTTAATAAAGATATTTACTTTCATTGCAATTTCTTATAGTACAGTGAACATTTCATAAACACATTAGCTTTGATTTCATAATTTTCATTATAATTTACACATATGGAGGATTAAACCTTCCAAAATATTGTCACTGGTAACTAAATATACAATCATTTGGTATCTACTTTCAAAATAACTAATTTCAAGCTTCTTGCTGGAGCTGCATTTTTCTCGAACATAAATTTATCTGATGATATTGCAGCAGCATGTTTGCTCTTGTATGAGTCTTCATTGGTGACAAAAACCAGATGAGAACATCCAAACCAAATTACCCATCACCTGTTGGTAAAAAGAAAAAAAAAACCCCAATCAATTCTTAGATGAAATCACAAACATAGCAAAGAAAAAGAAACCAAAGTCAAAACCCATATCAGATTCAGATATATCATCAACCCATATTCGACATAAACAAAGTAAAAAAATTTACAGTAGTACCAAAAAATTAAGAAATTAAAATAAGGGATAAAAAGTGGAGGTGGTTGTCTGTTGGGCTTTGATATCATCAACCCAGATTCAGATATATCATCAACCCATATTAGACTGAAGGCGTTTATGGCGGCATCTGTTGGGCTTCACCTTTACCGTGGTTGTCTGTCAGTGTCACAGAGACAAAACCCTGTTCTGAAAATAAGAGTCCCACAAAAAATTTCAAGATCTTGAGGAACTACACAATCATCTCAGAACCCACCCACACAAAATCATTCCAGAAATTATACCCACATGAAATTTGAAAAAACAAAAAGGAGAAGACCGGTGAAAACTAGATGAAAACTAGATGAAAAAACAAAAAGGAGAAGACTGGTGAAAAATTATACCCACATGAAAACCACCGATAAAAGTGGGCTTGGCAGAGAGTCGATGAGAGAGCAAGGAGAGGGTGAGATGGAGCCGAAGCTATAGGAGGATTTGGGTACTTACTAAGGCAAAGATAAGATGACAGAGGAAGGAAGCAAGTGAAGAAGTTTAGATCTGAGATCCGGTTTCTTACTTTGAATAAAACACTTGAGAGAACTAAAGTCACAGACCTTTGGCTACAAAGTTGACACGTTGGTAGTTGGTGGGATGGATGTATTGGCCAAAATCTGGAAGAAAAAGTAAACATAATATTTTATTAGTTTTAAAATATGTAATTATAATTGTAATATTTTATTGATTATCATTGTAATATTTTATTGGGTTACAATTGCTATATAAGTGACAATCATAATAAATTTTATTAGTCTCTATTATTCCTCTGACAGCCATAATAAATTAGTATTTAATTTATTGTATTTAAAGCAACAATCACCAATTCATTAAGGGTTACATAGTGAGTCACAAATATTGGTAACTAGTAACCAAAGTCATTGACTAACCCTTCAAATGTCACCAAAACTATTTTGTTAGTAAAAAAATGTGACTATTGCTTTCTTTTTTAGTAGTGGTAGGAGTATATAAACTTTCTAAATCTCATGTAAGTGGGCAATAAACCCTTTTTAATATTGTCAAAGGTAGGTTCTACTTTTATTATAATTTTGTTTATGAGTTCTGCAACTTCGGTTCTTGTAAAATGTACTTAATGTAAATTTTAATGCTCTCACTTTTCCGAAATAGATCGAATTCAATTGGTAATGGGTGGAGAAATCCGCAACGCTACAAACTACTAAGGCAAAGCTTTCATTTTCCGTGTTGGACAAATACTCTCAACATGAACTGCGTGTTACAGAGAGAGAGAGAAAGAGAGATCGGTGGGCACCCAAGTAGAATATGTGCCAGAATACTGCTTTCTCTGTGGCTGTCTGGGGCACCCAAGTAGAATATGTGCAAAGGAGCTGGGCTCTTTGGAGGATGTGAACCCGGGGTTGCAAGATCGTATGCTGGCTTTTGACAGGTTGGAGGCTAGTGAGGACATGCGAGGGCGAAAACTACGGCTGCATGGGCGCAAATCTCCAATTGGTTCAGTGGTGAGATAGAGTGGAACTAAATCTTATGATTCTGGTCCTAGGCGGTGGTCATACTTGACTTAGGGTATGGCTGAAGGGGGAGGGGGCAGTAGGGTTGATTGTAATGATTGGCGACTTAGGCAAGGAGAAGACCATGGAGAAGAACTTGTGGCTACGGCTTCCTATCTGTGCAAGACAAGGTCATGAGATATCACTCTGGCTGAAAGAATTTGTGCGGCGAGGGAGGAGGAGGAACGCAATAGACAAGTCAGGGAGGCTGCTTGGGAGGCTGGAATATTAGGACCACATGGTTCGTCTATGCGGTCTGCCACTTCTGCTGCATCTCAACGTATGGGGGATGGAACTTTAGTATTTGACGTAGATGGGGTAGCCATTGATCTGAATGAGGAGGTTAAGATGGAGTGGAAGTCAGATCCTGCAGGTAGGAACGACAGCGCGATGATGGGTCACCCAGATGTTACTTGGGGGGATTTGAGACTGCGGTACGTGTCGGCTACGCAAGAGTCCGACCTTTTTAATTTGGGTCCTCTCATTAATGCTCAAGCTTATGATATTCATACGGCTAGGTTAGGCTTGCGGGGCAAGCGAGGAAGGAATGAGGAGGAGATGTATAAGATGGATAAGCGGGTGTGTACAACCAATCTGGTGACAAGGACTTCTGACGAGGGATGTGTTGAGGGATTCAGGCGGGAGTTTATTTTTGATGACACACTATTACAGGCAGAGGAGACCAGCCTTATCGGGTCTCCACGGGTGTTATGAGGATCATTGCATGGAACTGTCAGGGTATTGAGAGTGCTCTGACAGTTTCGAGTCTTAAGGAGCAAGTGACGCTCCAAACTCCCGACATAGTGGTGCTACTAGAAACAAAGAACCAGAGCACCCGCTATGGTTATTTGAAGAGGCAGCTTGGAATGAACTTTATCCATGTTGTTGAACCTTGTGGACTCAGTGCTAGTCTATGTATATTTTGGAAGGAAATGTCGCAGGTTGTGTTACTGAAATATGCTAGTTTTTTTTATTGAAGTTATTATCAAGGATGAGGAGAATAGAAAGACATGGCGTTTCTTTTTGCTGTGTATGCAAGTACGAATGCACGGATTCATAGGAATCAATTGTAGATACTATATGAGAGGATAGAGTGAAGTCAATAAGCGTGCCTTGTAATGGGCAATTTCAATGATATTACAGATATTATGGAAAAATCTAGTAGGGTTCCACGTACAGAACGGAGTTTACATGATTTTCGTACTTTTGTTGTCGATAGTCAGTTGTTGGATTTGGGGTATGTTGGTTTTCCATTTACTTGGAGGAACCGTCAGCAAGATGGAGGAATTATGGAACACTTAGACAGGGGGTTAGGCAATGATCAGTGGGTATCGATGTACCCGCAGACGTCGGTGCATCATGTGATGGTGGCAGGATCGGACCATGCTATGCTTTTTCTACAAACCCAAGGGTCTAATAGGAAATGGTGCAAGAGGTTTATTTTTTATCCGAGTTGGGGGGAAGCTGAGGGGTGCCATAAAGTAGTGGAGGAGAGATGGGGGAGGAGAGGTGGGGGAAGTGTTTTCCGGGTTTAAAAGGCTTACAGATATCTGGGACATTAACTTGGGTGAGGAAAGGGTTGTTGAATTGACGACGGTAGGAGTGGAGGAGTTCCAAAATTGCTGTTGATTTATTGCGGCAACAGCTGCATGCAGCTTATATTGCTCCCACCTGTGCTCGAGATGAATTGGTGCAACTGGAATGTGAACTTAAAGGGGCAATAAGAGAGGAAGAGGTGTATTGGAAGCTTAAGTCAAGAGTTCAATGGCTTAATGAAGGGGAGAAGAACACTAAATTTTTTCACTCAGAAATGATAGCTCGCCGACGCGGCAACAGGATGCTGGGCTCAGAGGACTCTGCCGGAAGATGGTGTACTTGGGAGGATGACATGCGAACTATTGCCATCTCCTATTTCCAGGACATTTTTACATCTCAGACTCCCATGCATATTGATACCATAATTGGGTGCATTCAACAATAGGTCACCCAGTAACAGAATTCAGATTTAATTCGCCAGGTGTCGTTTGAGGATATTTGGCAAGCTGTGAAATCCTTGAATCTGACTAAATCACCGGGGCCTGATAGGTTCACTAGGAGTTTTTTCCAGCAGTATTGGGATGTGATTGGTGAGGATATTATTGGGATGGTCAAGAGCTTCTTTCATTCGAGCTGGCTTCATAGGACGTTCAACCACACACATCTTGCCTTGATTCCAAAGATTACTCATCCTAGGATGATGACATAGTGGAGGCCAATGGCCCTATGTAATCTTTTTTATAAAATCATATCTAAGATATTAACAGGCAGACTCAAGCGGGTGCTTCCTGCGGTGGTGAGTCTCAACCAATCTGCCTTCATTGAGGAGCGGTTAATCACAGATAATATTTTGATTGTGCATGAGATACTTCATTTGCTCAAGACGGGAGGTGGAAATGGGAGATCTAGTTTGGCGTTGAAATTAGATATGGCGAAGGCTTATGACTAGGTTGAATGGGCATTTGTGGAGGCTATGATACGGTGACTGGGTTTTGATCCTATTTTTCGAGGATGGATTATGGAGTGCATCTCTACCATTACTTATAGTGTGATTATTAATGGGGAGCCTACAGGGTACATCAAACCCTCTCGGGGGCTGCGTCAAGGGGACCCGTTATTTCCTTTCTTATTTTTGTTGTGCGCTGAGGGCTTATCTGCAATGATTAAAATGAATGAAGAAAGAGGGCGCTCCAAGGGTTTCGGTTTTATCCTCAGGGGATGAGTATATCACACTTATTTTTTGCTGATGACTCTATCATTTTTTGCAAAACCGATGAACATGAGGTTTACTGTCTGAAAAACATTTTAGAATGATATGAGAAAGGCTCTGGGCAATGCATTAACCTGGAGAAGAGTTCACTTTACTTTGGCCAGAATTGTCCTGTGCGTGTGGGCAAAAAAGTGAAGGGCATATTAGGTGTACAACAAAAGGATGGGTTTGGAAAGTATCTGGGGCTTAATGCTGATTTTGGTGCATCGAAACAGAAAGTTTTTGAGGATGTTCGAAAGAAGATAACTGCCAAACTTATGGGATGGTCTGAGCAATATTTATCGCATGCGGGAAAGGAAGTTCTGATCAAAGTCGTAGCTATGGCTATGCCTAATTATGCCATGTCTTTTTTTAAGTTACCAATTAATTTATGCAAGGAGATTGAACGAGGGATTACTAATTATTGGTGGAAGGGCGAGTTGGCAGTGCCTATGTATGCTTAAATAGGCAGGGGGTATGGGCTTTCGAGACTTAATGTGCTTTAACTTAGCCATGCTCGTGAAAATCGGCTGGCGTCTCATTATGTACTCCGACTCCCTATTGGCTAGAGCCCTTCGAGATAAGTACTTTCACTCATCAGATTTTATAAGTGCTAGTTGTGGACATGGAGGGTCGTGGGGATGGAAAGGTATTGTGCAGGGGCTGCGGATTTTGGAGGAAGGTATAAGATGGCGTATTGGTAATGGAAGGATAGTTCGAATATGTTATGACAAATGGGTGCCTACACCTTCGACGTTTAAAATTTACTCTAGACACCCAGATATGCCTATTTTGGTACATGGGCTTATTGATCCTATGACACAGATGTGGAATAACGATCTTATTATGAGGTATTTTAATCGTGATGAAGCCCAGACCATCTTATCCTTACCAGTTAGTAGATGGGGATGTGAAGATAAATTGGTGTAGCATTATACTTCATATGGAGGTTACTTAGGCAGGAAGGCTGAGGGAGAAAGTAGCAATGAGCGGGATCATAAGAGTTTCTGGAAAAGTATTTGGGGGTTGCCTACCCCTCCGAAGCTTCACGCGTTGATGTGGAGGGGTTGTCGAAATGCATTAGCGGTAAAAGATAATTTGCGGCGCCGGCGGGTTGATGTTGACAATATGTGTGCTCTTTGGGGCCATGAGGGAGAGTCTCAGGTTCATGTTTTCTTCCAATGTGAGTACGCGAGAGTATTCTGGTCTGCGAGTCCCTTACAATTGGATGTTTTACAAATTGAAGGTGAGGAATTTAGTGACTGCTTTGGAGGAGGCTCTTAAGCAAGTTTGATAGGGATGAACACTACATGGAGGTGCTACAAAGCATTGTTTTTGGTCTATGATGGCTGTGGAAGACTAGGAATGGCGCCGTCTTTGATGGGACTACTATGGATCCTGAGGAGAGTGTGCTCTGTTTTCGATCTCATATGCAGGAGTTCAGGGCTGCCCAGCAGCTGAAGAAACCTCTGGTTAATGAGCATCCCAGTCCTCCTGAGCTACAAGCTCACCCTGTATGCATGTGGACTAAACCAGCGGTGGGGTGGGTAAAGGCTAACTGTGATGGTGCTTGGTTGCCGCAAACAAAAAAAGGTGGGGTGGGGTGGGTGATTAGGGATGAGGATGGGTGGATGCTGTTTGCTGGAGGTGTTGGTGGGCTTCAAGGGAGCCTGGCCTTAGTGATGGAAGCTGAGGCTATTAGAGAAGTTCTGCTAATGTGTTTGCAGCGTCAATTGCTACATGTTGAAGTGGAATCAGATTCGTTAACTATCATTCAAATGCTACAAGGTAAGCGGCAGGTGGATGTCGTAGTGGAGGCTATTGTTTTTTATATTCGTTTGCTTGCTGGTCAATTGTAGCAAGTGGTCTTTTTGGATACTCCCTGACAGAGTAATAAGGCAGCGCACCGGGTTGCGGCCTTTGTGTCTAGAGTAGGAGGTAACCACGTATGGGACCAAGTGTGGCCTGAGTGGGTTTTGATATTCTTGCTAGTGATGTAAACTTATCTATTCGACTTTAATAAATCTTTCTTTGTTTGGAAAAAAAAAAATTGATGTTCTTATGACGATAAATTTTTATTAAAATTTTATCCACTTAAGGAATTAAAGTAGGCCCTACATGTGCCACGTCATTATTTCATGGATTTATTTTAACGGTAAGTTTTACAACATAACCATATTGCAACAATTTTGAAAAATACAAATACTTAAATGTTAAAATTAAAAACACGTGTACTGACATGCTTTATGGGTGAAAGTAACCATTCTTTAATTGACTCTAATTTCTTAACTCAACATCCAAAACGAAATACTTAACCTCGAACTCAAAATGAAGTCAAGCAAATAATCATTTTTCTTTTTCTAGAATGTAAAAATTTGGTAAACAATCGACTTGAGTTACTTTCTGACTATGTTTTTGTTAATATTGTATGTGGGAATGATTTTCGTCTCCAAAAAACATTTGATCAATAGATTCCCCTTTCTCCTTCCTCAAACTCCTTCTCCCTACAAAACCAATCGGAGTAAAAGGACCATACCCAGGGGGGGTGTTGGCCAAAGGCCCTCCGATGCCTAAGTTAGTTCAATTGGATCTTTGTAAATAGACAACAATAGCTAAAAAGGGTATGTAGCTCTCTCGGGGAGAGAACTAGGTGGGCGGAGCCGTGTGTGAAGGCTTGAGCCTTGTAAAAGAGAGGGAGAGAAAGGTGGCAAGGAGATGGAATTTCTGCAGTATTTTGAGAGCTTAGAATGTGTTACTTATGCCTTGTGTAGCCTTGTATTTATAGAGCCTCAGGGCTAGGGTTTCTGGAGAGATAAGACCTATCTTTCCTCAATAAATGGGATTTAAATAATTAATGGGGTTTAGATAATTAATGGAGTTGGAATAAATCAGAAATTAGGGATTAGGATAAATCACAAATTAAGGATTAGGATAAACCCCTAATTTGTGGCAAGAGTCCCTAAATCAAATAACCCCCCCAAAATAGGGAAATTATTTACCTAGAAATTTACGGTTCCACAAATGCCCCCCAGCTTCTGCATGGGGCGTGGTGGCATGTGGGAAATGTGGATAAATTGTTGGGTTGTCTAGCTGTGTCTGGGCTTCCTTCTTTGATTTGGGCTCAAGTTTGGAGGAGGCTTGTGACTTCATGAAGATCAATGAGCCTCAATTGCTATAAGTGCAGGGCTTCTCTTCACTCCTTTCCAAATTGCAAACTTGCTTCCTCTACTTTCTGTTTGTGAGAGAGATCTTGGAGAATTGTACTGCTTGTCAAGGACAGGAGTTGCCGTGCACACCAAGGTAGGTCATGGTCTGCTGATCTGCTTCAATTTGAATTTTTTGATGTGTGGCTGACTGACTTCAGTCTTCTGCTTGCAAAGAATGATATCAGCAAGAAGCTCAACCTCGGCTCCGACATGGCCAAGGTTCATCAGGCTCTGAACATCCCTGCCAAGTTCCGTGAATGGTGCTGGCTGCTGAGCAAGTATCTGAACAGGATGGAGGTGCAGATGTTGCGGAGTAAGCAGATGGGGCTGCTGAGCAGGTGACTAGAGTTGCTGAGCAGGTCGCTGAACAGGATGGTAGCACAGATGTTACGGACATGGAAAGAGCTGAAGACGAGGCGATAGTTTAAGAGGTTGCAGATCAGTTGTCTCCTGTCGACATCTCGGAGTAGATGAAGACTCATTTATTTCTTTTTAGCTTTTGTAGTCTGCTTTCTTGTTTAGAATAATTGGTCTTACTTGACCATCTTGTTTTTGTTGAACTTGGCCAGTTGGCCACTTTGCTATGGAATTTTCAGTTTTTCTAACTTCAATTCGCAAAGTGTCTTGTGAACTGCTTGAGTGTTTCTGAATAGTGGCCTGCTTGGCATGCGTCTCCCGAAGGACGCTTCGTTTATGGTGGACTGCTTGTCCTACATCTCTCAGAGGACGTTTCATTTGTGGTGGTATGCTTAACCTACGTCTCCCAAAGGAAGTTTCATTTGTGTCCACTTGACCCGCGTTTCCCAAAAGACACTTCATTTGTGGTGGTCTATTTGACCTATGTCTCCCGGATGACGTTTCATTTGTGGTGGTCGGCTTGACCTGCACCTCCCTTAGAACGTTTCCTTTGTGGTGGTGGCTTGACCTACATCTCCCTTAAGACGCTTCTTTGGTGGTTGGCTTGACCTGCATCTCCCTTAGGACTTTTCATTTGTGGTGGTCAACTTGACCTGCGCCTCCCTTAGAACGCTTCTTTTGTGGTGGTCAACTTGACATGCGCCTCCTTAGAACGCTTCTTTTGTGGTGGTCAACTTGACCTGCGTCTCCCTTACGATGTTTCCTTTGTAGTGGTCGGCTTGACCTACATCTCCCTTAGGACGCTTCCTTGGTGGTTTGTCGTCTCCCTTAGGACATTTTGGATGGGGGTCTATTGTCTCCCTTAAGACTTTTTGGACAGGGGTCCATTGTCTCCCTTAGGACATTCTGGACATGGGTCCATCGTCTCCTTTTGGACCGGGGTCCGTCGTCTCTCTTAGGACGTTTTGGACGGGGGTTCGTCGTCTCCCTTAGGATGTTTTGGAAGGGGGTCCGTCGTCTCCCTTAGGACGTTTGGGATAGGGGTCTGTCGTCTCCCTTAGGACGTTTTGGATGGGGGTCCGTCGTCTCCCTTATGACGTTTTGGACAGGGTTCCATCGTCTCGCTTAGGACGTTTTGGATGGTCAATCGTCTCCTATATGGCGTTTAGGACGTTTTGGTCGGGGGTCGTCGTCTCCCATAGGATGTTTTAGATGGCGTTGCTTGCAAAGAAGGCGATGATCTGCTTGCAAATGAATTGTGAGTCATTATCGGTAACCAGCGATTGTGGACAGCCAAACCAGCAGATGATGTTTCTCTAGACAAATCGTTCCAAGTATGCCTCTTTAGTAGAGAATAGAGCTTCGACTTCAATCCATTTAGTAAAATAGTCGGCGGCAACAATCATCATGTTTTTCTTGGCGGGTGCCGACAACAGGAGAGCCACTAGATCAATGGCCCATTGAATGAATAGCCATGGATTTTTCTACGGATGGTCGACTTCGGCAGGCAGTTAGGAACTGGTTTGTATCGTTTGCAGCGATCACATCTTTTGACATACTCTGTGGAGTCGTGGCGCAAGGTAGGCCAAAAATAGCCTATGTATTTTACAGAGGGCCTCAAGTGTTTGAGGGTATTTTATGCAGGTGAGATGACGGCCGGAGTATGATCTGCAAATGAGCTTGTTGTCTCACATGTAGTATCTCACGACTTTCTGCTAAACCATCCTATCTTGAAACTTATCCATTGGCAGATTTCCATTCGCCAAGTAGTCGATGATGGGGTCTTCATCAATCTACATTGTGTCGATTGGCTCTATTTCTTCTATGCTTAGTCGATCAAGTGCTCGGCCGGGATGGAGCGTCTGAACTGGGTATCCAGTGCTAATCTCGGACTTGCCAGTGCGTCTGCATGCGCATTCTTTGCCCGGGGTACCTGTTGGATGGTGAAAGTATGGAATGCCTTCAACAGCTCTTGGACTTTGTTAAGATACATGACCATTCTTGGGTGTTTCGTCATGTATTCCCTTGATGCCTGATTTGTGATCAGCTGGGAATCTGAGTAGATGATCAGTTTCTAGATTGAAAACTCCTTTGCTAAGCGCAGGCCGGCGAGCAATGCTTCTTATAATGCCTCATTGTTTGAGGCTAGGAAGCCAAGTGTGATAACTTCCTCCTTTCTGGTTTGGCGCTTCGTCTATGCGCAACTGCCATGTGTCTGCAGGAGTGTCAGGTTCGGCGGAGGAGGCCTTGTCTACTCTCGAACTTCCTTTGTTTTTGTTAACCAGCTTCTCTTATTCGACTGATGAAGCGAATTCTGCCATGAAATCAGCTAAAACCTGGGCTTTTATAGCAGTCTTCAGCCTATAGAAAAGGTCATATTGACTTAGTTTAATATCCCACTACATGAGTTGCTGAGAAGCATCCGGGCTGTGCAGAATTGATCTCAGTGGATATTCGGTCATAAGAATGATCTTATGAGCTTGGTAGTAGGGTCGTCATTTTCTCGTGGAAACTACGAGTGCCAAAATGAGCTTCTCCATTATCGGGTAGCGAGTCTCAACATTGAGGAGAGCTTTTGACATGTAGAATATTGGATGTTGGGCCCCCAGCTCTTCTCAGATGAGAGCTGAGCTGAAGGCTGAACTAGACACTGCCAGGTACATGAACAAGTCTTCACTAAGTACAGGCTTCGAAAGCAGGGGAGGTGACGTAAGGTAAGCTTTTAGATTCTGAAAAGTTACTTCGCACTCCTCGTCCCATTTGTCTATTTGCCCCTTCTTCAACGCCGCGAAGAACGGTCTGCACTTGTCGGTAGTTCTCGACAGGAACCGGTTGAGGGTGACTGCTTTGCCCGTTAGACTTTGTATTTCCTTGACTGTTGAAGGTGACTTCATCTTGCGAATGGCCTTGATTTGGTGTGGGTGTGCTTCGATACCTCGTTGAGTGACTAGGTATCTCAGGAATCGGTCGGACGATACACCGAACATGCTTTTACTAGGATTCAGATTCATGCGATATTGCCGGAGCAGGCTGAATGCCTCAGTGAGGTTCTTGATGTGGTTTGCAAGCTCAGGGGCTTTGACCAACATGTCGTCTACGTAAACTTCCATGGTTTTGCCGATTTGCTTCTTGAAAATTCTATTCACGAGCCTTTGGTAGGTTGCTCCTGCATTCTTGAGCTCAAAGGGCATGACCTTGTAGTAGGAGGTCCTTCTCTTGATGATGAAAGAGGTATTCGCCTTGTCACCTTCGTGCATCAGGGTTTGATTATAGCCGGAGTAGGCGTTCATGAAGCTGAGTAGCTGATTGCCAGAAGTTGAATCCACCAGCTAATCGATTCTCGGCAATGGGAAGTTGTCTTTAGGGCATGCTTTATTGAGGTAGGTGTAATCGACACAAACTCTCCATTTGCCCTTTTCTTGTTTCGCCATTAGAACAACATTGGCTAACCACTTTGAGTAAGAGACCTCTTCGATGAAGCCGATAGCTAGGAGCTTGTCGATCTCGGCTTCAATGATCGCGACTTGCTCTGTTGTGAAGTTGTGTCTCTTCTGCACCACTGCTTGTTGGTAGGGTTGACATGGAGCCGGTGGCAGATGATGTTTGGGTCAATGCCATGCATGTTAGATGGCGACCGTGCGAACATGTCCTTATTGTTCTGCATGAAGGTGGCTAGCTCCACCTTCTCGTTTGGGCTCAGGCACTAGCCGATCCGCTCTTTTATGCCTGGCTGGTCAAGATCGAGGGGTACTAACTCAACGTCTTCCTCAGGGGAGCCTTTCGGGCGGATTCCCTCACCTCAATCCTTCTCGTTTGGGTTTAGACGCGAGCCAATCTGCGCTTCTCTGTCTGGCAGGCCAGGATCAGGGGGTATTAACTCAACGTCACCATAGAGCTTCCAACCCTTTTCAGGGGAGTCTTCCGGGCGGATTCCCTACCCTTGATTCTAGCTCCTTAATTGCTATTGCGAGGTACCAACTCCCTTCCTTTTCAGGTTTGCTTGTCTACTAGGAGAGCGTCCTGCCTCGTCGGTAGCCTGCATCACCGTTGTGAACTGTAACTGCTTGCTCTTCTTTAGCCCTTAGGTGTTCATCTCCTTGCCATGGCTTGGTCGCTGTTGATCTACCCAATTCCGCCCCCAAGGATGGGGTAGCATATCTTCTGATGTGAAGCTGATGTGATAGCTTCAATCTTGCTGATCCATGGTCGGCCCAAGATACCATTGTAAGGGGAGATCTGGTCGATGACCATAAAGGTCTGCAAGTAGACCACCGGGGGTGAGTGGATGTCAAGGTCAATCGTTCCCATAGTGATTGACGTGTCCCTATTGAAGTCGATGAGCGATTTGGCAAGTTTGTTAATCTTGGGCTCCAGTCCCATCTACTGGACTACTGACAGTTAGGGATGGCAACGGGTCGGGTAAGGGTCGGGTATGACAATACCATCCCCGTCCCCATTCTCCATCCCCGGCCCCATCCCGAACCCATCCCCGTTTAATAGGTTTTAGGGAATCCCCATCCCCGTCCCCATCGGAGACTATCCCCATACCCGCCCCAAATCCCCCATTTTTTTTGCATAAAAAATATTTATCATACATTTTAACATTAAGTTTTATATTAAATTATCATTCAATACATCCAAATAAACTATAAAGTTCAACTCAACTATTCAAAATCACATCAATATGAAATTCCAGAGAAGATTAGGAAGAATTAGGAGAGAGAGGTTAACTTAGGTTTAAACATAAATATTATAATTATATATATATTTATTTATTTATTTAAATATAAACATATATATTTTCTGGTCGGGTTCGGGGATGGAGACGCCAATACCATCCCCTCCCCATACCCGTCGGGGATTCCCGTACCGATAACCGTTTGGCCCCCGAAATCTCCCCTCGTTAGGATCGGGGATCCGCCTCCGTGGGGATTTTTGTCATCCCTACTGACAGTTGCAGGATGTTGGCTGCTGCCCTTGTCTACATTAACCCACTCGATCACAGCTTGCTCAATTTGTATGAAGATGACAAGGGCGTCATTGTGTGGCAGGTCCAGGCCGATCAGGTCCTTCTTTGAAAAACCGATGACAAGATCGTTTTCAATGGCTGGGTAGCTGGTTATGACTTGGGAGACGAGAGTCGCTTGCTTGATCTTTCTCTTTTTCTCCTGCTAGTCAGCCCGGACTCTTGATAGTCGACTAGGATAGTGTTGATCCGAATGACTTTTTGTTGTGGCTCCCGTGCACCTGCATCCCGATCCTCGATTTGTTGGATGGCCTTCTCTGCCACGAATGTTGTGCAGTGGCCGTCTCTAACCAGATCCTCGAGGTGTCTCTTCCAAGCGAAGCAGTTGTTCGTGGTATGCCCGTGCGTTCCATAGAAGGCGCAATACTCGCTGATAGACCTCTTGGGTGGGTTTCCGTTCAAAGGCAGTGGTCTTTTCAACCAGGGCTTGTCCTTTACTTGAGTTAGGATCTGGTATATCGGGATGGTGAACTTGGTGTAGCTCTCAGCTCCTGGAGCATGTCCCTGAGGCTACGATCTACGCTTGCCTTCATTCTTGTTGTTGAACTTGTCATTCCTTTGGCTTGCCTGTTTAGCCGATTGATCGGCTTGCTTAACAGCTTTCTTGGCGGCTCGTAGCCGTGAGTTGGTTTGCCTCGAGCGGGTTGGCGAGCGTCGATCGTCGCATTCGTCACGCAGATGATCACGACCTCGAACTCCTTACGGGCCCAATCTTGAGTGGATACTTCTTTGTGGGCCCAAGAAGGTGTGAATATTTGACTGCGGGCCGAGCCTCTCGTGCACGTTAGTCCTTGGACCTAACCTCGACCAGATCGTTGATCAGTTTCGAGTATGGCTTACAGATGTCTGAGTTTGGTTCGGGAGCTGAACAGCGCGTTCTCATTCTCCTCCTTATCTGCTTGCTCCTATTTGACCCACACTGGAACCCTGGAACTGTGTGCCGATCTGTGTGAGCTTTCTCTCGTCATCCCGGGGTCCAAGGTCGAGACCTTGAACTAGGTCTATCTGCTGAAGGAGCTGTTCAACCAAGTTGTTTTGGTTGTTCAGCCTCTTCGTAAGTTGATCAACTCTAATGTTGTAGTCTGCCTGGTTGCGTGGATCATAAGGAGAAAATTACGTAGGGGCCCAAAAGTGTATGGGCTATCGCTTCATTGGACGCATACACATGGGCATGCACCGAATGCGATGGCAAAGGAGGGAGCGGTTGAACATGCTCCAAGACGGCGCAATTGCTTGGTCCTTGCAGCAACAAGGTGGATGGGGCCACGGGACCGTGACTTGGTGCGGCAACAAGTGGTCCACCACCATGAGTTGGCGGCTACAAGGTGAAGCATGGTGGCGGCAAGGTTGCTTCCCCCATGAAACCTTGGGAGAATGGATTTGGATTCTCCGCGGAGCGTGCCCGTGCGGCGGTTGGGCTCCTAAGGCGCTTGCTTCCAACCATGGTTGTTTGGAATGCTTTGGTGGATTGGAAAAATAAGAGGAACGGATTCCTTGATTTGTAAGCAAGCGTTGAGTATAACTCATATTCTCACTGAAAGCACCAATTTGTGGGAGTGATTTTCGTCCCCAAAGAATATTCGATCAATAGATTCCCCTTTCTCCTTCCTCGAACTCCTTCTCCCTGCAAAACCAATCGGAGTAAAAGGACCACACCAGGGGAGTGTTGGCCAAAGGCCCTCCGATGCCTAAGTTAGTTCAATTGGATCTTTGTAAAGAGACAGCAATAGCTAAAAAGAGTACAGAGCTCTCTCGGGGAGAGAACCGGGTGGCCGGAGCCATGTGTGAAGGCCAGAGCCTTGTGAAAGAGAGGGAGAGAAGGGTGGCGAGGAGACGGAATTTCTGCAGTATTTTGAGAGCTTAGAATGTGTTACCTTATGCCTTGTGTAGCCTCGTATTTATAGAGCATTGGGGCTAGGGTTTCTAGGAGATATAAGCCCTTGTAGGGATAAGACTTATCTTTCCTCAATAAATAGGGTTTAGATAATTAATGGAGTTGGAGTAAATCATAAATTAAGGATTAGGATAAATCACAAATTAAGGATTAGGATAAATCACAAATTAGGGATTAGGATAAACCCCTAATTTGTGGCAAGAGTCCCTAAATCAATTAACCCCCAAAAATAAGGAAATTATTTGACCAAGAAATTTACGGTTCCACATTGTATGTCCCACATTGAAAAGTTAAGAAACCTAGCATGGCCTTACAAGGAGTTGAGCTACTTTTCCCATAACCAATTGGTTTTGAGTTAGAACCTCAACTTTTTTGGGAAATTGGGCAAAATACCTCATTTGCAAACTTATTGGTCATATACTATCCACCCTATATTCATTGATGAAATACTATCTATAAATACTTACCTATTTCCAACTTATTCCATTTTCCACTCTCTCTCTCTCTCTCTCTCTCTCTCTATATATATATATATATAATAGAGAGAGAGAGAGAGAGAGAGTGATTTGAGAGAGCAAATGAAAAAGTGTGCAAAAGGGAATAAGTGGGCAATAGGTATGTATTTATAGATAGTATTTCATCAATGAATTTATGGTGGATAGTATATAACCAATAAGTTTGCAAAGGAGTGGTATTTTACCCAATTTCCAACTTTTTTTGTAACATCCCGACCCCAAAAACGAAGTAAAGAAATTAAAATTAAAATGTAATGAATAAAAACAATTAAGTTAAATAAATAAACTAAAATAAAACTAATTAATTAATTAAGAAAATTATTTGAAATTAAAATATTAATTAATATTAAAAGGGGCAAAAATGTCAATTTAATTTCAGAATTTGGCAAAACGAGTTGCGTCATTGCGTTCGGCTCGTCGAAACGAGTTCGTAGACGCGCGGCACGCTCGATTTGAAATTTTAACGATTAAAAAGGACATAAAGGTAAGTTTGAAAATTGATTAAAAAATTTGTTTTAAAACCCAGTCCAATCAAAGGGCGCGTACGGCACCCTCTTCCCCAACGAAACCCACCCACCCTATCTCTGTTTTGAAACCCACTTGCTCTTCTCCGGCCACCCCAGCACCGGCCACCACCCACAAACTCTTTCTCTCTCTCCTCTATCACCTTACATAGATTTCCAGCTAGGATTTTTGCAGAAGAAACCCAAAATCTCAAACGAAAAACGAACCCAGAAACTGCCAGTTTTTGCATGTGGTTTCTAGGGCTTTTTTGGCCACCACCGGCCATGGCCACTCTCCAAACTCCACCAAAACACTCTCCACCCCTTCTACTTCATAACCCCTCGAAGGTTTGACTCGATTCCACCTCAAAATCAAAGATCCAAGCCCTACATTTTCTAGGTTTTCTCCGATCGGATTTTGGCAATTCGAGGCTGTTTCCAGCCAAATGGGCCATCGACCCAGTTAGGTAAAATACTTTCTCAACCTACTTGATTTGCTGGTGTGAATTTTGATCGGAGTTTTTGAGTTTTTGCGTTGCCGGAAATTTGATCAAGGCACCCACTCGGTGCCAGCCCATGTGGCGGCGTGTGGCCCACTTGTGGCGGCCCAATTCCGTCCCTAAATTATCCCTACGTCATTCCTAGTGCGACAGTACACTCGGATTTGAAATTGGATATCGTATGACAGTCGAACGGATTTTCGCCTAATAGGCGATATTCGAGTTCGATGTGTTCGGACGGTTGGATCGCTTTCAATTTCAAATATGTAGTTCCTTGAACCTCTAGGATTGTGTAGGAATTCTGGTTTGATGTGTTCGGACTGTTGGATCCCTTCCAATTTCAAATATATCGTTCCTTGAACCTCTAGGATGGTGTAGGAATTCGCGGATCGTGGATCAGAGCCCCGGATGCTCTGGATCATTAACTTAAATTCTAAATTAACGAAAACCATCTGATCGTGCGATCGTGAGAAATCCGACCGCTCGATCGAGTCCAAACCTTCGAGATGTGATTAGTTGACTTTGTTGGACTTTTAGGAACATTTGGATCGAAATTGGATGTTTGGTCAAATTCCTCGATCAGGGTCAAACCGACCGTTTGATTGTGACGAAACTTCAGGGATGAGTTAAACTTGTGGTTGTGGGCCTTGTTAGCTCGGTCGAGTGCAAAGAGTATGTCGTAATTGTGAGTGGACGTTTGACTTCTAAATGAATTTTATGCATTGATGATTTTATTAATGATTATGAAGGAGTTATTTATAGTTTTCACTTTCTAAGTTTGCAGTGTGATTTAAAGTGATTTTATAAAACTATGTTTATTGTTAAATGTGGATAGCTTGGGAAGTAGAAAAGGAAATGAGAACTAGATTTAATGAAATGTTGATTTGGTGCCTATTTATATATGTATATGTTAAATGATATGACATAGGATTGTTTCTCTCATCCTCCATGAGGTTTCCATGCTTCTTGCTCTCACTAGCACTAGCTAGCAAACTAGAATTCAAATCATTGAAAGATGATCACCGACTTTCCTTAATAGACGCTTCTTTGGTTTTTCATCCTGATAACAAAATTTCTTATTTCTTGCTCCCTTGTCCAAGAGAAAATCACTTCTGTCATCAAGCTAATGTGGTATACAACTTATACGTGTGTAAAATACTTGGCTCTGTACTTGAAAGGAGCTATTAATCCTTGCAAATAAATCACAATTTGCAAGCCATATAAAATGGCATAAGTAAATCATAACTGAATCGCATCTCAAGAACAAAGACATAGGAGTAAAAGAGATTAGATTTTGTTTCTTAGTGCAACACACATGATCCCGGAGCTTCTGTATTCGTGTATTTACCCGCATTTCAGAATATCTCCTCCAGACACTTCCATTTCACAAATGCTTCTCTATCTTATGTAATAAGTTAATAACATCATTGCATTTGGCCCACAAAATAATCCAAATTGATTTCATTCATTATCATTCACACCTCTATTTCAAACTCGTCTTTCACAATTCAAATGAAGAAACTCTAACAATTTTAAAGTTTTAACAAATTAGAAATCATTCACATTAGCTGAAACATTATAAATACATTGTGCAAAAATTCAATAAATAATAATTAAAAACATTCCAATGACAATGACAACAAAGTAGACTAAAAATTACTGACAACATCCTAAGTGTATAAATAGATGGATGAATCTATACCAACTACTCCACATCCACAACACAAAAATCACAACCTTACAAATTCCCCCATAAATTTTTTAAAAATAAAAACCCAACACACCCACGCACAGAACAATATCAAATTCATCTCTCACTTATTGCCCAGTGAAAACAAATTAAAATAAAAACTTACAGCAGTAAAAAGCCGACCCACATGCTGAGAACCAAACCCCCAAACCCCATCCTTCCAACCCCAACGGCTCCATCCTTATCATCCGCAGTCTGATCCGCGGGGTCATCATCCGGCGAGTCAGCGGGCGATTCAGAGTCGGCGTCGGGCGAAGGCGCTTCCTTCTTCTTCTTCTTCGAACTCTTCGGCGCGTGGGCCGGTTTCTCAGGAGCTGGAGCAGGCGCCGGAGTCAAAGCACCCTTGAAAAGCTCCTTGGGCTGCAGAACCTTGTCAATGGTGTAAATAGCCACAGGCTGCTCGTCGATCAGAGTCCCCGTGATCTTCACCGTCACGATCTTCGTCTTCAGAGTGACCTCCTGGCCGTCGTTTTGGACGGTGAAGTCAAACTTGCTAGCGCCGTCAGTGGCCAGAGTGTTCTGCAGCCCATTGTTGGACTTCAGCGTGGCCATAGACTGGTACACCGGAACGCCGTGGTACTCGAGCAGCGCCGCCTTCCCGGTCCTGGTTAAGTTCTTGAACTTGGGCAGGAACGCCTTGAAAGCCTCGTCCATCGGGCAGAACACGGTCAGCCCGCCGCCGACACTGTCCTCGTAGGTCTTGAAGGCGTCCGGGTTGGCGAGCAGCGTGTCGGCGAAGACCTTGCAGCCGTGGGCAGACATTATGCTGGTGATGTTCAGCTCGGCGGGGCCCGGTGCCGGGGCCTCGGCGGCCTGGCTGGGGAGGATAGAGCTGATGTGGATGACGGAGATGTTGTACGGAATCTCTTCGACGGATTTAACGAAATGGGCGGGGAAGGTGCCGTCGTTGTCCTCGGGGGTAAATCCGACCTTTCCGCCCTTGAGGTCGGTGATGTTGACGAAGCCGGCGGAGCCAGGGGCGGCTCCGGAGGCCTGGAACATGGTGGAGGCGAGGGCGGTGCCGTTGGTGATCTGGTGGAGCTTCTTGGCGCCGAAGTAGTCGAGGAGGACGTGGAGGGAGAGGATGTTTTTGACGGTGTAGATGGAGGGGGACTTGGCGAGGAGGGCTGACATGGCGGAGTTGTCGACGGCACAGACGGTGATGGTGGTGTGCTGGTTGATTTCGGCGGCCAGGTGGGTCAGGGTAAGGTAGTGGTTGAAGGTCGAGAACTCCGGGTGCTTGGCCAGGATGCGCGTGATGTTGTGGGCTTGGGCGAGGGTGGTGAGGAGGGTTAGGGTTAGGAAGAGGGCGCCGGCGGCGGTGGCCCGGCGGAGCTGCATTGTGAGTGGGTTTTGGATCTGCAGATTTTGGGTCTAGAGAGAGAGTGTGGGTGGGTTTTAGAGAGAGAACGGGAGAGGTGTGGGTTTGCTTGGTGTAAAGTGAGAATGAGAGGGTGAGAAAGGGTGATAGTGAGAGTGAGAGTGAGAGTGAGAGTGGAGGACAGTAGGAGGGGAGGGGAGGTTTATAAGAATGGGGCTTAGATGTGAGGAAAATTACAGGTGAAGCCACCTGGGTTTGGTCTCTTTGGTGTCTTTAGTTGTTCGAGTCGAGTGAAGCATCAAGGGGCTGTGTGTGGGCCCCTTTTCTTTCTTTGTGTTTTGTTGGTTATCTTCTTTTCTTATGCGTGGAAGAATTGAGAGAACAAATGAGGAAAATTTTGTGAGTATTCGTTTGGTTGCGGGTTTAGTTCAATTCGTTGGAGAAATTGCGGTTTTGCGATGTATCGGGTATCTCTAACTAAGATTTCGAGTTCTATAAAGTGAGCAATAATTAGCGTTTGTTAATGACATCAAACCAACTTTTGGTTCAACTATTACCATTTCAAAACAATTGGCGGGTGGTCATTCAAGTTTTCAAGTCTTTCTTCTTCTTTTTTTGTCAAAAATATAAAAGACAAACTTTGTTTTTAATGTAAAAGAGCAAGTATTTTATTGATAAGGTAAACAAAAACAAATATAAAGCAACTATTGATAAGATACTGAATATAGATACAACTTATCATGTGACCAAACACAACAATAAGTTGAATTCATTTGGAGAGAATACATAGCCCCAAAATGATTAAAATTCCCGAATCATCAACCAGAAGCACATGTACTCAACCTTACAATAAAGAATTGCTGCGCAATGGCAAAAACGACAAATCCATACCGAAAGCCAAAAGCAAAAAGGAAATTGAATATCCTAAACAAAAAAAAAACATCATACTTTTAAATAGTACATGAGAATTTATAGATTAAAACAAACTAAGAAACAAGATCACCACTCCACATCCTCTTGGGCAGACAGAAAAAGAGAGTCATAGAGCCACACCACCTAAACCCATAATATCACACAAGCTAAACTCAAACCCGACGCAACCCGGCATCATCCTTGCTATGTAGCTCCAAATCTATATCAAAGGCTGACAACTGAAGCCAAATCCTTGCATGTGTGGGCCAAAATACGACAACTATATCATAGCAACGACAACGTTTTACAATAATTGTTTCCGCATCACAAAACAAACACAAAACACAAAAAACAAAGAATCCAAATGGAAAAGGAAGGGAAGGAGAGGAATGGGGATGGAGTAAGAAGGGTAGCCGCCAAACCCAAAGGGGGCGACAGTTAGAGATTTTTCGTTAAGGTTTTCTCAAGGAGCAGTTATTATGTATAAAAGAGAAACGTATAGATTGGGGATTTTAGATTTTTTTTAATTGGTGTCCCTACTAAAAAAAAAACATTTGTGATAAATCTACAAGCTCATTGGAACATTTTTGGACCGGAAACACTCATTGACCTAACGTTGATTAATAAGTGATTAATTGTATCTCAATGAGTGTTGCCTATATTCATTAAAAAAGAGGGGTTATATTTATGAAGAAAATAATTCTCTTTTTTAAAGTGATTTATTGCCCTAAAAAGAGAGTTTGTATAGTTTTTATTTATTTATTATTATTTTAGGAATGATAAGATATTTACAATATGCTTTTATAATGGCCCAATATACCCACAACAACAAGGATGCACCACCACAATAAGGTTAGTCACAACTAACTATGTATTGAACTAATCACATACATATAGTCACATTGTCATTCATGTTAGTCAAATTCGAGACCTCCTCCAACTAAGTGGAGATAAATACCAATACACCAAAAACTAGTTGGTTCTCATATAATTAATCTCTATCAAAAAAACAATAAAATTATATGATGAATAAAGTTCTCTCATATCGTCGAGGTTCTACAATAAAATCAAAATACAAGATCTAGTCTCTAACAAACATGCTTTTCTTCAAAAACATGTTTTCAGATGTAACCAAAATTATTTTTGAAATTTTCAAGTAGTCATTTTTTCGCAGGTGTTTCGAGAATGGAGCCGGGTCAGATGCCATCATCACATGACTAGCAAGATGATGGATACTAGAAGCTTCCACTATTAAAAACTAATGGAAAAAGTGAAACATGTTGCAATTATATGTTGCAGTTTTATTTTGTGTTGGGCAAATGTGGTGAAATTATGGCATCTCTAAGATTTAAAAGTTTTGCAAAGTGAACAATTATTATTAGCCCTTTTTTCTTTTTAAATCATCAACCAACCAACTTTTCCTCAACTCTTACCGTTTCAACCGTCCAACTTTTTCTTAGAGATGAGAGCCCTTAGCGGTTGAAAAGTATTGAGCCCTTAGGCGCTTTGGTTAAATGCATCTTACCGTGCCTAATATTATTAATGAAGTTTTTGGAGCTTAGACTAGATTGTTTTTCAGTGGTTGTCCTCAATAAAATAAATGTATAAGCACTCATTAAGACTAAGTTGATTAATGAATAATGAAATAGTTTATATTAAGCCCCCTTGGCGTAGCGCAAGGGAGAAGGACAAGCTTGGTCAAATTGTAAACTCGGGGGATTATTTTTGCTTATTATTTTAATTCAAGGTGTATCTTCACTACATTCCTCAATATTTGACACGTGTCTATAGACATAACCATAGTTAACTTTTGCTTTGTATTTATGAAATCATGATTATGCATATGGACACGTGTCAAGTACTGAAGATGATGATTAATGTACACTTTGGTTTAAAGTGGTGAGCAAAAATGCAGAGGTTAGCTATTCGAATCCTACTACTATTGTTGTGCGAGTTCCTAATTTACCGGTACACACACTGTGGGACCGAAAGTGTGGGCCGGGGTTGACCTAACAAGTCCAATGTGGCCATGCCTTGAAGGGATTCCTCGATATCAAAAAATAAAATAAAATAGTTTGCATATTAATGTCGTGTATTGTACATATTCTGTCATTTTTTAAGAGAAGTATTGTACATACATATTCATTGATAAAGAAAGAGGAGTGAGATTCATAATGGCAAAATAGACCAAATCATAGTAGGTTCTATAAGGGGTTTTGGTTTCCTCTATCCGCCCGCTCTCAATGAGAAAGGATAGGTTACTTTACTAGTCTCCACAATCAAAATCTCATATGTAGGGATTGTATTGGGTTCTTTTTCTTAATAATATAATATCGTTGCCAACGAGAATTCCCACAAAGATCGTAATTATGTGTGTGTGAGAAATTCATATCTTCTGTAATTTAAATTATCGTTTGTACTATATATATATATAATATCGCTTTTTTTAAATAGAGCTAATTTTTCCACTTATCTTTTGTCCACTTATATTCTTTTTCTATGTTATAGTAAAAGTATTTAAAAAAACAAAATAGAATGTAAATGGACAAAAAAAAAGGAAAATCAGCTCCATCTCTAAATTAATTTAAAAATCTTTATTTATTTATTTTTATTTTATAAAATTTTAATCGGACAATAACCTGAAGGCTTGAAGCGACAAAGAGGTTTGAAACTTTAAGAATACTGAAAAGAAGGACGTTAGCAGCAGATCACGTGGTTTTAGCATCTAATTGATCAGAAATCAAGGCACTCGCTCTCTCTCTTTTAACCCCTAAACACGGTCTCGCACGCATAGAATCAGCTACTCGCACGTTGCAAAGTCTGCTACTTGTAGGACCAAGATAGATATTTGGGGCCCACCTCACCCCTAATCATTTGCTGCATGCACGACCACAGAGTTCAACTGGTGATCATCCATCAGCACCCGTCAAATCGTTGACCAACCAACAATGGTCTGAGTGACTGTGCATATGACCGTTGATTTTCAACGGATATGGCAGTAACGTGTCGGCAAGCACCAGGGAGGTAGTTTTGTAGTTTTAGGGAAATGAGAGGGTGGTTTCGCTGGAAGGGGGTGTGAGTGAGTGATCCAACTCAATGTAGGGCCAATCTGCTACACAGCCCAGAACATTGCTAGGCTGGCCATAGTCCTATAAGATAAGGCCACGTTGCGGGAATATCTACCATCTTACATCGGCTAGATCCTCCACCGACAATTGCAATTTGTAATTTGCAGGGTTGGAAAGCACGATAATCCTTGACAATTAAGATTTTATTTTTAAAATAAAAATTACTATGCTGGTTACGTATAAACTTTATTTTTATAATTGAGATTAATTGCTTGTCAAAAATTGTAGGATTTGTTTTCTCTATGTGTTATAAAATTCAACCCTTATTAGTTTTGATGGACCCGAATTTCTTTTAGGTGATTTAGATTGCGAATATTAGATTTTCAATTTACTCTATAGATAAATTTTCGGTGAACAAAATAAAATATTAAGCTAAACGGCCTATGATTAAACTATAGTATTTCTATAAAAGAAAAAAACTATAGTATTTGAAGAGTTTACTTTCTTAATGAACTAGCCCCTTGGCGCGTGTGAGAATTGATTTTCTTTTTTGTTTTGTTTTTTTAAAAAATTTATTTATTTTAGAATTAAGAAATATAAAATAGGTAGTTTTGTTCCATAAAAATAGGACTCATTATCTTTTTGTTTTTAATTTTAATTTTATAAATATGAAAAAATATAAATTTACCATATTATCAACATTTAATTAATAATTTAAATTCTTCATGTTTGCATTAACCAATGGCATTTTCTCGTATTTTGAATGTTTCACGATTATCTGCATTTTGCTTTATATATATAGATAAAATGAGACTAGAACTGAATGTTAGGCCATCTCAAGCCATAAGCCATATTTAGCCCTCAAAACATGCAAAACCCATCTCCGGTCATGGGCTATATAAAAAAAGGCTAAATTTTGAGAGCTACATTTAAACATTTAACCCTCCAACTAGGGGCACTTGAGCCCAATTATAGCCAATGCCAAATTTTTGTGTGTGGGCCTAGCGCATGTTATGCCCAACAAGACGTGTGATCAAAAGAACATCTCGTGCAACTAGAATCCAAGGGTTTATATTAAAGACGCGCTGACGTCAGCTACCCATTACAATTTTTTTTTTCATTTAACATTTTAAATGTATTTAAATTCGTTTATATATATAAATTGGTTTTGACCGTTGGAGGTCGGAAAGTTTTGGAATGTTAACTTTTTTTTTCTTTAAATGTTTAAACGTATATAAAACTTGTTTTTGTAAAAAAATTTAAAAATTATTTAGAAATGCAACAATTTTTCAAAATAGCCATTGTGGGTTTTTTTTTTCTTATTTTAAAATTGTAAAAACTTAAAATATGTCTGAAAGACACCACTTCCAATCCCAATCTCCGCCATTGTTCTCTATTCTCTTTCTCCCCAACAACAACCCACCACCCCAACTCTGATCCACCCCACCCCTTAATATATATATATATATATCTCTCTCTCTCTCTCTCTCACACACAAGAACAACCCTTACCCCCACCATCCCTGGCCATTTGCCCCATCTCAACTGCTCACCCAGATTTTCCAACCCATCCCCACTCCCCTCTCTCCATCTCTGTCCCTTTGGCCATGCCCTTCCTTCCCACCTCTCCGTTGCTGGGTCATTCCCTCCCTGACAACCCCCATCCTTTTTTTCTTCAAGTTTTTTTCCTTTCTCTAATGTCATGACTTACTTTAATGTATTTTAAATATTTTTAGGTTTATAGGTTTCCAAAAGACAAAAAAAAAGTTTATCATGTGTATTTAACATCAAATTTAACAAAATAAACAACATTGGTTAACGGTCCTAAACACAATAATCGAATTGACCAAATTGAAAACACAGGGTTTAAATTGACTAGTATGTTAATACACAAGGACCATTTTTACATTTAAGCCTTTTTTATTAATAATGATTTTTTCATTTTTAAAATACCTTTGAAAATGGAAAGACTAAAATACCCTCAAAATAGATGGAAAATTAGATGGTGTTAAAGTCAGATGATAAATCATGAATAATTTCTTTTAAATTTTTCTTTAAGGTGACAAATTGAAACAAAGGTATAAGTTTAAGTGATATTTCTTAAAAAAATCCCTCAATATGTAAGGTTACGTTGTGTGTCAGACAGGAAAAATAATTATTTCTTAATTACATAGAAAATGTCAGCTACACAAAATACAAAACAAATCTCCTAATTATAATTAATATGCACAACTCACGCGGCAACATTTCTTACAGAGTTGTGGCATATGCAAATCCATAAAGCTTCATTCCCCTATTTTTAATTTGGATTTTGTATAGGAAATTTATGAGTGGATCTTTGATTTTGAGGGACGTACTCATTATGAGGTGCGTACATAATTTTGAGGGACAATAGGCTTTTTGTAAGACTAATTTTTCTAGCCCGGTGAGTGTCAGTCCACCACCATGGTGGAGAGAGAGAGAGAGAGAGAGAGAGAGAGAGAGAGAGAGAGAGAGGTAGTCTTGCATGGATGGAAAGTGGGGAGACTGGGAACCGATGGACGAAAGTTGGCGAGGGGCGGAGAGTTCAGAGGTGGCTCGTGCCAACACGGACGATGCCGCAAGAGAAGGTAGTTGGGGGAAAAGGGTTGCAACAAATTTTAATTATTTTTTTTATAACTAGTTTTATTTTTATTGTAAGTTTTAAATTAGTAGTGTTCTCTTGGTCACCTAGTTACCCACAGTTGGATTTAAATCCAACGGTCCAATAGAGTTTCTTAAAATGAGTGTAAAAGTAGGTGGACTTTTGGATTTAAATCCAAAGATAGGTGACCACGGATTCCTTGGTCACTAGGTGACAAAGAGAACACTACTCATAGATATAAAGCAAAAGGCAAAGAATGGTAAAACATTCAAAATACCAGAAAATGTCATTCGTTAATGTAAACATTAAGAATTGAAGTCAAGTTAGAATTTTTTGTGATGTGGTTGAGCCCTAAGTTGTTGTACCAAAGTCATGTTTTGGGCTTAGCCCATCAAATTGGGTGGGTGGTTGTATTCTAAAGTCACATCTTTGTCGTCCAAAAAAAGTCACATCTTCAAACCAGAGTTCAAAATGGCTAAAGGGGAAGATATGTGTTTACTTTCCAATAATTGATTGATGTGTAGTTGCCTCACATAACCATGAGGGCATCAGGTTCATTAGCAATATGTGGCAAATTACACCACCTGCGTTACGTTTCATTGTGGTGGACAAATTAGAGCCATTAATTTCCCTTTTGTTCCCATACCCGTATCATAGAACCAGGCTAGCCAACCGAAAATGAAACTGCTCTGGAAGAGGGCATTTCTTCTTGCTACAAATCATAGTTTGACACATTCGTAAAAATAATTCATCAAAAATATATAAAGAAAAATTTCTGCGCAGATGTCAAATTTTGGTTGGCAAGAAAGTAGAACTTCAAGGGAATGAAGCGATTATATTCTACCAAAAACTAGCAAGAAAAAAAAGAGAAGATGGGTAATCGTTTGAAAATTATTGTGGTTTTAAGCTTTGTTTTTGGAACACACAAATCAACATCTAATGGTCTTTCTTTCTGTATATAGTCATTGATTGTAGTTGCAGCGCTAACATTTTGAATTTTCTTTTGCTGCAACTCCCAGATATAGTAAACTTTTCCTAATTGAATTTGATCACCTTCCACAAAAGGAAACATCTCACATTACCCAAACTACCACTCAACACATTCAAACATACAAAGCTCAAATATCACATTCATAAAAGAAAGGAAAAGAAAAACAAAAGGGCCAGCTTAAGTTAGTTCGATTGGATCTTGAAAAAGATACGACAATAGCTTCTGATGAAGCGAAGTTTTCTCTCACGTGGAGAGCCGGGTGGCCGGAGCCGTGTGAGAGATAGTGAAAGGAGAGGGGCACGACAAGAGAGAGAGAGAGGTAGAGTTTTAGTAGGGTTTAAAAATTACATTGAATGTCTTGTGTAGCTATGTATTTATACTGCTCGTTGTAGGTTAGAGTTTTTCAAAGAATAATTCCCAAATTATTCTTTCCTTTAAATGGAGAGATTGAGTCAATTAAAGATTTAATAAGAATCAAATCCTTAATTGATGATGATATATCTATTTTTAGTCTAAATAATTGGCCAATTAAATAAGGCACAGTTATTGACTTAAGAGATATTTTTCTTATCTACGTGACACCTCGTGATTGGAGGACAAAATATTTGCTCCCATACCAATATTGCGAAGTTCAAGATCGACATAGCCATGAGTTCTGAATACCATGTCGACAACTACCTCAATCATTCTTACCTTAAATAGTTGGATCACAAACATATCAAATCATTTAAAGTGGAAAATCTCGACACTATCATTAAAGTTTTAATTCTGTTCATCACAATCAATGATTTTGAATGAAACGTTAGAATATATATAATAAGAAAACTATCGTTTATTGGCGTCACATTGTTTATTTTCCATTTATTGGCGATAAATTGGGGAATGTCCTAGAAATAGTTTGCACGACATCGACTACTATAGGCATTGACTTTGATCCAGTTGATGTAAAAACGGCAGTGAGTTCCTTGCACTTTTTAAAAGTTAACTCATTTACTCCGAACTCAAACAGTCTCTAAAAGCTAGTCAGTGCTGAAATCTCTGAGACTCAGTTTTTAAGCTCTCTACAGATTGGGTGAAATCTTCGTGGTCGATCTTGAAAAGGTAGGCTTCGAAAACTCTTTGCTTTCTATTTCATATGGATTCTATATTGGTAATTTGGATTAATTACTGTAATATATGGAAATTGGATTAATTACCGTTATAACTTTTTGTACAACTTTCTAGGAAAATTCGTGGGTCGAAGTCCAAATATTTTTCCAGAACTTGTTAATCTTCAGATTGGATCTTTTTGCGTTTCTGGGTTTGTTTCCAAATTGTTACTGCTTTAATATTCAGTCGCAAGTTTTGGGTTTGAAGCTTATACCCTGAAAGAGGCATTGAGTGATTGCCCATTAGTTGGTTTAATCTGTTTTTAGATTTGATGGGATTCTCAAGATACCATCTGTTTGGTTGGTGAGGAAATGGAGGAAAATGAAAGAAATTGTGAATGTTAAAACTTTCCAGTGTTTTTGGTGTTGGTGGTGGAAAAACCCTCTCTGATAAACCAACTAGTTGTATCAGGATTGGAAAACACTGGTTGTCTCGGTGTTGCTAATTGGAAAACACAGCTGAGATGAGCCAACTAACTTTGTATGGCCTTTTAGTTGAGTGTCAGAATTGAAAGGTTTTAGTTTCTGATCTGTTCTTGCTTTTTTGTAAAAACCCAAATTGAATATTAGGGTATTGTGATTGAGTGTGGAAAGATGGATAGCTCAGGTTTGGGAGGTGGTTTTTTGTCTGGTCCCAGTGGGGGGATACTAGACCTTGAATCCTCCATTCCTAGACGCCAAGAGATACAATTGGGTCATCCGTTGTTAGCGCATCATCAACATCACATGAATGTGATGAGTGGCGTTAAAGGTGATCACGATCCCATTGGGCTTGTGGAAGTGAAAGGGTCAATCCCAAAAGTTTGTTCGACTACTGTTAAAGGGAAGGCAGTGGCACCTTTTAATGCCAATAATGGTTACAATTTGAGTGATGAAGACGAGCCAAGTTATACAGATGATGGTGGCGAGAACTTTGAAGGGGCCAAGGGCAAAAAGGGATCTCCATGGCAGCGAATGAAGTGGACAGATAATGTGGTTAGGCTTCTTATCGCTGTTGTTGCTTGCGTGGGTGATGATGGTACGCTTGAAACTGGCGAGGGGCTTAAGAGGAAATCTGGGATTTTACAGAAGAAGGGCAAGTGGAAGACTGTATCGAAAATAATGATTAGTAAAGGTTGTCATGTGTCTCCTCAGCAGTGTGAGGACAAGTTTAATGACTTGAACAAGAGGTATAAGAGGTTGAATGATATTCTTGGGAGGGGAACTAGTTGTAGAGTGGTGGAGAATCCTGCTCTTATGGACTCAATGCCCCACCTGTCTGCCAAGGCGAAGGATGACGTTAGAAAGATATTGAGCTCAAAACACTTGTTTTATAAAGAAATGTGTGCTTATCATAATGGACAGAGGATACCTGATTGCCATGATCTCGATCTCCAAGGTTATTCTTTACCTCTTGAGAGGTGCTTAAAAGACAATAATGGATCCGATGAAGAAGAGGCTGAAGAAAACCATGATACCGAGGATGATGAATTAGGCAACGAAGATGATAACGATGCAGATAATGATAGGGAGAGGATGAGAAGAATGGGTGACAGGAAGAAGGCTAGTGAAGAGGATGGCAATTTCTGGCCACAATATGTTCTTCTGGATAGTTTTGAAGTTGAAATGGGTGAGATTTTTCAAGACCCAATGAAGTCATTATGGGAGCGAAGAGACTGGATCAAGAAACAGAAGTTGCAACTCCAAGAGCAAAGAGTCAGCTTCCAGGCTGAAGCTTTGGAGCTTGAAAAGCAGAGGTATAAATGGCTAAGATACTGTAGCAAGAAAGACAGGGAACTGGAGAGATTGAGGCTGGAGAATGAGAGAATGAAGCTAGAGAATGAGAGAAAGGTACTGCAACTGAGACAGAAGGAACTGGAAATAGATTTGGGGTCAGAAACTTCCTTAGAGCCTTCATCTCTTGGGCTAGGAAGAGATCAGATTGATTTGGGCAGGCATCAATAGCTTCTGAGCTCAAGTACTGTCAGTGCAATACTGGAGCGTGGTTGACATTCGGCAAAGAAGACCTTCAAGCGCAAAGCTTTGTGAGCACCATCGCTTGAGTGTTTTTTTCTTTCTTTTTTGGTCAAACACCTATCGTCGACTGTCGAGTTAGTTTAGAAATTGTTGAGACTTTTGTTGATTGTTGGATGCTTTACTGTAAAGATGCAAGGTAGTGTTTGGACCCAAAAAAATAAAAAGGATGTAACATCATGTAAGTTAGTGCTGTATTTTTCCATTTTTTGAAGGCATGTAGTAGGTGTTGTTGATATATTATATGGTTTAGTATTCAAAAACAATTGCCAACTTGGGTTATGGAAGTAAAAATGAATGATGCAGTCCTCTGATCCTTTTAGCCGTTGCTACAAAACCCCAGTTTTCATTTCCAACCATTTTTCCTCTAATTTGGTGGCATTCATTCTCGCATTGAATTTTAGGAAATTGTTGGTATTTTATTATTATTGTAAATGAATGATTACAAAACGGTTCAAGCATTTTTGTATGCCCTAAACAGTTTTACATCCGACCTTTCCTGGTTTTTTTTTTTTTTTGGTCATACACCTATCACCTCAGATGTTTTTTTTTTTCCATCAAAAGAACCATTCAATTTTCAAGGTCTCCTATTCAACAAAAATAATCTCTAAAAGAAAAACGGTAGTCAATGATTGTTATTATGCTTATCAGTTTTTTCAATGTTTATTGAACACATTTTATGAAATCATATTGCAAAATGGTTATCCCACATGTAATTTTCAAGTTTTTTTTTTTTGTTTTGACAAAACCATATTATCCCAATTTACTCTAATGTACTGGGAGTGAGATCAACGTCGAATGTAAGAGGACTGGTACATTGTATTGGTTAATTGACCTAATTAACAACATTTAAATGTAATTTTTTTTAGGACATTTTCTACTGAAAATGCGATAATATACTAAATTCACACACACAACATGAATACTAAAACTCGAACCCAAAATCTTGCTTAGGGGAATAATTACTCTAAATCACTACCTAGTTGCTTTCAATTTCTCAACTTTTTAAATCACTGAACGAGTACGAGGGCCTTTGATTGCTTTGCACCCTGGGTAAATGGAGAAAAACTCGAGTGGGTACACTCCATGCCACCTCATCATCGTGCAAATTAAACATAGCTTTCAAAATGAAAAAGTCCAAAAAAGAGAGGCACACAAATGAATAATAAGACAAAGTAGCACAATTAGTACAACCTTAAAAAGCAATGCATATTTATTTTCAATTTCTCAACTTTTTTAATCACTGAACGGTTACGAGGGCCTTTGATTGCTTTGCACCCCGGGTAAATGGAGAAAAACTTGAGTGGGTACACCCCATGCCCCCTCATCATTTATGCAAATTAAACATAGCTTTCAAAATGAAAAAGTCCAAAAAATAGAAGTAGCACACTTGGTACAACCTTAAAAAGCAATGCATATTTATTTTGAGTTCTGTTAAACGAACCAAATTAACTGAGCACACTATATCATTTAAGTACCACCTAATATTTTAATAAAAATATAAAATTAATTAAGTATATCCTCACTGGCGGACCCATGAATTTTTCAGGAAAGGGGCAACATTTAAAAGGCTAAAAATATGTAAGTGAAATCCAAGTGCAAGGAGTCTATGCACCCATCTACATTAGTTGATAGGGAAGAGAGAAACTTTGAATAAATAAACGTGAAATGTGCATAAAACAAAATTAAATTATAAGTTGAGAAACTAAGAAAGAACATATGCCAAATAAGGGGGATTAAAGCTCATGGATATTTATTAAATAGAGATACACAATTAAGGGAATTTTGAGAGACAACAAGTTTATGTGAAGCAGAAATCAAATTGAATATTACAAAGTATCTTTTAGACATTTAATCGAACACATGGGGGGCACCATTAGATGGGCAAATTCTGGCCACTCCAAATGATTTTCCGACCACCTCCTTGCTCATGTGTAGGTCCGCCAGTGTTCACCCTATTTAACTACCAAAATACCCCTGGTACACCCTAATACACTCTTTCACATGATGCCCTAATACCAATTCTAAACCAGGTTTCTCTTTTTACATGAATTTGTGTCCTCTTTTTCAGATTTTGGGTTTGCATCAAAATCTTTAATTTCGTAAGCTATTGTGGGAGTAGATTTGCTAGCTCCTTCAATTCAAAGCTTGATTCTTGTAAATCCTTGTGATTTTTTTATTTATTTCTTATTTTTGGATTGAATTTGTTGCGCTCCAAATATGTTCTATCATCTTATGAAATTTTTATGGGTTCCTTTTCTTTTTCTGGGTAATGGATCATTATGACCTCCATATACAGAGAAGGGATTTGAAGCACAATGGAAGGAACGTTGTTTGGTCACTTGCAATAGATAAGTGTATTGATGCCCTTGCTGTTCAAGCTAGAAACGGAAACAAAATTGACAAGTGCTTTAATGATAAGGAAAATGCCTACACTGTTGCTTGTATTGTTGTGAACTTTCCTTGCGCCTCCTGCTCGCTACGTTCACTACTACGTTTTAACATTTGCGGAACAAAATTTTGCGCGACGAAGGAAAATTTGTCGCACTAAACATATTTGCGCGACGAAAAACTTTACTCGTCGCGCAAAAATAAAACGATAATAATTTTATATTTTAAAATTTGCGCGACGAAAATTATGGTCTCGCTAAAATCATTTGCGCGACAAAAACTATACCGTGGCGCAAATGTACCGAGAATAAAGCGGGTGTTTTTATATTTGGCGCCAAATGCTTGCGCGACAAAATATTCGTCGCACAAAACAACTTTGCGCTGACGGAAAATATATTCGTCGCGCAAACTTTAGGAAAAAGCGCGGGTTAATTTATTTGGCGCCAAATAGTGGCGCTGACGAAATTTTCGTCGCACAATATAAACTTCGCTGTGACGATAATATATTAAATCGCGCAAAATGTGGCGGCAAAATATTGCGCGACGAAACACTTGATCGTCGCGTAAAGTTGGATGTCGGCACGGCCTTTTGCGTGATGGAACTTAGATTTAGCGCGACAAAATTTGTCGTCGCATAAAGTTTGATGTCGACAGGTTTTTTGCGCGAGGAATTTTGATTTTTGGCGACAAAAAATGTTTTTGCGCGACGAATTAAACATTTTGCGCGACGGAAAATATTTTTTGCGCGACAGTTTTTGCGCGATTTAAAAACACTTCGTCGCGCAAAATCATGTTTCCCTATATAATCCCAATTACGCCATTGCAGAGGTAAATTGGTCAAAATTTGCTATTTGCTTCGCCCTTACTGTGTTTGCTTTGTGTTCATTGGGTAAGTATTTTTGTCGTTAGTGTGAAAGTATTAATATAAACTCATACTAACGACACTAATTTCGTTGTCTATAGGGATATTACGTGTTATTAGCAATTGGTGGAGAACGTTTGAGAAGGTATTTCTTCGTTTTATATTTTAAAAATATAAGGGTTATGTTAGACTTAGTTTGTTATGTTTATATTGTTTTGTAAAATTATATTTATATTATGTTGTTAAATTTTTGCGTGATGTCACACAATGTGTTGTGATTTGCGAAGTTAATTAACTTCGTAATTTTGTTTTTATTTTGAGTAACACTTAGTTTCCGTTCGAGATTAGTTGGATTTCGTGCATGGATGCGTAAAGCATGACTGCGGTCCAATTAATTCTTGAATTGTCCCATTATTTGGACAGTTTGGGAATGCATAGTTATGTCACGTAATGTACGGCAACAGGATTAGGTTTCGATTGTGGAGATTTCGGTGTTATCTATGTACGTTCTTGGGTGGTACGTAGGTATTTATACCTACGGTACACCTCAAGAACTCAGACGAGATGCTACCAAATTCATCCACGTCGAAATCTAATCTCATGTAGCCGTACATTACGTGACATAACTATGCATTCCCGAATGGGATAGGGCCCTTACCGGAGGCATAAGGTGACATTAAGATAAAGTATGAAGTTGTTGTGATTGTTGTACTATTATTGTGGTTCCAGGAATTATGAGCGAGAAGGTGGATACGTAACCCGAATAGATGCGCAGACGAGTACTTGGATGGAATCGATGATTTTATTGACTTTGCACGTACACACAACCCGGGTGCAATGAGAATCCGGTGTCCTTGTAGGAGGTGTAACAACGATCTGTGGGAGACAATTGAAATTGTTCGATTTCATTTAGTAAGGAATGGAATGATTGAGACATACGACACTTGGAACTATCACGGGAACAATCGGACATTGCTTCGTCTTCAAGGGCCACAAGAGGGGACAATGTTGAACCTATTGTGGATCCTAATGACCAAGTCATGGATATTATACATGATGCTTTTCCATTTGCATCGACCAAGAGCAATCGTGAAGGGGAAGATGATGTGCCTACACCAATGGGCGATGCAGAGTTAGAACAAGATGAAAACTCGCTAAAAATGCCAACCAAGAGTTATACCCGGAGTGCGAGCTTTTCCGTTCGACGGCCATTGTGGAGCTAATGCACTGAAAAATAAAGTACCGTATGTCGAACTTGTGTTTCGATTACTTTTTGGGGGTTTTCAAGAGAATGCTTCCGACGGACAATAGTTTGCCGAAAGACCACAGACGGGCGCAAAAGGTGTTGAGTGGTCTTGGATTGGGGTATGAAAAAATCCACGCTTGCAAAAACAATTGCATGTTATTCTACAAAGAGTATGAAACATTGGATACATGCCCTATATGCAATGAGTCGAGGTTCAAACAGACATCTCGGAATAGAATGACTAAGATTTCACAAAAAGTCATGCGTTATCTCGCCCCACGAAACCAAGGTTGCAACGATTGTATATGTCGAAGCATACCGTCACGGACATGAGATGGCATAAGGAAAAACGGGTAGACGACGATGTGATGCGGCATCCTGCAGATGGGGAGGCATGGAAAGAGTTCGATCGAACGTTCCCGAGTTTGTCTTGATCCCGAAATGTTAGATTGGGACTTGCCACCGACGGATTCAATCCGTTCGGTGTTCTAAACCAACACCACGACACTTGGCCGATTTTTGTATTCCCGTATAACTTGCCGCCTTGGAAATGCATGAAGAAAGAGTACATGATGATGACTGTTTTGATAATTGAGGATCCTGGGAGGTCAATTGATGTGTACTTAAGGCCGTTGATTGATGAGCTCAAGGATTTATGGACAAATGGTGTGCGCACGCGTGCGATAAATCCACCGGGAAGATGTTCACTTTGCGGGCAGCGATTATGTGGACTGTGAATGATTTTCCCGCATATGCAATGGTTTCGGGTGGAGTACAAAGGGTTATATGGCATGCCTGTATGCAAGGAAGATGTAACTTCTGGGTGGCACGCTGGGAAAGTTTGTTACCTTGGTCATCGAAGATGGTTGCCATGGGACCACGAGTGGCGGGAAAAGGATAGAGAGTTCGACGGAACAAAGAGCTTCGCGCAAGACCTAGAGAATGGTCCGGTGATCGATTTTGGAACAGATTAACCGTTTGGATTTTGCTCCGTTCGGGAAAACAGTGAGTCGGACAAGACCTTCTACACATATGAACTGGACTCACAAATCTATGTTTTTTGAGCTCCCATATTGGTCGAAACTAAAATTGAGGCATAATCTCGACGTTATGCATGTTGAGAAAAATGTGTTTGACACATTGATGGGCACGATTCTAGATATAGAGGGCAAGACAAAGGACACGATCAAAGCTCGTCTTGATTTGGAAAGAATGGGCATACGAAGGGGTTTATGGATGAATAGGGACAATGATAAAGTTAGAAGGGATCTTGCATTTTTTTCCTTGAAACCGACGGACAAAAAAGAGTTTCTACAGTTTGTATCGTCTGTAAAGTTTCCCGACGGGTATGCTTCTAATATCGCGCGTTGCGTGAATGTTGTGGGGTAAATTTGCCGGATTAAAGAGCCATGACTGCCATGTGTTTATGCAACGCCTACTTCCTGTGGGTATTCGACACCTATTGCCGGAAGATGTAGTGAAGCCAATCATGTTATTGTCCAGATTTTTTTCCCAACTAACGGCAAAAACCTTGAGAAAGACAGACATGAATCAGTTGCGCCATGACATTGTCCAAGTCCTATGCAAGTTTGAGATGATATTCCCTCCTGCTTTCTTCACAAGTATGATCCACGTGATGGTGCACTTGCAGAAGAGGCTTTGCTTGCTGGTCCTGTCAACTATCGCTGGATGTATCCAATAGAAAGGTATATAATCATCATCATTTGTTTATGCATCATTATCTCACGCTTGCTAATATGTATCGTATTGTTTTATGTTGGCAGACTTCTTGGTGAGCTAAAAAAGTGTACGAAACAGAGCGAAGCCCGAAGGATCAATTATAGAGGCTTGGGTTCAATATGAGTCGCTTACTTTTTGTGGAATGTATTTGAAAGATGTGGAGACGGCTTTCAATCGTCCTCGCCGCAATAATGATGGAGGTGTGAGAAAGGAGAAACTCTCTGTTTTTGCCCAAAGCGCACGACCCTTTGGAGATCCCGGACGAGGAGAGTCGTTTTCCCGAATTGACATGGAGGTAGCGCATTGGTTCGTCTTGAACAATTGTGATGAGATAATAGCATACTTAGATGAACATGAAGAGATGATGAAGCGAGAACATCCATCACATTTGTATGCCAAGAAACACCGAGAATTGTTTCCACAATGGTTTCTCGAATATGTAAGTTATAAGTGTTTTGTGTTTCACATATATTTTGTAGTATTTAATTTTCAGAAACTAACATGTGAATGTTTTTGTGTAATATTAGGTGAATAAGTTGAAAGCATCAAATTCTCCCACTTCTTGTGACGAGTTATATAACTTGGCGTTTGGCCCGATTCGCGCTGAATTGTTCTCGGGATGTCATGTTAACGGCATCAAATTTTTGGGGACTTCACGAGATGACAAGTTGTGTACGCAAAACAGCGGTGTCCATGTCCTGTGGAGGGGAAAGTACGGACATTGATTTCTATGGCAAACTCACAACTGTCGTGCAATTGCTTTACAAAGACCGATACCAAGTAATCATGTTTAAGTGTCGATGGTTTGATACCAACCCAAATAGGTTGGGAAGTGTTAAAATCGACCATGGCTTACTATCTGTGAACATTAACCGAACTTGGTATGATGACGACCCTTACATTTTGGCAAACATGGCAAAACAAATTGTGTATCTAGATGACCCTAAAGCGGGAGAGATTGGAAAGTTGTTCAGAAGATGGATATTGAACGTGTATGCTATACCAGAACAAGACCCAATTGAAGACGGCGTCGACAACGTCAGCGACCAACGTTTAGAATCTTCAATGGAAAATGATGCGGAAACACTACGAGATACAAATGTTATACAAGAACCGCTTTCAGATACAAGGAGTGGCTTCAATCGAAATACCGATTCAGTCAATTACAATTGACCTCGGTGATCTTCCGCGATACGATGTTGTAGTGGACCCGAATGACGATAGTAATGGATCAGAGGAGGATTGGGAGACCGAAAGTGATGATAGCGACGATGACGAAGGTTATTATAGTTCAGATGATGAATAGATGCGACTTCCCATGTATAGCATTGTAAATGAAATTTTTTGTAATTAAATTATCTGATGTATAAATGAAAATTAATTATAATTTTGTAATTTAATTATCCGATGCTTCCATCATTATAAATAACTCTTATATTAAATTGATGTAGCTAATCTTTAATTAACTCCGCAGATTCTGTATTTTATTTCTATTTTCGTCGTGTTACATCTATTTTCTCTTCCCATATGGAAGACCAAGTCAAGCATTATTTACATCATGAGAAAATAAATAAAACAATATTTTCTATTTATTTTTATAGCATTACCAAACACGTGAAATGAATTTTCAATCCCTATTCTCTTTAAAAAATAAATAGGAAAACTAAGTTCATTATCATCCAAGCTCATTATGTTTATGCATTTTAGAAAATAAAAAGAAAAAAATTTATGTAGTGAAGTTGGTTTTTTTAAGTAGAAAAAGAATGAAAAAGTTTCATCATCATGTTTTTTTTTTGGTAATTATACACACTAAATGCACTTTTGATAAAAATTTACAAAACACTTTGACTACTCACAAATTAAAGGTATGATTAGGGCTGGGCATTTGGAACCGAAACCCGACCAACCCGCCCAAACCAAACCGATCGGGTCGGGTTGGTTTGGTTTTTTCAAACTTTTTGGTTATCGGTTTGAACCCAAACCAAATTGAGGTCTATGGTTCGGTTTACGATTTGCAATATCCAAACCCACGGTTTAACCAAACCAATCCGAAGTAATTGAAAACATATTATAATAAAAATATATATATAATACATAGTTTAAAGAAAATTATATGTATATATATAATACTGTTTAAATAAATATATATATATATATATATAATACATAGTTTATATATATATATATATTATATAGTTTAAAGAAATTTATATATATATATATAAATATAAAATACATTTTTTCCTTCTTCTTCTCTCTCTCTTATTTTTCTATTCTTCGTCTTCTTCTCCATCTCTTCCTCTCTCTCTCTCTCTCTTTTATATTCTTCTTCTTCTTCTCCATCTCTCCCTCTCTTCATTGCTTTTATTTATTCTCTCTCTCTCTCTCTAAAAAGCCAAAACCGAAACCGAACCAAATCAAACCAACAAGTCCGGTTAACCGTTGTGGTAGGTTTTTATCACTTATGGATTTGGTTTCGGTTTTCCAAAAAGCCAAACCGAGGGGGTTCGGATCGGTTTCGGGTTGAGACCAAAACCGAACCAACGTTCCCCGAGGCCACCCCTAGGTCTGATCATGAGTTTTAAAAATCTTGCGCGACGCATCAAAATTTTAAATCGCGCAAATAAATTTTGCGCGACGCTAACGACTTCCGTCGCGCAATATGTGGCAAATTAGGGTTTAGGGTTCAGATTAGGGTTGCGCGATATTTTTTGCGCGACGATTAACCTGAAATTTATCGTCGCGCAAAGTTATTTAAGTTTGCGCGACAAAATAGTTATTCGTCGCGCAAGAAAGAAGTTTAATTTTGGCGGCCAATAATGAAAAATTACGCGCATTTTTTAATTTTTCACACTTTGCGCGACAAAATAACGGAAATTGCCGTCGCGCAAATATATTTACTTTGCCGCATTTTTTTATTTTGCACCTTGCGCGACGGGATGATGAAATTAGGCGTCGCGCGAAGATTTGTTTAATTTTGCGCGACGTATAATTTTAGCGTCGGCGCAATTATGTATAATATTGGCGCATTTTCAACATGTTGCGCGACGTATTTATGTTGTGTCGTCGCGCGAAGTAGTGTTTTTGGTCGCGCAATTATTAATGCGACGTTAGTGTTCGTCGCGCAAGTTGTGATTATAACCAGAAAACCATCGAACCCAGTCTCACCTCCATTGCCGAAACCTTCACCCTCTCCTTCCAACCTCTCTCCTCTCTCTGTAATCTGTTCCGCCCCATCCTTGCATCCTCTCTATCCTGTCCCTCTCATCCCGCTCAGACCCTCTCTCTCATCCCTCTCAAACCCTCTCTCTCATCCCGCTCAGACCCTCTCTCGCGTCCCTCTCACACCCTCTCTCTCGTCCCTCTCATCCCTCTCCAAGTCGTTGGTAAGGAATTGTGTGGGTTTTATTTCGTTTTGTTGATGAATTAGATGTGCTTTTCCATTGATGTTGTGTTTTCTAATTTTGGACAGACATTTATCAAGGTTTTGCTTAGCTGGGACTTTTGGACAGACATTGGGCATTGAGGTATAATTTATTTGTATATGTGTAGTTGAATTTTAATTATCTAATCTGATGGTTGGTTAGGTTTAATTATGTATTGAATTGATTTTTGTTGAAATGGAATGATTGGTTGGTTAGGTGCAAGTTTAGTTTTCAGTTATAGGTGTGATGTTTGGATTGATTTTTAAGCTATAGGAATGATTGGGTGGGTTAAAATGTTTGAAAACAACTTAGAACAAAATCTGGAAAAAACGTGAAAGTTTTTGTGAAATTTCAGTCCGTGAGCCTCACTTTGGCTCTCGTTTTCTCCCAATCTGTTGAGTGTTGGAGGAATCCATTTGTTGGCTTTTAAAATAGACTTGGCAAGGAACAAAACACAATTGGTTTGGTTGAATTTGGTTGAGTTTTCATAGGTCAAAAGCTTGTGCAAATTTTGGAAAAAATCTGTTTCTGCAGAAAAAACAGTTACGAGTCCAACTTTGGAGATAGTTTTCTCCTTCGTTATAGGTCTGTTTTGAGTGTCGTTTGTTGGGTTAGAACGTAGACAGAACAGGCTTGAAAACCACTATAAGTTTCCCCAATTTAGTTAACTGTAGGTTGGTCAAAATGTCTCACAAATTCTGCGTAAAAATCTGGCAAAAATTCATTTTTTTGAAAGTTCAGTCTGTCAGCCTCACTTTGGCTATCGTGTTCTCCCAATCCGTTCACGGTTTGAGGAATCCGTTTGTTGGGTTTTGAAATAGACTTGGCAAGGAAAAAACACAATTGGTTTCGTTGAATTTGGTTGAGTTTTGATACGTTAAATGCGTGTGCAATGTTTGGAAAAAATCTGTTTCTGCAGAAAAAAGTTACAAGTCCAACTTTGGAGATAGTTTTCTCCTTCGTTATAGGTCTGTTTTGAGTGTCGTTTGTTGGGTTAGAAAGTAGACAGAACAGGCTTGAAAACCACTATAAGTTTCCCCAATTTAGTTAACTGTAGGTTGGTCAAAATGTCTCACAAATTCTGGGTAAAAATCTGGAAAAAAATTCATTTGTTGGGAAATTTCAGTCTGTCAGCCTCACTTTGGCTCTCGTGTTCTCCCAATCCGTTCACTGTTTGAGGAATCCGTTTGTTGGGTTTTGAAATAGACTAGGCAAGGAACAAAACACAATTGGTTTCGTTTAATTTGGTTGAGTGTTGATACGTTAAATGCTTGTGCAATGTTTGGAAAAAATCTGTTTCTGCAGAAAAAACAGTTACGAGTCCAACTTTGGAGCTAGTTTTCTCCTTCGTTATAGGTCTGTTTTGAGTGTCGTTTGTTGGGTTAGAACGTAGACAGAACAGGCTTGAAAACCACTATAAGTTTCCCCAATTTAGGTAACTGTAGGTTGGTCAAAATGTCTCACAAATTCTGCGTAAAAATCTGGAAAAAATTCATTTTTTTGAAAGTTCAGTCTGTCAGCCTCACTTTGGCTATCGTGTTCTCCCAATCCATTCACGGTTTGAGGAATCCGTTTGTTGGGTTTTAAAATAGACTTGGCAAGGAAAAAAACACAATTGGTTTCGTTGAATTTGGTTGAGTTTTGATACGTTAAATGCGTGTGCAATGTTTGGAAAAAATCTGTTTCTGCAGAAAAAAGTTACAAGTCCAACTTTGGAGATAGTTTTCTCCTTCGTTATAGGTCTGTTTTGAGTGTCGTTTGTTGGGTTAGAAAGTAGACAGAACAGGCTTGAAAACCACTATAAGTTTCCCCAATTTAGTTAACTGTAGGTTGGTCAAAATGTCTCACAAATTCTGGGTAAAAATCTGGAAAAAAATTCATTTTTTGGGAAATTTCAGTCTGTCAGCCTCACTTTGGCTCTCGTGTTCTCCCAATCCGTTCACTGTTTGAGGAATCCGTTTGTTGGGTTTTGAAATAGACTAGGCAAGGAACAAAACACAATTGGTTTCGTTTAATTTGGTTGAGTTTTGATACGTTAAATGCTTGTGCAATGTTTGGAAAAAAATCTGTTTCTGCAGAAAAAACAGTTACGAGTCCAACTTTGGAGCTAGTTTTCTCCTTCGTTATAGGTCTGTTTTCAGTGTCGTTTGTTGGGTTAGAAACTAGAGACAACACGCTTCAAAACCACTATAAGTTCCCACAATTTAGTTAACTCTAGGTTGGTCAAAATGTCTTACAAAATCTGGGTACAAATCTGGAAAAAAGTTCATTTTTTGGGAAATTTCAGTCTGTGAGCCTCACTTTGGCTCTCGTTTTCTCCCAATCCGTTGAGTTTTTGAGGAATCCATTTGTTGGGTTTTAAAATAGACTTGGAAAGGAACAAACACAATTGGTTTTGTTGAATTTGGTTGAGTTTTGATACGTTAAAAGCTTGTGCAAAGTTTGGAATAAAATCTGTTTCTGCAGAAAAAAACTGTTACGAGTCAGGCTTTGGAGCTAGTTTTCTCCTTCGTTATAGGTTTGTTTTGAGTGTCGTTTGTTGTGTTAGAAACTAGAGAGAACAAGCTTCAAAACCACTATAAGTTTCCCCAATTTAGTTAACTCTAGATTGGTCAAAATGTCTCACAAAGTCTGGGTAAAAATCTGGAAAAAACAGGGGAAAGTTATGAAAATGTTAAAATAATTTACAATTGCATTACTTTGTTTAATTCATTCTTTGTGCTTAATGACTTTTTCGGTTAAATTATGAATACTATCCTATAATTTTTCAAAACAAATATACATATGAACTCAATACCTTATGTAATAATATTTGTTGAATTCCTTTTAATTTAAAGTTTTGGTATCTGTGTATATAATTTTAATTACTTGATGATTTGTTAAGTTGTAATAGTTTTTTTCACACATGGATTATTTGTTCAATTGTGCAGATGTCAAAACTTATTAGTCGTCGTAAGGCGGTGACGCATCGCCGAGAGTTCGCCTATCCACGCTTCGTCGGGAGCGACCATCGCTCCGGCACATATGGACATGTCGGTTGGTCCGGTCTCCCATGCACCGGCGTCGTCATCGTCATCGATGGCGCAACTTTGTTAGCGCCAGGGCGTCGTCATCGTCCCCAAAGACGACCGACACAACCTCGACATCCGCCATCGGTGCGTCGGGTCACAACCAGGTAAATATTTCCTTCATTTCCATTTGTTTTGGATAAAGATGTTAATATGATTTGTTATGTAACGTTAAGTTTATATTTCTTTGCAGCAAAGAAGAACACTCGAGGACCTTGTCGCCCGATTGAAGACGGCGAAGGTCACTCGGGTGACCAACGATCGTATCAACATTATATACGACGATTTAGCGGCATCGCTGCAGAACGGCGGACCAAAGATAGTTTATTGGCCCACGACATTGGTCACGTCATTCGGATCCATTGCCCGATGCAATGGAAGTCTTGGAAGGTGATGCCCGAGGAGACAAAGATGGTGGTTCGCGGACACTTGTCGGTATGTATACTACCTTTAAATTGTTCTCCCCTCAAACTTTATATATTTCTATTAGTTAATGTATGTAATTCATTTATTGCAGACGAACTACAACCTAGAGGACCTGGACGACGAGTCGTTGGCGTACGTCAACAGACTCTTTGCTGAGAGGTACAAGCAGTGGAAGAGCGACCTGCACCACCACTTTCAGCAATTTGATGATCCGCAGGTCGCTCTTCAGGAGGGTTGCCCGAAGGAGCTTGAGGGGCGGGAGGATAGTTGGGCGTGGCTCTGCGCTCATTTTCAGGATCCCGATTTTTTGGTATGTTTTAAATATTAAGTTGTAAATTATTACATGTGCCTTACTTATTGTTTATTTAATTTTTTTTTATTTCATTTCAATTTCAACTAATAAATTTATTTTGTGTATAATGTAAGACTACGAAAGCAAATAAGGGCAATAGGGACAAGAAGACTCTTCTCCACCGCTCGGTTCCAGGCCATTCTCATATAGGATGGAGGAGCGGCGGTAATAATAAAGTTGTTTTTATTCAATTTGTAATATGTCATTAATATTAATTTTTTTCATACTAACATTTTTCTTCTCTTGTTCAATTCAGGGGGGGTCAAAATTCCCGGAGATCGACGTCTTTGGCAACGTTTATGTTCGACCTGGGAATGAGCTGGCCGGGTCCCTTCATGTAAGTATTCTTTAATTTAGAATATTGTCTTACCCATTCAATTTTCATGGTTATTATATGAATGTTTTAATTAATATTTTATGTTATGTTAACTAGGCGGCGATGGTGGAGAAGAGTCGGTTGGTTCTTCGGGGAGTCCGCCTCGCAGCCTTTCCTCCCGATACTCCGCCGAGTCCGTGGATCCTCCACCTAATGCGGGGTTTCAAATCCTGACGGAGACCTTGGATCAGACTCTCGGGAGGAGGTCAGGGACATATTGTCGAGGGATGGGGAATGCCCGACGGCGGGAACCTAGAGCCCCTTCATCGTCGCAGCCAAATAGTCAGGTGATTGCTTTGACAAAGCAGAGGTGGCCGAGCTTAAGACGAAACTCGCCTCGTATGATACCCAAATGGCCTCGTATTGTACCCGGATGTCACAGCTTGTAGAGTCCCTCACAAGGTCCGGCATTCCATCCCGCCAATATTTGGTGCCTCGTCCACCTCCCAGCCCTTCCAACCCGAGCATGGCCACCACATCTCGACCTGTCGATAATGTCCAGACCTCTGAGCCGCATTTGCAAGACAATTTAGATTTTGGACCATTATTTGATTAGTTTTGTATTTTCTTACATTTTAAACATTTCTCTTGTACTATATACATTTATTTTATTTTTAAAATTTCTTTTCTCTTTATTCCATTTTTTTACCAAATAAAATACCAAATTTATTTATTTTACAAAAAATAAAAAAATAAAAAATAAAAAATAAATAAAAAATTATTTTATTTTTGCGCGATTTAAACACATAATTCGTCGCGCGAAAATTTGAGACACGAATCTTGATATCGTCTCCCGAAGATAAATGCGACTTTGAATTTTCGTCGCGCAAATTTTTGCGACACGAAGACGGATGTCGTCCCAAAAATTCTATGCGACGAAGGCTAGCGTCGCTAGAGTAGCGGGACGAATATAATTCTGTCGCGCAAAATGTTTTGACACAGTATCTTTGCGACGAATGTAAACGTCGCTCATCTTTGTGCGACCAATAATTTATTTCGTCGCGCAAAGTCTTTCTTCACGACTTTTGCGCGACCGATTATGCGCGACGAATCTCTTGTCGCGCAAAATTTTGTGCGACTATATTATGTTTTGCGCGACCAAATTGTCTCCGTCGCGCAAATAGTAATATGTAACGATGGTTGTTCGCCGTGGAGCACCAAGCACTACGAAAACTTCTCTATGTTTGATTATGGTTGAATATGGTAAGTAGGGTGTACTTATTAAAATTATATTTATTTTACAATTCAATATATCCTTTTTGGTCATTTTATATTAGGATAAATTAGTAATTCAATAAATACTTTAGTAGTACAGTGTACTCAGTTAATTTTAGCGTTCATTTAGCAGCACTCATTTATTTCCTATTTCCCCAAAACTTGGCCATCCAACCAACAACCAAACCATGCCAATCAATCAACCAGACCAAATTCAAAGAATCATTTTTAATCACATGTGACATGCCAATTTTGGAAGGAAAACATTGTCACATTCACATGCCAAATGGATAACTTTCCTACTAAAATCACCAAAAAAAAAAAAAATCATCCACAAATTTTGTTTTTTTTCCAATTTCTCCCATATCAACGGCGATAAATTATCTTCCACCATCCAAAACTACTTCACTAAAGCAATTAACAATCCCATATTATTACTATTATTTTTTTCTTGATTAAATTTTTTTTTCTTGACCAACCAAAAAAAGAAAAAGAAGAAAAAGGAGAGAATTTGAGGCTATAAGAGGGAATGTCCATTTTGGTTTCAAACCGTGCAGTCTCCTTGGCCTTCCCACCATATCTATCTCCTCGTTAAGCTCTCCTCCTTTAACATTCCGAGTGCCAAGCTCAAAGGGTAACCCTCTTTGTCTCTCTCTCTCTCTCTCTCTCTGACTTTATCTTACTGCAGCGATCCCATTGACTTTTTTATTTCTATTTATATTTTTATTTATATATGTGGTGTTTTAGACCTTGTATTTTGCTCAAGTTTCGGAGTTCACAGACTGTTGTATTTGCATTTTTGTTATAAACCAGCAAAAGGGTCTTTCAGATCCCTGTTTTACTTTTGGTTCTCTTAGATCTTTCACTCTTTTCCTCTCTCTCTCTCTCTCTCTGTTGTATACACCATCTGTTTCAAAGGTATATTGTTGCTGCATGCATCTCTGTGTGGTTATTGTTCTTCTCTTTTACATCATTTGAAGTGTTGATGAAAAGTTTGGATCTTGATCATTGAGTGTTTTGATTCACTTTGTTGCTGATATGTGTTTTCTCTCTCATTTTCATTGGATTTGAATTTTTTTTTTGGTTTTAATGACCATTTGTTAGGTTTTTTTTATTGATTCAACAACTGTCGTTCGTGGAATTTGAATTCTGTATATTCTCTAACATAGCTAAGACAAAACACACTTGACAAAATGGGCATTGGCTATTACTTTTTAGTTTTAACATAGATATGTTTATAGTGTGTGTTATACATAGCCTCTTACATCTATCATTTCATGTGAAACTTTTGGATTTATCTATCTATTTTTTTCTCTCAGTGAGGTTTTGCTTTCATTCCTTTTTATCTTATAACCAATCTTTTCAGATCATGTTTAGAAAGTCATTGTCATTCATCGTTCTCCGTTTTTTTCTTTTTTCTTTTTTAATTTTGTGAGTTTGATAAAGGGTCTGTTGGGGAACTGTCAGGTTGTCTGGAGGCAGCTATTTATTCCAATTGGTCCATTTTTCCCATTTTATTCTTATGTTCTTTTGGAGTTTGGGTTTCTAAGCAATGAATTCCGATTCTTATGTTCTATTATTCCAATTGATTGGTTCTATGTTGCATGACATTTTCAAACTCTTTAAACAATAGTGGATATTTTTCCTTGGCTCCCTTTCTGATTACAAAAGTTGATGAGTTTGCAGGTGTTTTATTTTTTGCTAAGTGATGGCTGATAGGCACCAACATCCAACTGCTATGCAAAAGTTTTCTGGTCAGCTACATCTGGGTTCCAGCCTTTCTCAAGATTCCCACAGCCACTATGGGGGCTTCCAGAGCCCTGCTCTCAATCAAAGGCGTTTCACATACGGAAATTATTCTAATGCAGCATTGCAGTATCCAATGAACCACGCATGTCGAGCTAATGATCCACTGGTGGCTTCAGGTGCCTTACCTGTGTGTGTCCAAGCCCCAAAAGAGAAAGGATTTTCGGGCTTCGCTATTGATTTCTTAATGGGTGGTGTTTCTGCTGCTGTGTCCAAGACTGCTGCAGCTCCAATTGAGCGCATAAAGCTCTTGATTCAGAATCAGGATGAGATGATCAAGGCTGGTAGGCTTTCTGAACCCTACAAGGGAATCGGAGACTGTTTTAGCCGAACGATGAAGGATGAGGGAATGGTAGCATTGTGGAGAGGGAACACGGCAAATGTCATCCGTTACTTCCCAACTCAGGTCTGTCATTCCCATTTTTACCAATTTTTTTTAACTACACTCATCTCTCTCTCTCTCTCTCTCTCTCTCTCTGAGTCTTACTGCAATGTGCTTACATTGTTGTCTCCTGTCCAGGCCTTAAACTTTGCGTTTAAAGATTACTTCAAGAGCCTGTTCAACTTCAAGAAGGACAGGGATGGCTACTGGAAATGGTTTGCAGGTAACTTGGCATCTGGTGGTGCTGCTGGTGCCTCTTCTTTATTCTTTGTCTATTCTTTGGACTATGCTCGTACCCGTCTTGCAAATGATTCCAAGGCTGCAAAGAAGGGAGGAGAGAGGCAATTCAATGGCTTGGTTGATGTCTACAAAAAGACTCTCAAGTCAGATGGTATCGCTGGCCTTTACCGTGGCTTCAACATTTCTTGTGTTGGCATCATCGTGTACCGTGGTCTGTACTTTGGAATGTATGATTCTTTGAAGCCTGTGATCCTCACTGGAAATCTGCAGGTAAGTGGATTATGTCTTGAATATCATACATTATGCTTAATGTAACCACTACAAAACATTTTTTCGTCTCAAGTCGATATACTGTGTTTTATGTAAAATCTGAGAGTCATTACTCTTCATTTCTCTCAACAATCACTGTGTGTATGAATCGTTTCTTAATAACTTGTGATGATTATCTCACATGTTTTCTATTTTTAATTTTTTGGACAATTCCAGGATAGTTTCTTTGCTAGCTTTGGTCTTGGTTGGGTTATCACCAACGGCGCTGGACTTGCTTCTTACCCAATTGACACTGTCCGTAGACGGATGATGATGACATCTGGTGAAGCCGTCAAGTACAAGAGCTCGCTCGACGCTTTCTCTCAGATCCTGAAGAATGAGGGTGCAAAATCTCTCTTCAAGGGTGCCGGTGCTAATATCCTTCGTGCGGTTGCTGGTGCTGGTGTGCTCGCAGGTTATGACAAGCTCCAGGTGCTAGTGTTTGGAAAGAAGTATGGTTCTGGTGGGGCTTAAGCAGAAAATGAATGGACAACTCCACAACCCAGCCCCCCATATAGCTACAGATATTGATGAAAAAACAAACTTTCATCTTGAGTTATATTTTAAAATTTCTGTCAGGGGATTTTCACTCAACAACCTAGTGTTAGAGGATTTTGTCTCCTAAGCGCATATTGTTTCATATTATTCCAGGAGTTTTGCTCTCATTGTCCTGGCTATAAGAGCTGTTAATTAAGAGCTCATTTTGTTAAATTATATGTTATATACTAGTTCTTCTCTTTACATATTTATCCTGTTCTCTTGGACCCAAGTTAAGAAACAATCACCTACCCTTAGATTAGATCTAAGGGCTCAGAAATGTGTTCTTTAAAATATTTTTTCTTTTACTTTTTAAATTTAAATAATTAAAAGTTAAAAACAAAAAGCCCAAAATATCTGAATCTTCTTTCTCTTCCTCCCATCGTTGCCTTTCTCCCATCACTCCCTTCCTCCCATCGGTCTTGCCACGACACCTCTAACTCTATCGTTCCCATCTCGGTTGTCCACGGCACCTCCGACTCCGGCGTTCCCATCGATGCGCCACAGCACCTCCGACTCTAGTGTCGCGAGCGAAAATCCGAGCCACCCATTCCCTCACACTTCAACAAGGTCAGTTTCTTGCTCTTCTTCACTTTTGCACACAATTTTCGAATGATTTCAAAGGTTCATGAACTCATATTTGGGAATTTTTGATTGGGTTTGTGTTATTTTTTATTTCGAACTAGTGGAACTATTTTTCTTGAGACCTTCATTTATTTGGTTATTACATACATTTGCAAAAAAATTTATTATACATTTAAGTGCAGGAGTGATGGCAAATGCATTAGATGATTGGATGTCTTCTAAAGATGAATTTTATATCCCTCAAGTTGGAGATGATAAAAACCGAAAGCGGGCGAGGCATTCAAGTCATTGGATGAAACATATGAGTTCTACAATGATTACGCAAAGGATGCTGGATTTAGTGTTAGAATTAGTAAGGAGAAGAAAAAGAAAAAAACAGGTGAGGTTGTTTGGAAACGATATGTTTGTTTTAAGGAAGGTGAAACAGATGAGACGTGGAGAAAAAAAAAAGATAGCGAGTCTGCACAAAAAGAAAGAGAACGAGGTAATGTTCGTGAAAATTGCCAAGCAAAATTAACAGTAGTTTATGATGGGTTCAATTTTGTAGTTAAGACTTTCATTGAGGAACATACTCATCCACTTGCAACACCATCTAGAGTACACTTGTTGAGATCTCATCGTGGTGTATCGGATACAAAATTGAAGTTGGTAAAAACTTATCCAATGTGAACATTCCATTATATCAACAATTCGAACTCTTGGAGACACAAGCTGGTGGACATGAAAATGTTGGGTTCATAGAAAGAGATTTAAGAAATTTTGAGCGAGATGAAAGGGAGAAAATAAAGGGCCATGATGCAGAAATGTTATATGAGTACTTCAAATCGGAGGAAGATAAGGATTCCGATTTCTTTTTAAGTTCGAAATTGATAATAATAATAGGATGACTAGATGTTTCTGGGTTGACTCTGTTGCAAGAAAAGCTTACACGCATTTTGGTGATGTAGTTGTATTTGATACAACCTACAATACAAATCGTTATGCAATGATATTTGCTCCTCTTGTAGGTGTTAACCACCATGGGCAAACCACCATTTTTGGATGTGCATTTTTGAGTAATGAGACTTTCGACTCATTTGTTTGGCTATTAGAAACATGGTTAGGAGCAATGAAAGTTCCCCTACAGTTATAATCACTGATCAAGATCAAGCAATGACTAAGGCTATAGCTCAAGTTTTGCCAAACACGTTCCACAGATATTGCGTGTGGCATATTTTGAACAAATTTCAAGAAAAGATGGGTTATTTTGCTCATCATAACCACTATGCACTTTTCAAGACAGCCATATGGGAATCTGAGAATGTAGAAGAATTTGAAAATAGTTGGTATGAAGCTTTGGAGATAAGTCAGCCAAGTAGTAAGGAGTGGTTCGAAGAAATGTATAAATTACGAGGTACATGGATTCCTGCATATGTCAAGCAATACTTTTCTGCAGGGATGTCTAGTAGTCAAAGAGCAGAATCCATGCATGCATTCTTCAAGCGTTACTGTTCTAAAAGCAACTCTTTGATGGATTTTGTGACTCGTTTAATAGGGCACTAGCTCATTTGAGACATGAAGAATTGATTGCAGACCATGGGGATTTGAATGAGAAACCTAATATTAAATTAGGGATGCCGATGGAGAACCAAATGGTTGGTATGTATACTAAGAAATACTTTTACAAATTTCAAAAAGAGCTTGTGGAAAGTAATAGTTACATGGTGAATGTCATAGGTGAAGATGAAAATGGTTGGATTTACAAAATCCAAAAGTTTGATGCCAACTCTAGAGCACGAACCATTGTGCATGATAAAGTATCAAATCTACTAAAGTGTAATTGTAGGTTATTTGATTTTGAAGGTATTCCGTGCAAGCATATGTTAGCATTTTTTCGAGTGAAACAAATTATGCAATTGCCAAAGGAGTATATTATGCGTAGATGGACAAAGTTTTCAAGAATTGGCAGTTCAAAGTTCAAAGTGCAAGATGGTGAAGATAACTCACTAATATTGAGACACACAAGTTTGTTTCAACTGGCATCAAGGTTGATTGATGGCGCTGCGATATCGGAAGAAGGGACTCAACTTGTACAAAAGGCATTCCAACTACTTATTGATGAAATTAAAAATATAAATTTGAGTTTGGTTGGTGAAGCATCTGGTGTCAACAACTACTGCATAAGCAATCTTGAGAAACAAAATTTTGTAGATCCTCTCCATGTTAGAGCAAAAGGTTGTGGAAAACGATTAAAATCTTGGAGAGAAACGACAAAAGGAAAATCTAGGCGGTGTTCCTTGTGTGGTAAGGTTGCCCAACATAATAAAAGGAAATGTCCATTACTTTATAGGTATGTGTTTGTATTTTCTACATCTTCTTGCAATTTTAATTTTTAAGTTTCTTCTTTTTCTTATGTGTTTTGGATTCGGTTTTATTTATGCAGTATGTCTACTAAAGAAAACCTTGTTAATGAGACATCTGTGGAAAGGAGTACAACTGATGAATAATAGCTTGTGGATTGCTACTGGTTTGGTAGGTCTTTGTTTGGCTTGAGTTTATTCATGTTTTTTTAAAAATAAACTTTGACATGTATGGAATTTTTCCAGGGACATCACGCTTCACAGATATGCTATTTGGTACTTGATGTCAAGTTGTGTTCACAATGGCGGATCAATAGTTTTTTAGATTGAATTCATGTTAATTTTTGATGTACTTAACTAGGCCACTTGTGCTTTTATTTTGCAATGTATTCCACATTCATGTGGTGTCATGAGCAGCCGTTTTGATTAAAACACTTGTGCTTTTTTTTTTTTGCAGTGTATTCCACATTCATGTGGTGTCATGAGCAGCCGTTTCGATTAGAAGACTTGTGCTTTTTTTTTTTTTTTGCAATGTATTCCACATTCATGTGGTGTCATGAGCAGTCGTTTCGATTAGAACACTTGTGCTATTTTATTTTTATTTTTGCAATGTATTCCACATTCATGTGGAAAAATATCTTTTACTAAAATCAAATAAGAACATTCAAGAACAGTAAAAAAAACTCTCAATCATGAAGTGTTACATAATTTACATCCAGGCTTCACGCCCTAATGCCCCCAGCTAAAGTTGATGTTTCAAAACAGGGTGTCCAAAGTCACAAGCCGTGAAAGCTCCACCAAGGAACAAGCTCGATCATGATCAAATTTTGAAGTATCCTCTTACTACTGAATCTGCAATGAAGAAGATTGAAGACAACAACACTTGGTGTTTATTGTTGAAATACGTGCTGACAAGAAGAAAATTAAGGATGTAGTAAAGAAGGAACACAAGTCCCTCAGAAACTATAGAACAACACTTGGTGTTTATTTTTATCATCTCCAACTTGAGGGATATAAAATTCATCTTTAGAAGACATCCAATCATCTAATGCATTTGCCATCACTCCTGCACTTAAATGTATAATAAAAAAATTCTGCAAATGTATGTAATAACCAAATAAATGAAGGTCTGAAGAAAAATAGTTCCACTAGTTCCGAAATAAAAAATAACACAAACCCAATCAAAAATTCCCAAATATGAGTTCATGAACCTTTGAAATCATTCGAAAATTGTGTGCAAAAGTGAAGAGCAAGAAACTGACCTTGTTGAAGTGTGAGGGAATGGGTGGCTCCGGATTTTCGCTCGCGACACTAGAGTCGGAGGTGCTGTGGCGCATCGATGGGAACGCCGGAGTCGGAGGTGCCGTGGACGACTGAGATGGGAACGCTAGAGTTAGAGGTGTCGTGGCAGCACCGATGGGAGGAAGGGAGTGATGGGAGAAAGGCAACGATGGGAGGAAGAGGAAGAATATTCAGATATTTTGGGCTTTTTGTTTTTAATTTTTAATTATTTAAATTTAAAAAGTAAAAGAAATAAATATTTTAAAGAACACATTTCTGAGCCCTTAGATCTAATCTAAGGGTAGGTGACCAGGGTTCTCTTGGACCACAGGGGTCCAAGAGAACGGGACTCTTATCTTGGTATATATTTCCTCAACTTGTGTTTTATATCTATAGTTTTAGTGGTGATGTCTTTGTTGAACCAAAAAAAATTCACCAAAAAAAAAATCAAAATCAAATCTCACGTCCTGCAAGCAAGAGATAAAATTTCAAAGGCTTATCTTTAATTCAAGTGCCTTTATTGAAGCCCACTCTAAAAAAAAAACTGAAAATAAAAGAGGTGGGATCAGATCATGCTTATCCTCACACCCCCACAACTCCACATACTCAACAACGTGCTTGGTAACTGTCAATTGCTATTTTGCCTATTTAAAGACATGGACGTCCAAGGAAAAGGCGGGGGGAGAAAAAGGAAGGAGCCGTGAGGCTGCTGAAGAAAATACAAGGAGGGAGCCGTGAGGTTGCAGAAAAAAGCTTCTGAAACTGGCAGTTTCAATTCAAATGTATGGATAGCAAATCCATGGGTGTGGCAACCCTTTAAATCAAATATATGGATAGCAAATCCATGGGTGAGTAACCCTTCAAATTTATTGGCTGCAAAGCCATGGGTGAGTAACCCTTCAAATCATTTGGCTGTAAAGTCGTGGGTGAGTAACCCTTCAAATTTATTGGCTGCAAAGCCATGGGTGAGCAACCCTTCAAATCATTTGGCTGCAAAGCCACGGGTGAGTAACCCTTCAAATTTATTGGCTGCAAAGCCATGGGTGAGTAACCCCTCAAATCATTTGGATGCAAATCCTAGGGTGAGTAACCCAGAAATTATGTGGATGTAAAAATCCATGTGGGTGAGAAACCCGGAATGAAAAATTCTTGGAAAAAAACACCTTCGAACCTGCTTCTCTTTCTTTCAGTCTGAACTTCTTTCTCTCTACCAGAACCACTCACTTCTTCTCCTCTCTGTCCTGCAAACGGAAAATGAGAGTTCATTTCTTTAACACCAAGTGCAGCAAAAATAAGGGAGAAAAGGCAGAGCCGTAAGGCTCCTGGAGAAATTACAGAGATAAAAAAAAGAGGGAGAAGTCTGCAGGAGGAACGAAGTTCTGTATAAATTGAAGGCAGAGAATTTATCTCTCAACAAAGCTTCTCTTGAAGTCCTCCAAAATTGGGTATAAAACCCACAAATCCTTCTCTGTTGAGTGACAACCCTCAAATCAAATTCTTGAATGGTCCAGATTGAGACAGAGGCAAGCTAGAACTACGGTCTAAGCAAAATGCTCAAAAGACATGAACTGCCAATGGTGTTCGCCAACAGAGGACCTCTCTCTTGGTAATTATTCCTCACCTCAACGTTGTTGACTGGAAATCCAAGAAGGCCTGCCATGTGGTTGTCTTTGGCTTGCAAAGCCTTGTATCAATAAAAGGACTAAACTACAGTGCCACCGAAAGAGAGAATAAGAAGAAGCAGAGATGGCAACAGGGTCTGAAAAAGAATTCTTCTTTCTCACTTCTCTCTGAAGACAAAGCAAGAAAAGTCAACAAAACAAGGAAGAAGGGAGGCTGTGCCGTGTCTTTTTTGCATACATAACTGATAAACCAAAACAAAATAAGTAAAAAAGAGTTGGCAAGCGTCTTTTGCTTCTCAGCAATTGACTTTCAAAGCAATTGGCTTTCAATTATATATGTTGGCATACCAAAAAAATAATAATAAACAAACAAAAGGAGTTGGAAAGGAAGTCAAATAAGTCAGCCACATTTTGTTGGCAAAGGAGCCAACTTCAAAATTCGTTGGCAGCAACTCCAAAGAAAAAGCAAATTGCAATTGCTTTGTTGTGTCAGTCATGCACTGTCAAAAGCTAAGCTACTGTGGTTTCAATTGCGTGGTGTGGTTGAATCTTATTCAAATCTTGATGGCAAGTGCTACCGGGCCACCAGATATAGATGCCATCATTTGGACCATAGAGGCATTACAACAAACGGGATGAGCTTCACGCTGGCTTTGTTTCACGACTACAGTTGTGGGCTAATTTATGCTCATGCAACAGTTGATAAAGAAAAGCCCGGGTCCAGAAGCAGATTATTGGGTTGTCAACAAAATTGCCCATTAATTCTCATGAGTCTAAAATATTTAATGGGTGATGCAAGTAAATGCCCATTAAATTTATAGAGCCTCAAATATCAACTATATGGTTAATGGATCAATTCTAAAATCCTCAAAACCATATTTGGGTCCAAATAAAAAATGTCAATCAAATTAAATTATTGGGTTCATAAATTAATTGCCCATTAGTTTCCTTTGACATTGAGAATAAAAAAATGGTACAAAACCATCCGATTTTTCTCATAGGTCATCTACCCTCCAAATTGTCTCAAAGATGAAAATCCTAATTAGTGGGCCACACTTACCCATTAATTTTCCAAATTTTGGAACTACGCCGGTTTGATCCCATTAAGCAGACGTAGTGCCTAGAATCTCAATAGACGCAACCGCAACCAAATTCAAATATCTGAAACACCAATTCTTAATTAGTGGGCCACATCTACCCATTAATTTCCAAATTCCTCATACACAAATTCTAAGTTAGTGGGCCACACTTACCCATTAATTTCCAATTTTTCTCATGGGTCATCTACCATCCAAATTGTCTCAAAGACACCAATTCTTAATTAGTGGGCCACACTTACCCATTAATTTCTAAATTTTGGAACTACGCTGGTTTGATCCCGTCAAGGGTACGTAGGCAGTCTAACATACCAATAGATGCAACCTCCGCCAAATTCAAATCCACCAAATACAAATTCTTAATTAGTGGGCCACACTTACCCATTAATTTCCAAATTTCCATTCACAAATCATCAAATTTCTCATATACAAATTCTTAATTAGTGGGCCACACTTACCCATTAATTTCCAAATTCCCGAACTACGCTGGTTTGATCCCGTTAAAGTGCACGTGAGGCAGCCTGAAGACACCAATAGACGCAACCTCCACCAAATTCAAATCCATTAAACACAAATCCTAAATTAGTGGGCCACACTTACCTATTAATTCCCAATTTTGGAACTACGCTGGTTTGATCCCATCAAGGGTACGTAGGCAGTCTAATATACCAATAGACGCAACCGCAATCAAATTTGAATCCCTGGTTTCTTCTTAACCAAATTCGCCCCCCAAACACAATTCCATATCGAATCCCTGGTTTATTCAGCCAAATTCACTCAAACACTTTTCAATCAAATTCATTGAAATTCCCCCTTTGCAATGAGTCATTCATTCATTGCAATTCTTTGAACTACGAGTGACTTGATTCCCACATGGGATACGTAGGCATCCTGAGGTTGGACTTGGGAGCAGTCGCAAAACCAAACACAAGTTCTGTTTCTTTATGGTGGAATCAAAGGGTGTTCCCTTCAAACAAGGGATTGTAATTAAGAGACACCACGTCTTGAATGGGTCGAACCTAAAATAATAAAACCCCATTATTTAATTAGTGGTGGTGAAATTATGTTGGGAAGTTAACATTTTTCTTCAACAGTCTTCACATCCTGTATTAATCTTGATGAGTGAATACATTAATCACTTTTGTATGCAACTACACCTAAACTAAATACATAATTAACAATTGAAATAAGAGCATCTCCATGAGACTCCTTCAAGGAGATCCTTAGCTAGAATAGAGAGTGTGGATGAAGGAAAATCTCCATCATACTCCCCATCATTCTCTCAAAGCGATGAATAGGCCTATCTTATTTATGTTTTTAGTAAAACCATGATTAACTAAAAATAGAGAGTATTTCTAGTCCAACACTTTTAACTCTAAATTAGCAAACAAATTAATAGAGTGTGTTGTTGAAGATGCCCGTTTTGTGAGCTAGATTATAAGGCTGGATGAGATTCATAATACTAGTTAAAGGGAAATGCTAGGCTTACCACATTTTTCATACCACATCTCTAATAGAGATGTGAGCTCCACCTCTATTAGTGGGCTCCACTCGTATTGATGGGCTCCACTTCTATTAGAGATGTGATATAAATGTGGTATGAAAAATGGGGTAAATTGTCGTATACCCCCGCGAACTAGGACCCTTGTTGAAATTAACTCCCTAAACTAAAAAATCAGCCAATTTAGTCCACATATTAATTAAAATCGCCAATTTAATCCTTGCCGTTAAGTTTTTCGAATTTCATCCATTTTTCCGTTAGTAATAAGGGTAAATTTGTAATTTTGAATAAAATAATAGTCAAATACATAATATTTATAAATAATAAAAAACCAATAGCCATCACCTCCCACTCCACCACACACTCACCGCCACCTCACACCCAACCAGAACCCACGCCACCTTCTCCCTTATCCATCACTGTCAGCTGCTCTCTTTTCTTTATGAAACTCACTCAACTCACCCCCTCTGCAACCCCCTGAACCACCCCCATGGCAACCACAATCGACACCCATAACAAACAAGACACAACCCTAGATCCGACGGGCTTGCATTCTTCGTTATGCTATCCCTTGAGAAAGTCACAAAATAATTAAAATCCTACACGGTTTTCTTGGAAAAGAAAAGGTTTACAAGAAAACAATACCCACAACCGCCACCCGTCCTCCTCCACCCATCCATCCCAACCCAATCCAGCATCCATCCCAACCCAATGCAACCAGATCTCTGGGACTAAGGGGTCTGTCACCAAATCTGGAAATAAGGCGGTCAAGGGAGTCTGGGACTGAGGGCTCTGCATCTGCCCCACCTCCGTGTATTTGATTTTGTTCCTCTCTACACATACAGAGTAAGAGTCACGGTGTTTAAGGAGGAGCTGTGAGCCAGCAAATGAAAGAAAAGCTGGTGCCTTGAATTGCAGATCTTAAGGAATTATTGCACAATCAAATTCCAAATATTAAGTACAAATGTTTCGGAAACCTAGAAAAGGGTTTGATGAATTCAATGTGCTAGATTGAATTGATATATGGAGCATGAAAAGAAGAGTCACAATCACCTGCAATGAGAAAGAAAACCTGGGTCGTTACCTAGAGCTGGTGTTCTTGATGATACTCAGATCAAACTGAAATTGAAAATTTGATTGGTTTGAATAGGAACCCTAGATTCAGAAATCGGACAGTGAGAGATGAAAACCCAGAAAGGAGAGATTTTTGGCATGCCCAACTGAGCTGTGAATTGAAATTCGTGGTGGGCATATCAGGCGGTTTGCTTACTGGTTTTTTGGAAGAGGAGCCAAAGAAGAAGAAGACGGAGAGAGAGAGAGAGAGAGAGAGAGAGAGAGAAAGTCACAATTTTTTTATAAATAATTTTTTTATTTTCTAACTATTTTAGGTTTTATAATAATAATAATAAATCAAACAGTAAGTCATGTTGATAACACGTGAGTTTTTGAACGGAAAAAATGGATGAAATTCGAAATAATTAACGGAAAGGGTTAAATTGGCGATTTTAATTAATTCAAATGCTAAATTGACCTATTTTTTAGTTCAGGGGGTTAATTTCTACAAGAGTCATAGTTCAGGGGGTAAAACGGCTGAAAGTCCTGAAAAATGTGGTAAGCCTAGCATTACCCCTAGTTAAATGTTTCGGTGGCATGAAAACAACCTGAATTGGATGATGCCCAATCCTACTAGGCCAAAATGTAGTAGGATTATGAATCCCATCTAAAAATTAGGATTAAGTTGGATGAGATTATGTTCGAGTAATTTTTGGGTGTTCCAGGTACACCACATGGCTGGTGTACCATCTAATAGATGTTAGGCATGTGAAATATTTACAATGTATCTCGCCAAATGTCATAAAAAGCAATGCAGTAAGTTGGAGGATAATTCTACATGTTCTAGGTCTATTGGATGGTATATCAACCACGTGGTGTACCTGGAATATATAAAAATTTCTCTGTTCGCTCCTATATAGGCCATGTAATATCATATTTCTGTTAATCTCGTCCCTTAATTATTTGTAGTACCATGCATATTATTGAATTAATGTTATCATCTCCAATTCAATGTAATCAAATACGATCCAATTTCACTTCATAATTCAATTAAGTCCAGTCAACAACATGATGTAGGGCAGTAGAGAAGTTTTTACTATAATTTCTTCTTTACTTCTTCAAGTTTTGCTTTTATTTTTTTCGTTTTTGCAAATGAAGAAGTTTTTGTATGCGTTAACGTTCCAAGGGCCGGTACTTGAAGTGTTTGACCAACAGCATTTCGCGCCATTATCACACACCAATGCCGATACACAAATCTAATGCTCGTCATCCTCATCTCTATCTCCATGTCCACACTCAAAGTCAGACCTCCACGTTTCGTTCCAAAGTCAGTCTCAGACCCTCTCCTCTCTCTCTTCCACACCCGCTCTCTTTCACCCCACAAACACAAGCCCACCAATTGGAACACAACCCACAAATCAGTTCAAGCAAACCCACTTCTCTCCCTATTAGAAACATGCAAATCCATGTCCCAGCTGAAGCAAATCCAATCCCAAATGATCCTCACCGGGCTAATCTCAGATGGGTTTGCTTCGAGTCGCCTAATCGCCTTTTGTGCGCTTTCAGAGTCACGAAATCTTGATTATTGTAACAAGATTTTGTACAATACGCAGAACCCAAATGTGTTTTCTTGGAATGTGGTCATTAGAGGGTATTCGGAGAGCGAGAATCCGAGACAAGCAGTTGCGCTGTATAAGAAAATGTTGAGAAATGGTGGGTCGAGACCGGATAATTATACTTACCCGTTATTGTTAAAAGTTTGTGCTAATTTAACGTTGAATTTTACTGGTCGCGAGGTTCTTGGACATGTAATGCGATTGGGTTTATATTTGGATATGTTTGTTCACAATGCTGTGATTCATATGCTTGTTTCATGCAGAGAATTAGAGGCCGCACTTAAGGTGTTTGATGAATGTTGTGTGAGAGATTTGGTTTCTTGGAATTCTTTGATTAATGGTTATGTCCGAAGCGGGTTAGCGTGTGAGGCGTTAAGGATTTATCAGGAAATGGAGTTGGAGGGATTTAAGCCGGATGAAGTTACAATGATTGGAGTGGTTTCTTCGTGTGCGCAACTAGAGGATTTGAGACTTGGGACAAAATTTCATCGATTGATTGAAGAGAATGGACTAAGTTTGACAGTTCCTCTTGCTAATTCGCTTATGGACATGTATATGAAGTGTGGGAATCTGGAGGCCGCTCAAGCATTATTTGACAACATGACAAAGAAAACCATTGTCTCATGGACTACAATGATAGTGGGATATGCCAAATACGGGTTTCTGGAAATTGCTCACAGGCTATTTGTTAGTATAGATTTTGTGATTGGCATTTCCTAGAGTCCAATTAGACTAAGTACAGATGGTAAATTGGCTGCAATAGAAGAGCAATTGTGGTTGCCTAAAAAGGAAGATATGATCTGAAGACTCATATGGCAACTAACGATCACTGAGGTAAATTCTTCATTCAATCATGCATTCTGATTGTGGCATTTCAAGAATAATTTCACACTCACAATCTGATTAACATTTTTGATTAAGAAGACCTTTTTATTTCAAGAAAGCTTAATTCAATTTATAAATTGTTTCTTGTTTTGAGAACCAAAAAGTCTTCTTTACATATCAATCAATTAGTTTGATATTGGGACTAATTGATCTCGTTTCCAGCTTTGCAAACCATTATAAAATGCAAGGCTTTGTTTCATTCATGGTACAACTTTCAACCATCAGAGTATTTCACGAGTCTTCATCTTTTCAAAAGAAAGTTGCTGTGTTTTGATTTTCATAAGATTAAATCATCAAGAGTAAGATTATCTTGGTGATTTATCTTTACATTCATTTGCATACATTTGCATGAGTTACAAGGTTTACATACCTCCGGCGAGCTTGAATCGATCGCGTCTAGTATCGGATTCAACATAAGGAGAGAAGGAGGAATCCCGTGAGAAGTTGAGTTACGAAGAAGTTGGTGCGTTGTCTAGAATGTGTCTAGGACAAGTTTGTATACTTCTTGTAATCATCGTTCTATAGTGGATTTGCCTTGGACTACTGGTCCCGTGGATTTTCCCCAGAGGTGGGGTTTTACCACGTAAAATACCTTCTGTGTTTTCTCTGTTTTTACGTTCTGAACTATACAGGATTGATACATCGTATCAATCCCTTTGGCGTGATTTATTTGTATTAACATATTACTCTTGACTACTCAAAACGCAGACTTCACTCTTTTGGTATTTTAAGCTATCCTACAGGTATTTTCACTATTGTATGAGATTCCAGAGAAGAATGTTGTGCCATGGAATGCAATGATTGGTGGCTATGTGCAAGCAAAGCATAACAAAGAGGCTTTGGCTCTGTTTCATGAAATGCAAGCTAGTAATATAAATCCTGATGAAATAACTATGGTTGGCTGCTTATGTGCATGCTCACAAATTGGAGCACTTGATGTCGGGATATGGATTCACCATTATATTGAAAAACATGTTCTTTCTATAAATGTTTCTGTGGGGACTGCCCATGTCCACATGTATGCTAAATGTGGGAATATCACAAAGGCTCTCAAGGTCTTCTGGGACATGCCAGGAAGAAACTCTTTCACTTGGACAGCTATTATTTGTGGTTTAGCTCTTAATGGACATGCAGATGTTGCCATATCTTACTTTGCGGAGATGATAAATGCAGGATTGGTGCCAGATGAGATCACTTTTCTTGGGGTCTTATCAGCTTGTTGTCATGGAGGTTTGGTTGAAGATGGTCGTAAGTATTTTTCCTTAATGACCTCTAAATTCAATCTTTGCCCTGAACTTAAACATTACTCTTCCATGGTGGACCTTCTAGGCAGGGCTGGTCTTTTGCAAGAAGCAGAAGAGCTTATCCATAGCATGCCAATCAAGGCAGATGCTGTAGTGTGGGGTGCATTATTCTTTGCTTGTTATGTTCATAAAAATGTTTTGATAGGAGAAAGAGCTGCTTCCAAGCTTCTTGAGCTGGACCCTCATGATAGTGGAATTTATGTTTTACTTGCAAAAATGTATAGGGAATCACATATGTGGGAGGAGGCAGAGAAGGCACAAAGTATGATGAAGGAGAGAGGAGTAGAGAAGACTCCTGGTTGTAGCTCCATTGAGGTGAATGGCAGTGTACATGAGTTTATTGTTAGAGACAAATCGCACCCTCAGTCGAAACAGATATATGATTGTTTGGTTGAGTTAACAAGACGAATGGAGCTTGTTGGCACCATATCAGAAGTTCCTGCATTTTGGGATGGCTTCCTCCTTGGTGCTGAATGTTAGGCAACAAGTTCGGGTCAGCAGGTGAAGGAGAAGAGTGGAGATGAGAACCATTTCAAACTGTCAGACAATGTGCAAAGAGTGCACTTTCAGAGTGTAGTTTGCTTGGAAGAGTATTGAAAACAAAACGAGCACACCCGTACCATTTCAACGACTGAAGAACTTCTGTGTTAATTGTTTTTCCTCAGTGCCTCTACTTTGGTACGAATCCTTAAAGCTGCCTTTTTGTTTTTTGTTTTTTCTCCTTTTTTTTTTCTGCTTTGTATGATTCTTCAAATTTGTCCACCCTTCCGGGTTGACAGTTTGTCAGAAAAAGTTAATATGACAAGTTTCCTGGATGAATTTGTTTCTGTGTTTGTCTTACTGAGAATACTTTTTGCACTAACCCCAGGTTTCTTACGAGGAAAACACAGACACAGTTGCTGTTCTTAACGAGCACCAAACTGTTCTCGAGGTTGCTAGCCAAGTACATCTCAGTTCCATCCTATGCCAACTTGCCAAGGTATTGAAAATTTCTCGACGTGCTTTTCGTGATCTGCTCCTTATTAGATTTTCTGCACGAGGTAACCGAATATAATTAAGGGTAGCAGAGTTTAGACAGGAAAGGCATACAGAGCTGCCCCTGATCCATTGTTGGTTTCTTCAACTGCTTCACTTCTTCTGTTGGTCCATTATCCCTCTCACTCACACAGTCTTTGCCAGCTTCACCTTTGATTTTCTGATAGCTAAGCAATGCTGTGTCCAAAATGGTTCCTTTCTCTGATTGTTCAAGCTTTGATGTTATGATAGGATGAGATGATTTTCTCAAGTTTGAGCCTGCCTGCTGATACAACAAACAGTTGATATTGTCAGCATTTTTCTGTTTCTGTAATCTCTTCAAAAGAAGGATAAAAAAAGAAAAAGAAAGAATTTATTCTCCCAAAATGAATCTGAAGTGAAGTGTTTGGGCTTGAAATGAATAAGTTCTTGTGTTTTTTTCAGGGCTTGAAATGAATCTGAAGTGAAGTGTTTGGGTAGATTTGCGTCAAGAAGAGCATGTGTAAAAATGCATGTGGCTGGTGGAGTTGCCATGAGAAAGAAGAAAGCAAAGTCGTATTGATGGGGCCCCACCCCAGGTAGCAATTGGGACAAAAAGAATAGATAATAGAGAATATTTATGATTTGTCCACTTCACTTCCCTTGCACGCCAGGTTTTTATTCCATCCTCCTCATCACTCATTTCATGTCTGCTCTGCTCTTATTCACCTCTAAAGCTTTCCCTCTCTCCTTCACATGCCTGACAGCCTTTCCTATTTTGGCACACCAAAAGCTCAAGTCACCTACCAAAAACTATTGGAGAGAGAGAGAGATAGAGAGACAGTGATGGAAGAATACCCCTTTTTTTTTCCTTCCCTTTCTTTGTTTCCCACATTTGGGGCAGGTAGCAATAATGTTGATAGCATCACAACTTCATTTTCAGTGGTTATTTTGGGTCCTCCAATGGTTATGATGGGGTTTGATTCCCATCACTAGTGATCCCTTTTCTTAGCATCACTTAAATGCAGTAATCATACCTGGTGCTTAATAGAAAAATCCGTAACTATTAATCCATACCCTAGAGCGTGAAGCCGTCGATGTTCATTTCGGTCCGTTCCGTTGAAATTTTGAGAAGATAGAAAATAAAATTGATTTTAATTCAGCCGCAGCCACCCCCCGCAGACAAAAAAAGAGAGAAGATTGTACCAAACCAACTAGAAGTGGGATCGGCATTCATCACATACTTTTACATGCCCGGGTAGTTTATTTGTTTAATCATGTCATGTGTTAAAAGGAACCACCCCCACCAACAAAACTTTAAAACATAGTTGGCCCCCTCCCATCCACATCATTATTAATGAAGTCATAGAGAAGAAAGAGACACGGCCAAGTCATTCTCATTTCCCTTTTGTTTTTGTTACAAACTATATTTAAACGACGGGAAGGAGACTTGAACTCCGGTACAAAGTGGGGAACGCATCGATTTTAGCCAACTTAGCTAAATTCCTCTCTGTCATTTTCTTTTGTTTTAGTTCAGTTTAGAGCACCGTTTTCTTTTAAAGAAAAAAATAGATTGCAAGTTGAGTTGAGAGTCCTAACGAACCTTAACTGACACCAACTTACTTTTGAGGGAGAAGTCAGATGGTTTTGGTGATCTATTTTCAACCAAATTTATGCGATTGCCCTTTTTCCATATACAAGCCAACCACTCATTGCAACCCCACAACCACAAATCTCAGGATTTTGGATCATATGGTTCCAATGGCTGTGGACCCCATGCCGGTAATCAAATGTTTCAGCTCGCGCATTCAGCGCATGGCTCTTGAGAATTATTGAATATCTTATTTTCCCCCGTTTAAAGATAAGAAATTAAAAATATGGAGGCTGATGTGTTTTTTTTATACAAGCGATATTACTTTAAATTAATCTAATCTAGAAGGAGAGGAATTTGAATTCGGATGAAAAGTGGGAAGCATATCAGTTTTAACCAACTTGGCTAAACCTATAATTTTACATCCAAGAGTTGTAGTTTATGAGAGAGATTTCACTTCAAAATCTCCTTCAATTAAGTAGATACTAGGTATCACTAGATTGTTTATTAATTACTTATATAAAATTAACATTTCAAATAATTTAGTCCAACATGGATTAAGTGATCGTAAAAGGAAAATACTTGCCTCCTTTTCGAGGAAGAATGAACTCTTACTTTCCTGCCAATTATAATGTGCATAAAATTTTCTTTTTGTGTGTTTTTGATTTATGCATACATGTCAAATTGTTTTCACGAAACTCATTTCGTTAAATTTCATAAAAATAAAAATTTATTCAAATAAAAAAATTAACCTCAAATATTGGATAATTTAAACAACACCTTTTCAACACACAAAAAAGTATTACGCCCAAAATATACAATTTCAAATTTACATAATGCTACTCGAGGAGAAAATAATTTTACATCCACGGGAAATGTAGATATGATTATACATTCCCAAATTCACATATTCTATGAGTGGATGGTAAATTGAGATGGATCATAATTGAGATAGATGGTATATTATTGTGACATACAAATATTTGCCCTAGTAGCTATGATGGAAAAGTAACGGTAAAGCCTAAGGCAGAGACATGCGAAGATTCTTTAGCATAGGACGCGTGACAGCGGATCCCAATCTCCTCATCAAACGGACTTCGCGTGTCACTGAAACCACTGCATAAAGCCAAGACGCTCGGGATTCTCTCTCTCCAATTACATACTAAATACAACACAGAGAGAGAGAGACGCAGAAGAGAGAGAGAGAGAGATAGAGAGAGGCAGAGACCAAAGAAGAGAAGCCATTTTCTTCAAACAGAAGCTGAAGAAGCACTTCTGAGGAGAGAAGCCAGCAATGTCGGTTATTTTAACCCTCACTTTCATCCCTATGGAATCAATCTTCTGATTATATATCTTTGTTTTACTTCCTCTGATCCTTTCAGACTCTCTCTCAATTTCCGTCGTATTTTCTCGGATTTTCTTTGCATGTGGAGTTTCTTTTTCTGTTTTGTTTGGTTGATTTGGTGTTATTAGAGAGCGCTTCGAGATCAATGCCGTATAATTAGGTAGATTTGGCGGGCTCTGTTTGCGTTTGGTTGCGGAGAAAGTTGAAAGGAAAGGAAAGGAAAGGAAACGAAACGAGAGGAATTTTTGTTTTGTTTTGGATAAAATGATTAATGATTTTCTTTCTAAATTTGTTTCTATTTCCTAATGATTAATTTATTTCTAGTTCAGACCATTATATTTTCTCTCCAGCTAATCCAAAAGCTAAAACAATCTGGCTGGAATCTGCATTTTAAGTTTAATTGTGGTGATAATGATGCTGTGGTTTCAACAGCGATTCGTTTTATTTTTATCTGTGTTTATTTATTTAAATTTTTCTCCTGTTGTGTTTGGTTGAACGGAAACTATTCCCTTAGAGAGTTGATCAGAAGGAAAGTTTAGGCGAAAATGACTGTGGAGGCTTCCTGAATAAATATAAATAAATTTGGAAATGAGTTTCTTTTATTAACTAATTGAAATTGATCCTTCCCTTAAATAGATGAAATGGAGGTGAATAATTTTAGAAAACTGCTTAGATCTACCAATGCCAGTTGAATTACGAAATTATGGGAAACTATATGAATCTGGAAGCACTTTGATTTCCTTTTTTCGTCCATCTTCCATCCTGAAACTCATGATTTATTTGCTCTGTGTGTGAATTTAATTGTTGGTGAGTTCTTGAATTTTCTCTAGGATGAAATTTTGAACCTTGGTTTTGATTTGCAGGAATTTCTAAATGTGCAAAAGTGATTGCACTTTTTGGCCTGAGTTTTGTTATATGATATTGGGTGCTAGAATTTGTCGAAAGATCAGGTTTGTATCTGCCGATTAGTTTTGTTTGTTGACCTTATGGTCTCTTCACCTTGTAAATACTCATTTCTTGTCTTTGTGCCCTTTACATTGCTCGTCTGTCTTGTAGCTGAAAATGAGTTGGAACCCGCACATGGAAGTTCATTACACCTACACTGGCTGTCCGTATAGCACGGCGGGTAGCTTTATGGAGTATTTTGAAGGTCTTACCTATGAACATGTGAACTTTATTTTTTCAGGCGATTCACATGCTCAGGTACTTTCCACTAAATATCAGCATAAAGGATTCTTTTAGATGGTGATTCATTTAATTAGTCTTCACATGCATTAGATGGAAACCAGGCTCAAAATATACTTATTTGTACTATGAATCAATAGTGTTATTCCTTGTGTGTTATCCTGTTTCCAAAATGTAGGATCACTCATACGTAATGAGTTCTTGTTTAATTTTCTACTATCAGTAATGCAAATATTTGAACCTTGGATTATTTGTCTGTACAATATATATCAGTGTAAATTTCTTTCAATGTTTTGCTTGTAGTGGAAATCGCTGCAGATTTTACATCTTGTTCCATGTACAATAAGATTTTTCCTTCTTATGTGTGTAGGAGAGTGCTTTCCCAACAATGAATACAAATTATTACAAGTTTGGGTTATCTGAACCTGGGAATACTTCATATTATGATCTTGGTTTTGGTCATGCTTATGAGTTGAATGATCCTGACCCAAGAAGTGGTGAAGAAAGAAGGCTTTTGCAAAGTTCCTCAACAATGACCAACGACCAAAATTTGGCAGTGAATTCAGAATGGGAAGGAAATGCAAACACTTCTACGCGCGACAACCCCATAGAATGTAAGTTCTAAGTGTTTTATTTTTCTTTTTTGGGTGGCGAATGGGATTGCAGGTGGCGATAGGTATCATGATTATGCTCTGGTTTCTCTTTTCTGGGTCCTATATTAGAGGCTCTGAAGACTGGAAAAATGTTATTTAGAGAATAAACCAATGAATTAGTGACTAGTATGTTCATAGACGATGAAGTTTTCGAAGGTAGATTGTCTTAGAGCATTCTCTAGTTGTTCTTCTCTTTGTGGATTAAAACATTATAGGGCCTGAGGGACCAGTAACATAGATGATATATAGGCCTAGTGGTGACTTATAGAGTTAGTTGACATATATTATTCCTTGTGCAAAGAAGTTAATGATTAGGTGTTATTTTGCATAATAGTTTCATTCCAGTTCCAAGGATTTTTACTTCATACATGAGTAGGTGTCAAATTCACAGACGTAGGTTTTTGGCAACCACCTTTTCTGAATTTTAATGATAGGACCCACTATTATAATGTTTACTTGTCCTTGGTTTGTGTCCTCTTGGAGTTTTCTAATAATACATTATACTTATACAAAAGCTTTTATATTGTTGTACTTGCTCTTTTTCATTTCATATTCTTTTGAATTCTAACTTTCTGCTGTTTAGAGCTACCTGATCTCTCCATGTGCCACCATGGTTCCCCCTGTTAATTAAAAATTTGAAACCATTGTGTGATGAAACCTAAAAGTACAACTTCAAAATGTATGGCAGGCCAAATGAGCCCTTATAGGTAACATGGGCTGTATATATTGAACTCCACTGATGTAACATTGTAACAGTGTATTGTAAACTTGAAATCTTTGGACCGTGTACTTGCATGTTTCTTCTGAGTCTGACTAAAATTGATGTTAATTCTGTTTTCTCCTCTATTTCGATCCTTTTTGCTCCTAATATCGTTTGGTGTTAATTCTGTTCCCACTCATTTACCATATGCTTGATATTTGCCCATTTTTCCAACAATTGAAGTATCATGTTTTACATTTCAGGCCCACGGAGAAATCAAAATTCCCAGGATTATCAGGTATTTAGCTTCTCCATGATTTTGGTGCAGAACAAGTTGAATGCTGTTAAGTGTTAAAATATCTCTGTCTAGATATAATATACAAATATGCTTGTGTTCACATTTGCATATATGCACCACTTGTGCACACAGGCACCTATGTTGGGGGCTGAGTAGAATTGATTGCCTTAACATGAATGGAAGCTTTAGATGATTAAGTCATCACAGCCTAGGCAGGCCTTTTCCTGATTTCCATTTATAATTTTTCTTCCTAAAATATCTTAATAATAGATTTTGTACCTGGAATATTTTCTCTAGATCATTATGGCATAATGAGTTGAATATGTTTGATAAGTTGAAGCATTTTCTTTGTTCTGTGAAACTTGCAGGTTATTTGGCAAGACAACATTGATCCTGATAGCATGACTTATGAGGTTTGCTACTAGTTTTATACTTTCTCCTCCTCAGAATTTGGATAATACATTTCTATTATCATTAAGTAATCTGTCTTATCTGTTGAAAAGTTTTGATTTTTCTCTAGATTATATATTCATTAGGATGTTATGCTAATAAAAAGGATATTTTAGCAGTTCATACTGGAAAACATTCCTTGATGGTGTAGATTTACTTCATTGGTAGGAAGGTTACTTGTGTTGTAAAAAGTTCATTTCATGACTCTTTTGTAATTTCAGTTCATTCTTAATGACAAGATTCTTGCAAATTTGTTAGACTTTGATTCTTTTCTTTTTTATCTCTCAACTGCACAATTTCTTCCTTTTACTGGGCACTGGGCATACCTTGAATTCATACTTTGTTGTCATTAGTTTAAGTAGATTGTTTTTTTTTCCTGAAATGCTAGATTCCGTGGATAATAGTGTAGAATATCATATTCCTAGCTAGTCTCATCAGCCTCATCAGCTTTTACTGGTGGATATGATTTTGGTTCTGGCCATAGAGTTGTATTCTTGGTGGGGATCTAACTCCATAATTGTTAATGAGTGAATCTCTGAAACATAACCATGTTCTCTAGTTTAAGTAGTTGTATGTCTTTAACACCTTGTGTCGTATGGGAACATCTAGTACTTGTTAAAAACATTTATTTGGTTCCTTATATTTTTGCGTTTTTACATATATTTTGAATAAATATTACTGACAATGTTTTTAATGCTCAGGAATTACTTGAGTTAGGTGAGGCAGTTGGAACTCAAAGTCGAGGTCTTTCTCAAGATCAGATTTCTTCACTTCCAATCTCGAAGTACAAATGCAGCTTTTTCTCAAGAAAGAAATCACGAGATGAGAGGTACTCTCTCTCTCTCTCTCTCTCTCTCCAACAGCCCCTCAAATCAAAATTGGAAATCTAAAGTCCTACTTTATGGAATTGCTTATGGTTTATTATAGTACCAGAAAGTTTTACTAATGTTTGCAAGAATAACATTTTCCCTTGTTCTACTTTTTTTTTCTTTCAATTTATCTGAAAACAGAAAGAAAAGAAAAAAGGCTTTTCTTGATTTCATTAGTATGGTATTCTGGAGAGAGATATAGAACACTAATTAATCGGAGAATGAAGGTAGGTTGTATGAGGAATTTCCCTTCGCACAAGGCTGTTTGATCAAAATGTTTCTACGATAGAATGACGACATAAATGTAGCAAATACCGCATCAGTTACATTTTTTTTTTTTGCATTATAAGCAAGGTAGCTCACTATCAAGCACAAAAGTAACGACTAGATTTTCAGCTGCATCATGCTTCAGTGGCTCACTGTCTAGGACAATTATGTCGTTTGCTGTCTGATAGAAATATATGTCCAACATGGTCATTCACTAGGATAGACTATTCGGTGTATGAGGTGAGAAAGTATGTAATAATCCTGTATGAGGACCTATGATGTAAGGTACTGGCTACTAGTCACTAACAGAGTCTTTGGGCCTTATGCTGCAAGGCTAAATTATAATGTTTCAGTTATATTTCACTTTTCTCATCACTTCAATTTTGTCTCACAGAACTCTATCTGGCAACTGATGGAAAATTAAATATATATGTCAATAAGCTTATCATCCATCCAACCTTAGATGGGATTAGATTGGTTTGGATTGAAAAATCTACAAAGAGACCAGTATAAGTATTGGATTGGATTTAGTTTTGCTAAAGTTTAATGGTTAAGGTTTCATGTTGGTGATTTATATAATTTAGCTCCCATCCCATATTAGAAGTTTTCGGGATCTGTCTGTGCCTACTACATGGTGCCTTCCAATGGTACTCAGTATTTATCTCCACAACCAAGGACAGAGTCCAAATTCCCCCTCCCACTTTGCGTTCCTTTGTAACAAAACACTATTTTTTTTTTTCAGTCATATTAACTTGTATTCCCTTGTTGGATGCAGATGTGTGATATGCCAGATGGAATATAAACGAGGGGACCGACGGATTACTCTTCCGTGCAAACACCTCTATCATGCGGGTTGTGGGACCAGATGGCTTAGCATCAACAAGGCAAGCTGTTCTGGTTTTTTTACAACATGAATATGTTGGTGTTTTGAATCTGTTGGATTAAGTTTAGCTGACAGTATTTGATTTTTCAGGCTTGCCCAATATGTTACACTGAGGTGTTTGCTGATGCGTCAAAGTGTGAGAAATAATCCTGACGAGCTTAAAAAAGACGAGAGCCTTCAGCGTCGATGATTTTTCTTCAAATCTGGCGGTTATACAGAGATGTTTGCTTCATTTTTCCACGCTGTTTGTAGAGAAGCATCGTTTTAGCTGTTATAATAAAAATGAAAATATTACGAAGTGAAGAATTCAGATAAGTAGATGATGTGTCGTGGATTTGTGAGGTGCATGGTGTTGTTGTCTTAGGATTATTATGCTTTGTTTGTTATATTATATAGGGCCTTATTTTTTGTTTTCACAAAAGGCTCATAAATTCCAGGATCGTCCCCATCACAAGTGAACATGGATAAAAAGTGCAAACTATAAACATTGAAAATAGCACTTTCAGGCTATAATCATATCAACCTCGCAATCATTTGCCTCAAACACTTACCAAAAAAAGAGACCGACTTTACTACTGAATTTTTCCATGGCTGGAGCGAACATCGGTTTACAAGCACCCAACATAACGGAACTAGATATGGCCGGAGTGAAGATTAAGTAGGATCAAGAGCAAGCTTATCTGCCATACGATTCAACGATGGCATTCTGGAAATTCCAAGAATAATATTTCACATTGGCACAGAACTTTCTATTTAGAAATTTGGTTGCGTTTAGCTGGTAAAAAATAGGTCCACTACGCTTAGCCACAAACCTGCTAAGAGCACTTCCACCGGTCTTATTTTGACAGGGCAGGAGGGGGCATAGGCCCAATAATTGGCTCCAGTAAGCAAAGGCAAGACTGGGCAGCTCATGGGCTCCACAAGCCTGGGCAGGCCCGAAGGCAAAACTTACATGGGTTGTTGTCTGGGTTTGCTGACGTTAGCGATGACGTCATCAACAAATTTTTTAATTTTAAAAAATAAAAAAAATACCAAAAATTTCAGAATTTTAAAAAAATAAATACCTAGTCATATTCTTCACTTCGCACACCAAAACTCTATACAAATTCCTCTCCTCATATCTTATGTGAATGGTAGTTACCCTTGGGTTACCATGACAATGAGTGGAAACACACAAGCCTTTTGCAAAGGCTGCCACTATTTACGTGAATAGTAATAGCCTTGCCTTGCTATGGCAAATGAGTAAAAGTGCTCTAAGTTGTCCAGGCGACTGTAACGAGGAGGCACTGGAAGACGCGTGCGCCCCAACATGCAATTGAGATTGATAGTACATGCAAACAATTCTATTGCCTTTGGTATGCCTAAATAGAAAACAACAACTTGGTTATTTCTTTTTGGCCCCTTGGCTTAATTCGTTTCTTTCTTTAAACTAAAATGAAAAGGAAAAAATTTAAAAGGCAAAAGTCACTTTTAATTTATGTGTTTCGGTTTTTTTATTTTTGTCCTTGTGATTTTAATTTTGACAATTTGACCTTTGTACTTTGATATTTTTGCAATTCAAGGACATGTTCGAAGTGAGTATGTGTCGCTGACTGGAAGGGGTATTTTGGACGAAATTGGTAGGAATTTGACAAAATTTGTACGTATTCCTGAGTTGCGATGAATTTAAAACTAGAGAAATAAAATTCACATATTTGAAACTACATGGACCAAAATGATAAAACCGACAATTGACACCGCCTAAAAATGAGATTTTGCTAAATAAAAATAAAATTGCATCATCTTCGTGCAGGGGGCGCTGAATAAAAATCTGGACGTTCTCCTCTCATGCCAGATACACACCTACAAGGTAACGCCCACAATGCATAAATGACGGGCTAAACAATGAGATAAAGAATCCTTGGGGAATTTTATATATATTATCATTTATATATGGGACTCAATAATCAGGTAGCTTTTAGAGCATTGTCAACGCCTTGAACCACCAACCCCAAATAGATGAAATGAAAATGCAGCAACCAACTCCGTTTCATAGAGGTCAGCGCAACCCTTCTGCTTTTGCTTGCATCAAAACCAAAAAGAAAGAAGCCTACTGTTGAATAGAAAAGCAGCAACACTACACAATGCCCAACATAATCTCGTCGGATAACAACTTAATATACTTGGGTAACTCTGCACTGCATGCACAATAAAATTTATTTATTTATTGATGAAATACCCCAAACACAGAAACAAAAAAATTTATTTTAGACACTTAGAGCATCCACAATCATGCTCTCTATTTTTTAGTTAAAATTTAGCTAAAAACATGTAAAAGTTATTTTAGGAGCTCTCTATAAAATTTAAACTCCAATCATGCTCTCTAGTTTAGGAGTCATAAATGCTATAACTATTTTTTAATTGGTCCATCTCTATTAAAAAATAATATAAAAATAGTTAGCATTAATTAAAGGTTTGAAATACTCATTAAATAAAACAGCATTAAATTATAGGGAGCCACTAGAGTCCTTTCTCTCTCCTCAGATTTAGGAGCTCCTAGAGGTCTCCATATTTTAGGAGGTGGATAGGGAGCATGGTTGGAGTTGTATTTTTCCAATTCCTCTCTAAAATTTGTCTAAGAAGGTGGTTTAGGGAGCCCATTGTGGATGCTCTTAATCATACCGTATTTTTATGAAATTAGCTCACAACACCCAATTCCATTTGAATATTCCATTCTAAGCCTGCAAAACCTAAAATTTACATGGTAAATTTTGCAATGTGAGAACTGGATGAGGGAAACTATTTTCTCTTTGCCACTTTTCTTTGGTGCTTCATTGCGCTACATGCGAACAATGGTAATGTCTATACTTGGAGTGGTAGTTTATATTATTCTCGGGGGTGGTAAATTTGTGCATAAAGTGGTAAGTGTTTGTGGTTGGAATGGTAGTGTGTGCGCTTGGATGTACTAGGAGTGGTAGTTTGGAGACCCAATCTAGCACTCTAAAAGAGCAAAGTAATACTAAGACGATGTGAAAGTGCAAAAAGAAAGGAAAAATGCTAGGGAGACCACATTTATATAGATGACTTTGCAAACCACCTTTTTCAAAGAAGTGGAACCCATTGTATTGGTGGACTCTACCTATGCTAGAGAGGTGGTTTAAAATGTGGTCTATAAATGTGATCTCCCTAGCATGACCCAAAAAGAAAATAATAAAAAGAAGTAAAATACTTCCCTCCTTACCAGCAGGTGAAAAATAGATAGTTTAGATCGTTGAATTTTGTTTTTTGTTTTTTGTAGGGGACCCTAAAGGGTGTCCTTCAAATAAAATTATTTGAGGGATCCCTCAATAGAAGGGGACTATATATATATATAATATACATAAATTCTCCTATGTGGACATCCGGAAGATATTATCGTGCGGCCCCTTCCTACTTTTCTCTTTGTTTACGATGGCATCTGCATGATAATAACGTGTGGACATCAAAAAAAGAGAATAACTGTGTATATATATTAGGTGTGGATCCCTGACACTATATTTTTTTACACAAGTTTTCAACCATTAGGTTAGAATGGATTGAATGTTCGAGATTAGGTTTCATTAATTACTTAAATTAAATTAAATCTCTAATGCCAAGTAAATATCATTTTTATTTCTTAGTTATGATATCCCGAAAATCACTCAATTATCTTTCTCCCTTTTGTTTTCTTATCATTTTCTCTCCTCTCAATTAATATCCTGCAAAACCTGACCATTACCTTCTCCTTGCCATTGTCATCCACACCACGACATAGAAAATCTGTCTCAAGCTACCAATATTGAAGAGAAAATAGGATATTAATATTTAACCAAAACGGAAAAAGCCCAAATCTGTTGCAATATTTCTTCTTTATCTGTGTTGCTCTCTCTCTCTCTCATTCTCTCTCTAACATCTTAATGGCTTACATATGTACTCATGCTTCACCATTTCTACTTCATTGCTGGAGTTGTTCGAAGCTGTACAGTACATGTTTGCTCCCAACACGCTTTTACCAGCTATGCATCTTGACTTTTTCTGGGCCTCCATGAGGGAACAAAAGTTGAACTTCAAACTTAGTGGGAGACGACATTGGCTTGTCAACGATGGAATAAGAACAACTAGCATTTTAAAAACTACAAAAATCTTGTGCAAGAAACCTAAAGCATCTATCCAGCCTGTTATATGTAACAAACAAATCTGCACTCAAATCCAAATGATTTCCGAGATTGCTATAAAAAGGGTTTGTTCTCATTCATACCAAGCAACTCACTCCAAACAATACTTGTAGGAAATACATTTTGTAGCAATAAGAGCTGAATTGCTAGAAATGGGAACCTCTTTACAGCCGAGGCTTTTGCCTCTGGTTTATGCTGTGGCAATCTGCCTCATTGCCGTTAGTGTTGCTGCTGATTATAGGAAGCCTTATATTTATGCTTCGCCGCCGCCGCCAACCCACAAAACGCAACCACATTACCACAATTATCCACCGTTCAAGCTTCCATCAGTGCCAGAGCATTCAGGGCACTACCCTCCATACCCTTACAAGGCTCCTCCACTTCCAAAGTATGTAAACACACCACCATTTTATTACCACAAGTCACCACCTCCTCATTACTACTACAAGTCCCCACCACCACCATCCAAGTCTCCATCACCTTATCTGTACAAGTCTCCACCACCTCCTCCTTACTTATACAAATCTCCACCTCCACCATCCCCATCACCGCCTCCTCCGTATGTTTATAAATCTCCACCTCCACCATCTCCGTCACCACCACCGCCTTATGTTTACAAATCTCCACCACCACCATCTAAATCTCCTACCCCTCCTTATATCTACAAGTCACCTCCACCTCCCTCTCCATCTCCACCCTCCTTACATTTATAAGTCCCCTCCTCCACCATCTCCATCACCTCCCCCTCCTTATGTCTACATGTCACCCCCACCTCCTTCTCCATCCCCACCTCCACCATACATTTATAAATCACCACCACCACCCTCACCATCACCTCCTCCACCATATGTTTACAAGTCACCACCACCTCCATCCCCTTCACCTCCTCCACCTTATGTCTACAAGTCACCACCCCCACCTTCACCATCCCCACCTCCTCCTTACATTTACAAGTCACCACCACCTCCATCTCCTTCACCTCCTCCACCTTATGTCTACATGTCACCACCACCACCTTCTCCATCCCCACCTCCTCCTTACATTTACAAGTCACCACCACCTCCATCTCCTTCACCTCCTCCACCTTTTGTCTACAAATCACCACCACCCCCATCTCCATCACCTCCTCCTCCTTATGTGTACAAATCCCCCCACCACCTTCATCATCACCACCTCCACTTTACATTTACAAGTCACCACCTCCCCATCCCCATCACCACCTCCTCCTTACATTTATAAATCACCACCACCACCCTCTCCACCACCTCCTCCACCATACATTTACAAGTCACCTCCTCCTCCATCTCCATCACCTCCCCCACCTTACATTTACAAGTCCCCACCACCACCCTCACACTCATCTCTTCCACCATACATTTACAAGTCACCTCCTCCTCCATCCCCATCACCTCCCCCACCTTACATTTACAAGTCACCACCACCTCCATCTCCATCACCTCCTCCTCCTTATGTGTACAAGTCTCCACCCCCACCATCTCCATCACCCCCACCTCCCTATGTGTACAAGTCACCACCACCCCCATCTCCATCAACTCCCCCTCCTTATCTTTACAAGTCACCCCCACCACCTTCTCCATCCCCACCTCCTCCTTACATTTATAAATCACCACCACCACCCTCTCCATCACCTCCTCCTCCTTACGTCTACAAATCTCCACCACCACCTTCTCCATCTCCACCACCTCCTTACATTTATAAATCACCACCACCACCCTCTCCATCACCTCCTCCTCCTTATGTGTACAAATCTCCACCACCACCATCCCCATCACCTCCACCTCCTTATACTTACAAATCTCCACCACCTCCATCCCCATCACCTCCTCCGCCCTACATTTATAAATCCCCTCCACCTCCCTCACCGTCCCCTCCTCCACCATATGTGTACAAGTCACCCCCACCTCCATCACCGTCACCTCCCCCTCCTTATATCTACAAATCACCACCACCTCCATCTCCATCACCTCCTCCTCCCTACATCTATAAATCTCCACCACCTCCATCACCTTCTCCTCCTCCTCATTATCTCTACAAATCACCTCCACCACCATTAAAGTCTCCACCCCCTCCATACCACTACAAATCTCCACCACCACCATCCCCATCACGACCCCATACATACCACTACAACTCTCCCCCTCCTCCATTGAAGTCTCCACCACCTCCCCAATATTATTACAAATCACCTCCACCACCAAAGCACTACTGAGCGTACGCTCACCAATGATTTGAATAAGTTTGAATTACTACTTCGTCTTGATGTTGGATAATTCATTCTGGCATTGTTTTGCATTGTTGAACAAGTGTATTTGTATTCAATAATTAGGGTCAATTAGAACCCCTCATGTATTTTCTTGTAAGTACTGTATTGGTCATTTGATTTTTTCTTTGAGGAATGAAAAAGATTAAGATTTCACGTACATAGTTGCTTTGATTTACTATATGGTTTTACATGCATGAATTTTGGATTAATCATCTACTTCTTCTATCTTGTCTAAAATTACTTGAATTGCATGATAATAATACTTGCTACTTGCATTGAGTTTTAATGTTATGCCGTTTTTCTCCCATTGAGATTGTGTTTTAGTCATTAGACATTGGAATGAAGTCGGCATTCTATGGAATCGTGATCATAAACTTGACATATAATATTTGGTAATGAGCATTTTATTACCCCAAATTGAGTGGACCTTCGCAAAATTTCGAATCCTACAAATTGACCCGAGCATATATAGGCATTGTTCAGGACCCCGAACCAGACTCAAGTGACGTAGAATATTCTTAAACCTTTGGATGATTTTTATGATCCAAGATGAGAAAATGGATACAAATTTGTCAAGGGTTAGGAATGATAGATAGATGAAGGAAAAACATCTCCAGATGTCAACTTAAAAATCGCAGGAATGTGCTCCTCTGAATTGTTTATATAACATATTCGTCAGGGTTTACGTTGCTCCTCTTATTTCTATGATTTCATAAGTTGATCATGCATTATATTTTATGTATGCAAATGCATAAATTGACTTACCATCATAGGCTATGAGACAAGTAAATTAATCACCACAGAATTCTTTGACATGTTCTCCACTGGGTAAATGCCCAACCTGCTGTGATTCTGCTTAATAGGCGTATGAACATGCTTGCACTCAAGCATTTTTCAGTTAAGAAATCCAACACATACTTTCTCTAAGATAGGAAAATGTCATGCTTAGGCTTGACCTATCAAATTCTATTCCCAGAAAATAAATTGTCGGACACTCGGACACTTGGACACTTCTCGGACACTCGTCAGACACTCGTGTTCAATGGTCAAAGCCGTGTAAGACACTCCCTATACGTAGTCAATACACTCTCTGGACACAAATCAACTCATATTCATGGTTAACTAATGTGTTAATTCAATTATACTTCATATAAAATTAATAAATTACATTTGAAAGGCTTAAAAAGCTTGATTTTCACTATATATGGTATTGTGAAATTGGAGTATGAACATCAATATTTTGTTTTTGTTTAATATATATGTTGACTCGCAAGTGCACAAGGCGTTGGATAGTATAGCTTGTGTAAGTACGAGGTCGATCCCACAAGGATTGATGATAGATTGATTCAATTTGATTCCCTGCACAAAATAGAAAACCAAAAGAGAATAAATAAAACAAGAAAGAAAGAAAAGAAATTAACTCAAGCAAATTAGTTACCAAGTTCAGTTTATATTCTTAGATTGATTCTAGCTAAAGTATGATTAAGCCATGGTGTTTGGTCCTAACCTTGTATTCCTAATTCCCTAATTAGATCCTTCTTGTCGAACCTAAATTAAGCATTAGAAATCCATTAAGCAAAGAAGAATGTTTTAAACAACCAAGCATGTATCTAATCCATGTTGACGAATGTCCATACATACTCTTCCTATTCATAGTTCAATTTGAATTAATGCATGGTGTCTACTCTTAATTCAAACCAAGATAGCTAACATACAAGTTTTAATGGTGATCACTCATTCAAACAAGCATATTAACTTATAAGCATAATGAATAAGAACAAGAACTATAATTGAAACTTGGAAGCTAATTAAACTTGAAAACTAAAGAAAAGAAATTACATTACAATGGAAAATAAATTACAACTAAAAAGCAAAATGGTTTTGTTACAACAATTGAGAACTAAAAAGAAAACTAAGAGAATTTGAGGGAGAGAAGGGAGAGGAGCTCTAGAGAGATGTTTGAGAGCTCCCCCCCTTGGGGTGTGTTTGAAGGTTAGCCAAGCCTCCTATTTATAGGAGAAGGAAAGCATCAAACTCACATGCCAATATTCTTCTTTTGGCAACAAGTTGCATAGCCACCTCAAGTTCACATGAGCATCCATCTCCTTTCATCATTTGGCTAGTTCCCACTTGATGCTTTTGCTTCTTTATTTCTTACACAACCTACTTCAATTATGACAATTAACATGCTTCTTCCCCACTATCAACAATAGCACATGCATAGCTACTCATGACCAAGCAATTTGCAGTCAGCTTGTGGGCTTGATTTGGGCTTGTTCCTTCACTCTAACAAATCTGGAAAAACATGGATCTTGAAGCTCTTTGTCTTATCTTTCTAAGCATATGCAGCCCAACTCAAGGAAAAATCGGGAAGGCCTTCAAAAGTCATTTTTGGCCCAGTAACGCAGATGCTGCCGAATTTGACCTTAAGTTGCCCAAAATTGCATAACTTCATCTAGAAGACTCGGAATCATGAACCGTAAAATTCTTCAGAAACTAGACTTCCGTATCTTTCCAATGACGTATGGTTCATTATCTGGTTCTTCCTGAGCAAGTACAGTCCAATCCGTGAAGTTGACTGATCTGCATACACCGTTTTGAGCTAACTTGTCTCCAAAATGCATTTAGTGAGTCATAAGCTTATTACACTGAAACAAACACAAAAATAAATTAAAAGCACAAGTTTAACTCAAAAACATAACCAAATCATAAGTTAGAAGGGTACAAAATGATATGTAATTATGCACCGATCAATATATAAGTATTATTATAATATAAAAAATTCATTGTCGTGTCCCCGTGTCCTAGTTTTTTGAGATTTGTGATTTCCTTGTGTCCCCGTATCGCGTATCCGTGTCACTGTATTCGTGTCCATACAACATAGTCTATGTCCCTGTCATTCAACATCTCAGTAAAAATGAGGAAATACCCCATCACCACCACCACAACCATCACAATCACCATCTCTCACCACTCGCAGCTCCACCAACAACACATAATACCTAATGTCAATTTTGGAGGAAGTTAACTTCCTTCAAATTTTAGGTTAGCCAGACAAAACAACATAAAAAATTATAGAACTTGAAATCCGTATGTCAGTTTGAAATTCCTTAGCACTCTTAAGTTCCTTCATCCAAATGCAGCGTTATAACTTATAGCTTGCCAAAATTACGTACTAGTTACCCATGTAGCTTGGTGAAAAAGGGACTAAATGATGCATACAGAGGAATATCTATTAGCCTAATGTGTATTTTGTTGAAGAATATAAATCCCACATCGGAAATTTGACAAAATAAAATAAAATATATAATGAATGGTTCCACTACTAACATGACCGAGGCCTTTTGTGATAAAACCCTACACCTACTAGGCTTTGTAGGTGGTTAAGTTGGGGACAATATCGGTGTTGCTAGTAGTGGGCCGCTGACCCTTCTCTTTGAAATTTAACAAGTGAAATAAAGTAGGGTAAATATTCAATTATGCTCATATATGCTCATCTCATTATTCTTCTCCAATATGGAGGTATTTATACAAGTACAAAGATGTGTTAACCCTAAATAAAATAGGAAATATATCTAAATTACAATAGGAATTAAATCTCTTTTACAATAAGACTAAATAATAATTGGTAAGTAACCAAAATTCTAACTAAATAAGGAACCAAAATCCTAACTAAGGACTCGTCAACAATCCCCCTCAAGTTGGGCAAAATATTTCGCATGCCCAACTTGACAAGCGAGTCATAGAACACCATACTTGACATTGACCAATCGAACAACTGTAGAGAAGGCCTTGTCATAAACCACGAGTGAAACAACTGACAAATCCTAACAAATAGGGCACATAGAAGAACACATAAAGGCAAAACACAGAAACCCTGTGAGCACGGCAGTAGGTAAGACAGAACACAGAAACCCTGTGACCACGGCAATAGGTAAGGCAAAACACAGAAGCCCTGTGAGCACGGCAGTAGGTAAGGCAGAACACAGAAATCCTGTGAGCATGACAATAGATAAGACAGAACATAGAAACTCTGTGAGCACGGCAGTAAGTAAGGCAAAACCAAACCCTAAAAATAGGGAGAGGCACGACAAAGGCAAAGGCCAAGTAAAGGCAAGGCAAGGCAAAGGGCACATCCATAGCAACATCAATAACCATACATTCGGCATGGTGATGGATGGCGAGGTGGTGGCAGCAACGGTAGTAAGGTAGACAGCGACGACGGGCTAGGATTATAGGCTAGGTGTATAGTGCAGCGGAAATAGGTAGTATTACAATTAAAACACAAAATTTAGTGTTTGTTTGACATTGTTGGGGCTATAAGTGATTAATTTGAAATTTTTGAAAACCCAACATGTTTGGTAAAAGATAATAAAATCACTTATTTTGAATAATTGTTGTGAGAGAAAGCAATTAGGGAAAACAAGTGATGAGATGCTTTCATTTTTTTATTATGCTGGAATCAGTTTTGAAGAGGCGCTAGGTTTAAGGAAACTTTCAAAATTTCAAAAATAACCCCCCCCTTTTTTTTTTGTACCAATCGCCCTTCTAACAAAAAGTTTACCAAACGCCAAATTGTTTTATTTCACAGCTGATTTCTCTCATAGAAAATCTGATAATGATTATTAAACTGTCCCTGAGTCTAAATAAGAAAGTTTTTTAATAGTACAATCGATCGTCTGAACTAGAAGGGGGAGTGGTGTCTCACACATAGACTACCAAGGTGTTATGAGGGTTCGAACTTGAGAGTACTAGTCTTTAAATCAAGGAATATATATATTCCTAAAATAAGCTTATTTTCAGGGACACCCTTGTAGGGTCAACCACTCATTGTATTTCAATAATCCAAATAGTCTAGTTTTTATATGCTCCCTAAAAAATCATCTCCCCAAAAAAATACTTAAATCCGAAACCATTTGACCATTTAATTAGATGGTTGTTATTATATTCTTTTCTTGAAGCACCGTATTCGTTTATTTTATTTGTTTCAACTAAAATGCCTTAATGATTTTCAATTTGCATGATTTTTTGTAAGAATAATCTATGGATGAATACTTTAAAAAAAAAGGTTTTAATTGTTGAAAAAAAAAATTGTAGAATATCCCTCAAATAAAATTATTTAAAAAATCTCTCGATACGAGGGGATAATTCTAGAAAGGAATAAGGAAGCTACCACATGCACAGTGATGACTCACATTGATTTGCAGCGGCAGCATAGACTTCTGTTTATTCTTGTGCACCTGTCCCCCAACTGATCTCATACTTCATAAACTCTAATTCGATGGACAGTTTGACCTCTTCTTGATTGGGTTTAATTTCATTTTCAGAGATAATGATTAATGAGAATTATCAAAATTATAAATTGATCTTATGTATTGTAAGATCTTTTTATTGATGTTCTTTTATATACTTTATGTATTTGTTTTTTTGTTAGTAACAAAATGAGAAGCAGGACATATGGCTAAAGCACCGCAAAAGGTGTCAAAATAATTAGAGAATATTATTCTATGGATAGTTTCGTTTAAGAGAGATGTCTTTTTCATAATTACTGATTTGTCACATGAAAACACAAGATGAACTTCCTTATATACATGCATGGTAAAAAAGAAAGGGTTAAATACTTTTTCGGTTACTGAGTTTACACTAAAATTCTATTTGGTCGCAGAGAAAAAATGATAGGACCTGACCCGAATTCCGCCCCGGAACTCGCGCTGAATCCTGCTGAAGTTCCGACATCATCGCGATGCCGGGCCCACATACTAAAAGAATTCCTCTTCCCTAAACAAATAAGTAAAGGGGTCAAGACTTCTGCCGAAAAACGGGCAGAGTCTCCCCTGAAATACTAACAAACCCAAAAGTTCAACAGAATATGTATACACCAACTGTCAGCATGCAAATGATAATACATCCAAGGCCTAAGGCCATCAATTTCAACCCTAAAGGGCAATACAGAGCATATCTAGAGTACTCAGAAGTAAAGTGACAGAATAACCGTTTGTAGACAAGGACAAGTGTCCTACATCAGGTCGAAAGCTCGAGAAGAGAGTCACCTAGCCAGACCGATCAGACGCTACGACTACGGCCTGAGGGGCGCAAAACAGAAAGAGTGTGAGTGGACAAAAACAAGGTTTCGTAGTTTAAATCAAAGTACTAACCCCACCGTTTCAAAAACAATACACACCATGCATATGAAATCATTTATATACGCAGTCAATCAAATCCCAATAGTTGCAATATAATTACACCATAATTATATCATAGTACTGTTTCCCTTTCTTTCCCACACTCGGACAACCACGTGCTCGCAAGCACGACAAGCAAGGAAAGATCCTCACTAAAAGAAATACGAATAGGAAGATAATAAGACGTACATATAGTAACATAGACCTCAACACCTCAACACGTGTACCGGGGAAACAATCCAACAGGGGATCATTTGACTGGACACCGGGACAACATTCACGATGGTCTCATGTCCAGAGTTTAACTGAACATCAAAAGGCATCGCAATGACCTCGTGCCCAGGGTTAAGCCGTCCTAATGGGACTAAGCTCGCCGGCACGCAGGGTAGAGACAATCAAATACCCATACGTCCGTAACAAGCCCTGCGCGCAGACTCACTACCCAATCAAGGATCTACAGCTACACCCATTAAGGTATGTACCGGATCAAACCGTATCCATACGAACCATATCAAGTGACCGTGTCACATACAGGGGGAGGTACATAACAAGGTGCCAACTGCACTCAAATCAATCGCTACACGATAAACAATATATATAATTTAATCACATGTACCCGAACCCCAACATAACACACACCAGGACATATATACGTCCCACAATCCAATAACATCATATATGCCCAATATAAGGACATCACCGTCCCAAACATACAATTCTATAGTTAAAATAGTACCAAGCGTCAAATGACGGCATATCAATCCATAAACAATTAAAATGTCATAACCATTGAAAAACCATATTCAAACCGTATTCAAAACTCAAGTCAAGAAAACGTCAAGTCAAACCTCAAGTAAAACATATACTCCAAAACATAGTATAGGTACTATCCCTTCAAAAATATAAGGTCCAAACCCCGAAACGTTTATTCAAAATATACATATATATATATATATATATATAACTAAGTATATATATATATATATATATATATATATATATATATATATATATATATATATATATATAAAACATGATGATCCATTAAAATACCAAAACTCAAGCCGAAGTATTCGAAATTCCCACATATCACTGACATCCCTTAAATTCATAGTTAAAACAATATAAATAGTGATTCATTAAAATATAACCGATAGTCCAATCCCATATATATATATATATATATATATATATATATATATATATATATATATATCCCAAAACTCCATATCAAAGTAGATATACATAATTATATTCAAAGTAGGTATATATATATATATATATATATATATATATATAAATAAATATACATATGATCAATTCCCATTTATCCGACCTATATTCTCGTTATTCCCATTAATCCGACATATTCCTTCCAAGTTGATCTATATGTATATATACATATATATATATATATATATATAATCAAAGTATAAGTAATGAAAATTCATAAGGTTTAAACATCAAAACCGAATACGTACTCAACCGGACTATACTAACGTCCAAATCTTGCCGCCCAAATACTCAATTCAAAGTATAGGTATAAGTTTCTCAAAAAGATATAAAGTATAACCCACGACATTCGTAACGATAAAATATTAAAGTCCGAAACCCAACAAAAACATAAACTCAATTATTAAATACAAAACCCAAGGAAAATCCATCAAATTCCCACCGTACCCAAATCCGTACGTAAATACTACTGGACGCTTGACTCGTCCAAAAATCAATACTTAAATATATTCATACTAATAAAATATAGCCAACAGGACCTCCAAACTTAGATCCGAAAGTTCCTATAGGTTCACTACGGCTTAAAGAACATGTCCTGAAAGTTTGGTCACGATCGGACGGTCGGATCGCTCACGATCGTACAATCGGACGATTACGGTTTAATTCTAACTTCAAGTCATTGATCCGGAGTATCCGGGACTCCGAATCGCGATTCGTTAATTCCGAACCCATCGAACCCAAGCAACGCATAATAGGCGTACATTGGTTCGACAGTCAAACAACGTCCAAATCAGAATTCGAGCATATGTATGCACTCACGACGACACGGGGGTTGCAACGGAACGAATAAACACCACCACACCCGGCCCACGCGCCGCCACACGCGCCGCCGTGGGTGTGGGTGTCTAGATCAAATTCCGATCACCGAAAAAACATCAAATCTTAGGACAATCTATATACCAATCGAATTAGGACGCTGAGGAGGTTTCAAAACCAGTCTGAACCGGCAGAGGATCGGCCGGTATCGCCGCCATATCACGGCCAAACCACCTAGGATTTTGGCTGATCTGTGGTGATTGGAACGGTGGCTACGCCACCAGCTTTTGTGGCGGAGCTGTGGCCTGGTGTCGCCGGAATCGTTGCCGGCGAGAACAGCAGTTCGAGCCGATTCTTCCCTTCGATCCTGTCGACGAACGGCGCCAAATCGTGCTTGGAAACTATATGGGTTTTGTAGAGGAGAGAGAGCTGAGCATTTTGAGTGCCGGATCGAAGTTAGCCGTGGCCGGAAACGGCCGGAAATGGCGCCGGACGTGACTGTGCGAAACCGGAGAGAGAGAGAGATCGTGAGGGAGGAGAGAGAAAGGTTTTATGCTTTCTGATTGGTCCACATGGCATAATATCATATTATCACAAATTTTTAAATGGCGCCTACGTCTTCCGAACAATCTAACGCTCGAATCGAGATGTGCCGCACGCCCCCTGAACTCGTTTCGACGTGTCGGACGTAATGGCGGAACCCGTTTCGCCAAATTCCGTCCCGAAAATATCGTTGACCAAAATGCCCCTTTAATTATAATTTCCAATTAAATTCCAATTTTATTATTTAATTCCTTTTTAATTCATTTAAATTATCCAAATTAATTTTCTTTTAATTTTAGGTCAGGGATGTCACAAAAAAATTTAGCGAAATTGGTCACTGTGTTTCCTAAAGTTTACAATTTATAGCCATTATGTTATCCCTTCTAGAAAACCCTAGCCCTCACTACTACAAAAAAACACTTTGTGCGACGAAATAAGTTTGTTGCGCAAAGTACAATTTCGTCACGCAAAACTTGCTTGACGAAATTTTGGTCGCGCAAAGATCGTGAAGAAAGGGTTTGAAGGACCAAAAATAATACTCGTCGCGCAAATCTACTTTGCGTGACGAAACCTAACGTCGCGCAAATCTACTTGGCGCGACGAACCCTAACGTCACGCGAAGTAGATTTGCGCAACGAAAACTAACGTCACGCAAAGTAGATTTGCGCGACGAAATCTAATGTCGCACAAATCTTTGCGTGACGAAATATTTCAAATTTTTTAATTTTTGCGTTTTAAAATTTTTAATTAAAATAAATTAATTTAATAGTTTGTGCAACGAAATATTTTGTCGCGCAAGGTTTTTTGAATTTTTTTAAAAAATATTTCTCTTATATTAATTTTTTCAAATTTTTACCTTTTAAATTTAATTTAATTGTATGATTTTATTTTTTTAATTACTTTAATTTAAATTGACATATTCAAAATAAAATTACATATGAAAAATAGTGATCAAATTATCCAATATATATATATATATATAATATTCAAAATGTACACATAAATTAACAAAGTACAATAATAAAATCCTAATACAAGCCTATTGTGGTGGTAGTGGCGAAGGATATGTTTCGATAGCGTCATAATCCTCAACTTTAGCCGTCAAAGTCTCAACGATTCCCTACAAAAAAACAAATATGGTCAAATAACAAAAAAAATTACATAAAATAATAGCAAATATAAATTTGGAGAGACTATACCTTTTGGCAAGATTGAGAGTGAGTGAGAATCAGAGGGAGAAGTGAGTGTGCACTACTACAAAAATCGAAATAGACGTCGGTAAAATGACGACGGACAAAATAAATACCGTCGTTAAATTTTAAACGACGACGGTAATATAAAAACCGACGTGGATCAGAAACTAAAACACCCAAAAATTGGAAATTCATTTGGGCATTTTTAAAACACGACGCATAAAACTTTAAAAGCGACGTCTTATTAAACATGCCCATTCGATCAGAAAAAAGACAACAAATAAACAACGACGGTATGTGTAAATATACCGACGTAGTAATTATAGACGACGTTTTACATATAATACCGCCGTTTTGAACATCCAATGAACACGACGGTAATTGTATTATTAGAGACGTATGAAGTACTATTTAATACGACCGTAATTTTATAAATACCGACATGTAAAGATAATTAACCACGTCTGTTTTTTATTATTTGACACTGTATTATAAATTGGATTACGACAGTACTTATAAATAAAAGGTGGTGGTAAACAGTTACCACGTCGTCATAATATAATATAAGGACGTGGTTTTTTAGATAATACAGCGGTTATATAAATTATATCGTCGTTGTAAATAATTTTAACGTCGTTTATAGGAATTATACCGTCGTTGTTATTTAAAACAAGCGCGACAACAAAAGTCGAAATAAACGTCAAGATAACGACGACGGAAATCATAAATACCGTCGTTGTAGGTTTCAAATTAAACTTTCGAACTGAAACGTCTCACTTTATCTGCGAATTGGAGATCAAACGGCTTTTAGGTTTCCAAGTCGAAATAAAGGCCCTTTTCGGTTTCCAAGTCTTAATTAAGTCACTTTTAGTTTTCCAATTCTAAATATTTCCTTTAAATTGTAGTTTTTATTCCAAACGTTGATCTGAATTCTCACATCTACGAATGGTTTCAGTCATGCAAGATGTCTCTCTTGGGAACTCAGTTGTGTTTTTGCACCAAACCAATCTAAGAACTTCGGTTTGGTGCAAAACAACAACTGAGTTCCCAAAGATTAAAAATTTTGTTTCTTGTTTAACACAAATTTCTATTTCTCTGTTGTTTTTGTATTAAGACGTCGGTTTCGTAACTAATCGACGTAGTATAGTTTTATAACGCCCTATTATTTAAAAACCGTCGTGTATATTTTAATTTATACACGGTTTAATTTTACTTTCCGTCGTTTATATCCAAGTTATAAATGTATCTCTAACTAAAACTTGCTTCTTTTTTTAATCTTGGTTTTGCGGTGCAAGAAGGCAACGCTAGCTCATACCCACACAAGAACAAATTGAAGAAATTCGGATCGAATTATAGTTTAATGAAACAAATTATTTTGTATGTATAGGAATGGTAAATATTTTGTATGGATATATAGGAATGAAGATTGGTAAATATTTTGTATGTAATTATTATTGATCTTCAAGTTTTATGAAACAAATTATTCTTGAGTATATTTATTGTTCACAAAGCATTATATATGGTTGTTTTTAGCAAGAAAAAATCGTTGCAGAGAACCATTGGAAGCAAGAAAAAATATAAAAATGTAAAATTACTAAATCTTTGGATATATAAACGACAGTTCTTTCAAATAACCGTCGTCTTTACATTAATAGACGGCAAATCTATCACAAAACCGCATTCTTTACATATAATAGACGACATTTCTTTCATAAAAATTGTCGTCTTTATATATAATAGACGACATGTAAGGTAATTAACCACGTCGGTATTTATTATTTTACGCCGTATTAGATGTTAGACTACGACAGTTCTTATAAATAAAAGGTGGTGGTAAATCATTACTACGGCGTTATATTATAATATACCGACGTGGTTGTTTAGATAATACGACAGTTCTATTAATTATATCGCCGTTGTAAATCATTTTCACGTCGTTTATAGTAATTATACCGTCGTTGTTGTTTAAAACAAGCGCGACAACAAAAGTCCGAATAAACGTGAGTACAACGACGACGGTAAACATAAATACCGTCGTTGTAAGTTTCAATTTCGATGACAGGACCGGACCCGAATTCCCCCTCGGAACTCGTGTCCAACCCTGCTTCCCGTCAGACACTACCCCGACGCAGGAACTTACTTTACTAAAACGCCCCTTGACCTTGTTTTAAGGAAATAGGAAAGTTGACTTCTGCCGAAATTTCGGCAGAGTCTCCTCTGAAAAATGGACTTTCCCGAAATTTCCACCTGTTAAAAACAATAGAAAATTTTCCAACAGGCAGCATGCACAAAGCAGAAGCACACAGATTAATAGGGAGGCCTCCGACCTCTACCTCAATCCTAGGTGAGCACTACGGAGCAATTTAAAGAAATTTAAACTTTACAACTTGAGCAAAGGATAGCAAAGTGAAAATACAAGAAAACTCCTACAGGAGCCAATAGTCGTGATGCCTCGACGTGGTGGTCTTGACCTCGGGATCTAGTACCTGGGGGGCGCAAAACAGAAAATGTGAGTGGACGAAAAATCAAACTTTAAACATCATTTTTCAATGAACATAATAATCCCCTCCGTTTTCGCAAATAATGACAAAGCACTATGCAAGAGAAAATCCTTATATAAATGTACATACTTATACGAACAATTACTTGAAAACAATTCCGTTAAATTCGTATACGGAATTACCATAAAGAAAGCGTAGCTTTGCTACTTTCGTAAATTCTTGAAACCACAACTTGAACACTGAATTCTTAAAATAAAAACCATGGAATTGAAATCCATCCAAAAATTCCTCATTTAAGTAAAATACAGCAATACTGAATAACTCCTTTTTCCTGGAACCCAACCCGTCGACTTCAAACCTTAACTTAAAATCTGTACCTATGCATCACCGTCCCGGTGCACATATTCAAATAAAACCAACCTGGAAATAAAATCCATAGACACACCCACACTAATTCGTACACACACACATATATAAAACATAAATATAAAACCATAGGAATCCCAAAGAAATATATTTGAATAACCAAACAACTTGAAACCAAGAAAATCCAAATTCCCAACCAAGCTGTTTCCGACGCAATGCCCGTAAGCACCGCAGCGAGGAAGTATCCTCACCGAAGACAAGAAGAAGGAACTGTAATAATAATAATAATAATAATAATAACAATAATAATAATAAATACATATAGTAAGACTCCCACACCAATATTTGTACCGGGAAACAATCCAACATGGGATCGTTTGGTGAACCACATAGAGGAGTCCTCAACAACCATGTGGCCAGGAACAAGCCGTCCAACTGGGACTAAGCTTATCAGCACGTACAGCAAAATCCTTAATACTAAATGACGCTGTGACAAGTCCTACGCGCGCAGACTACCCCGCTAAGGGTCTACTGATCACACCCACTCAAGAGTGCACCGGGTATCCAACATATCCAAGTATCCATTTCCACAACTATCCACTTTCCAAAATTCCGTAACCGGGAGGTACATAGGGTAGTGCTTATAGCACTTCAACTGACATAACCAAACACTTTCTCACTTTCCACAATAACCACACCCACGTACCCCACACATAACCAGGACATACATATATTCAATCTCGAAAATATTATAATTCAAGATACTTGCAATATGTCAAAAACCCGAAAATGTATATATACCAAAACTCACAATAGCCACCAAAACCCAAATACCAACACATAACCCGATAAATTGATAAAGTAGCAAACTTGCAACATAAGACACTAATATAAACTTCAAATATCAAAAGTAACCCAATTAATCCGTATAATACAAGTCCCAAAAGTTAAATAATAATAAAGTTCCATAAATAGATAATATAAAAACTATAAAGTCAAATAACCCCAAATATATAATCGAAACCCAACATTTATCAAACTAACCGCCCAAATGTTAATTCAACAAATAAATATAAGCTCCAGTAGTATAAATATAAGTTTCCGATAGTATAAATATAATTCCCAAAAGTATAACTTATAGGTTTCCCACAAGTATGGAATATACTTTCCTAAGGATATAGAATATAAGTTCTCAAAAGTATATAATATAATTTCCCAAGAGATATAAAGTATAAATTCGCTAAAGTATAAAATAAAGTTTCCAAGGTATAAAATATAATTCACAAAGGTATAGAATATATAAATATATATATTCCCAAAGGTATGGAATATAACCCATGAGATTTATAAGTTTCAAACATTTAAAGTAAATAGGAGATCCCATCATTAGAATCATATAAAAATATCAAGATTCATATAACCGATTTATATAAAGTTCAAGCCCGACAAAGTCATAAACTCAATTTGTCAAATATAAAACTCAAGAAATTCCCGGGTATTTCACCATACCCAAACCGGATACAAAATCTTACCGGACATTTGTCCCATCTCAAACTCAATACTCAAAGACCTTTAATTTAAAGTAGCCACCAATGTCCCACAATTAAACCGGGACCCCAAAACGTGCATAAACTTGAATATAATTTAAATCCCAATAGTCAAAATAAATCATTTATGCATCAAGGTTCAATATTTGAAATAATGCTTGTTCAAAACAAAAGTCCACTCACAACAAGTCCACGCTGCTCAATCCTTAGAGAGCTTTTCCTCCGGAGTACGCGAAGCAAGAGTACCTATTTGAGGGAATAAACGGTTTAATTAACACGCGTACCAACCAACAAACTTTAACTCAAGAAACTAGTTCTCGGGTCTCAAAGTAAGCGTGCACAACTACCGGGAGTTTCTAGAGTCAAACTACGCTCTTCAACAGGTGGGACCACCTCGGAAGACTCACGGTCAACCGATTGGTCAAACTTCCCGAATAGGTCAACCGGGCCTCCGGGCCCACGACCTCCGATTTCCAATCTGAACATTCTTAAATGTTCAACAAGGTTTACTAAACACATCCAGGCAGTTTGGTCTCGATCGAGCGGTCGGAATCGCGCTAATCGCACGGCCGACGGTAATCGGGTTACCTAACCCTAGGGTTAATGATTCGAGTATCCGGACTCCGATTCTTGATCCGTTTGTTCCTACACGATCCTGGGGGTACAGGGAACAACATACTTGGAAATGGGACCGATCCAACGGCCCGAACATATCGAACCCGGATAACGCATAATAGGCGTAAATCCGTTCGACCGTCAAACGATAACCAAATTGGAATCCGAGCATACCTACATGCTCAGGACGACATGGGGAACATTTTAGGACACAATGCACCACCACAACAGTGCCTCGAAACTCGCCGGAATTGGGTGTGCATAGTAATTCCGGTGACCGGAAAAACTTCAAACCAAGGGTCAATACTTCAGGTATAGGTGCAACTCAACACATGGAGCATTTTATTCAACTATGGCAACACCTAGTTTGGCCGGCAAGTGGCCGGAAATTCAACTCAAAAACCGGCCAAATATGGGTTTCTAAATCAAACAACCTAGGCTTGAAACCAATCTACAATACATACATAAATGGATAGAGTATGAAGAGTAGATGAAGTTTCATACCTCACTCGACGGAAATGGTTGCCGGAGTCGCCGGAAAACTCGTCGGAAAGTTTGATAACCATCGAACTTTCAGTCGCTCCAGTTTAAAATCCTTGGGTTTCTGAGCTGGGGTAATGGGCAGGCTTTGTAGAGGAGGAAGAGACGAAGATTTAGCAACTGGAATCACCTGAAACGGACGTCGGTGGAGGGAGTTATGGTCAGTCAAAGTGACTGCCATGGGAGGAGAGAAAGAAAATGAGATGAGGAAGAAGAATCGGGGAAGAAGAAGGAGAGGGCCGGCACTGTAGCGTTTTTACTGTAGCGCTACTGTAGCCGCTACAGTAATCTGACAATTTCGTTTTTTTTTTTTTTCTTCTTATCGCTTCTCGATCGTTACAACCCGGAATTGAGCGTGCAACATATCCCCGAACTCGTTTCGACGAGCCGGATGCAACGGTGCAACTCAATTTCCCAAATTCTTTTTGGAAATTTAAAGTGCCTAAAATACCCTTAATCCCAGTGGCAAAATTGTAATTTCACCAAAATTATTAAATTGAATAAATTCAATTAAATTGGGTCAGGGATGTTACATTCGAAAGTTTCGAAATGAATCGGCACGCTTTATCTGCCAAATTGGGAACTGAAACGGCGGCTTTTAGGTTTCCAAGTCGAAATAAAGGCCCTTTTCGGTTTCCAAGTCTTAATAAAGTCACTTTTAGTTTTCCAATTCTATATAATTCGTTTAAATTGCTGTTTTTATTCCGGACGTTCTGTATATCTCAATTCTCACCTCTCATGCAAGAATGTCTTTCTTGCGAACTCGCTTTTGTTGTACACCCAACCCATCTAAGAACTTCGGTTGGGTGTAAAACAAGAACTGGGTTCTCAAGTAGGATTGTATATTTAGTTTCTTGTTAGCACAAATTTCTATTTCTCCGAAGTTTTTTTAGTTAAGACGTCGGTTTTTTAAATAACTGACGTAGTATATGTTTATAACGTCCGTATTATTTAAAAACCGTCGTGTATATTTTAATTTATACGCTCGCTTTTATTTTACTTGACGTCGTCTTTAAAAACGCGGTCTTTTGAAAAATTTGACCGCGAAATGTAATTTTTTCGAATTTTCCCTAAACCCTATATATATAACATTTTGCTATCTTTCTTCAACTCATATTCTGACCTTAAGTTTTCTTTCTCCATCAAGTTGCTCCAAGTCGAGGTACATTTCATTCCTTTGCTCATATTCTAATCTTTCATTCCGGTTTCGGTTTTTAGTTTCTCAAGTTATTCCCACTTCTGGCTTTTTTTTCTTGTTTCTTTTTTTTTAAATCCTGTTATATGTATCTCTAACTAAAACTTGCTTCCTTTTTTTTAATCCTGTTTTGCAGTGCAAGAAGGCAACGGTAACTCATACACACAAGAACAAATTGATGAAATTCGGATCGTTGTATAGATATTTTGGAGACATTTGAAGATGCATATGCAATGATATATAGTTTAATATTATGGATATGATATTTTGTATAGATATATAGGAATGAAGATTGATATTTTGTAATTATTATTGAATATTCAAGTTTTATGAAACAAATTATGGTTGTTTGGAGCTGAATTTATTGTTCACAAAGCATTATGGTTGTTTTTAGCTAAAATAGTTGTAGAGAACAATTGGAAGCAAGGAAAAAAAAGGTAAAATGTAAAAATAAAACATCTTTGTATATAATAAACCTCAGTTCTTTCAAAAAAACCAGCGTCTTTACATCAATAGACGACTATTCTATCATAATAGACGACATTTTTTTCATAACAACCGTCGTATTTAAATATAATAAACGACTGTTATTTCATAATAGACGACATATTTCACAATAATAGACGACTGTTATTTCATAACAACCGTCGTATTTACATGTAATAGACGCATCGTTCTATCATAATAGACGACAGTTCTTACAAACCGTCGTCTTTAATTATAATACACGTCATTTTTTTATATAAAAACGTCGTCTTTAAGTTAATAGACGTCGGTTTTTTAGTAAAGTGTCGTTTTTATATAATATAGACGACGGTATTTTACCGACGTGGTTTTATGCGTAAAAGATGTCGGTCGATTCCTCGACGGTTGAGAAAGTAAATTTACGACGGTAAATTACCGTCGTCTATTGCGATTTTTGTAGTAGTGGTGAGAGAATTAGAGTGAGAGATGAGAGAGTGAGTGAGTGAGAGTGAGAGATAGTGAAAAGAGGAGATGAGAGATTAAGTGAGGGGAGTGAGTGTGAGAGAAAGGGTCGGATTTGGGGAGAGGGAAAGAGAGAGGAGAGGTAAGAGTAGAGAAAGAAATTGAGAAAATGGTGGAGTTATTTTGGTTTTAAAAACCGTAAAGACTTTGCATGACGAAGTTATTGTTTGGTCGTGCAAAGTCTTAAAAAAAAAATTCTCGCGTCCCATTTTTGGTGCCCGCCCAAATTTTTAGAGTTTTGCTCGACGAATTCTTGGTCGCTTATCACTTTGCGCGACGAATTCTTGGTCGCTTATCACTTTGTGCGACGAATTCTTGGTCGCTTATCACTTTGCACGACGAAGTTCTTGTTTGGTCGCGCAAAATCTTTAAAAAAAATTCCCGCGTCCCATTTTTTGTGCCTGCCCAAATTTTTAGAGTTTTGCGCGACGAATCCCTGGTCGCGTATCACTTTGCGAGATGAGGTTCTTGTTTGGTCGCGCAAAGTCTTAAAAAAATTGAAAAAAATTCCCGTGTCCCATTTTTGGTGCCCGCCCCAATTTTTAGAGTTTTGAGCGACGAATCCTTGGTCGCGTATCACTTTGCGCAACGAGGTTCTTGTTTGGTCGCGCGAAGTCTTAATTTTTTTTTTTAAAACTCTTAATTGTTAGTGAATATATTGTTTTGATGGCATACGCATTCTACGAAACTAGTTTCAACGATCCAACCGTCAAACTTGTTTGTTTATACTTCGAGATCATATAAGACAAAAATCGGAAAAAATAAACATTCAAAGATCAAGTAATGGAACAAAACTTTTCGATGGTTATAAACGAAAAATCACGATTTAACGGTTCTCCGATTTTGATAATTTTTTACAGCTACATTCCTTGACCCTATATGAATACAATGAACTAATTCGATCGTCAATTTAAAATATTTACACTAGTGGATACCACAAAATCTTATGTTATATTGAACGAAAGTATAAATAAACTCTTAATTGTTAGTGAATATATTGTTTTGATGGCATACGCATTCTACTAAACTAGTTTCAACGATCCAACCGTCAAACTTGTTTGTTTATACTTCGAGATCATATACGCCAAAAATCGGAAAAAATAAACATTCAGAGATCAAGTAAGGGGACAAAAATTTTGATGAGTTATAAACGAAAAATCACGATTTAACGGTTATTTCAACTTCGATTTTGATGATTTTTTTATAGCTACACTCCTTGACCCTATATGAATACAATGAACTAATTCGATCGTCAATTTAAAATATTTACACTAGTGGATACCACAAAATCTTTACAAAAATAAATTTTTTTTACTTTATTTATTTTTGTAAAGACTTTGCGCGACGAAGTTATTATTTTGTCGCTCAAAGTCAATTTGTGCGACGATGTTGTGTCGTTGCGCAAAGTCAAAGATTTTTAAAAATAATTTTTTTATTTTTGTAAAGACTTTGCGGGACGAAGCTATTTGTTCGTCGCGCAAAGTTACTTTGTGCGACGATGTTGTTTCGTCGCTCAAAGTAAAATATTTTTTAAAATAATTTTTTTATTATTGCAAAGACTTTGCAGGACGAAGTTATAAGTTCGTCGCGCAAAGTTACTTTGTGCGATGATGTTGTTTCGTCGCGCAAAGTCAAAGACTTTTTAAAATAATTTTTTTATTTTTGCCAAGACTTTGCGGGACGAAGTTATTAGTTCATCGCGCAAAGTCAAAGATTTTTAAAAATATTTTTTTTATTTTTGTAAAGACTTTGCGGGACGAAGTTATTGGTTCGTCCCGCAGAGTTACTTTATGCGATGATGTGGTTTCGTCGCGCAAATTAATAGATTTTTTAAAATAATTTTTTTATTTTTGTAAAGACTTTGAGGGACGAAGTTATTTGTTAGTCGCGCAAAAATTTATCGTGCAAAGTGACTTTGTGTGTTTCGTTGCTCAAAATTTAGTCGCGCAAGATTTTGAGGGACGAAGTGTTGAATTTCGTCGCGCAAAGTGACTTTGAGCGACTAATTTTGTTTCGTCGCGCAAGGGTATTTTTTTTACTAGTGCCTTTCTCTCCTAAAAAACACTCTACAACCATTTTCATTTTGATGGGGGAGGAAAGCCACCGTTCTTCCTCCCCTCTCTCCTTCTCCCTTCCTCCCTTCTCCAATTTCCCCCAATTTTCAGAGACATAAGGTTTCCCTTATTTGTCTTCATTTTGTAATGATTTTCTTCCACCCATCACATGCAGACGTCGAGGCATAGGATCTTCACCTGTGTTTTGGTGTAGGATCTTTGCCACCATTCTTTTTGTGGTTTCTTCATGTTTGGAATAAGTCGTAGAGACTTTTTGGGTTTTCTGTGTAATTTTCACCTCCCCTTGTGAGAGCTTTCCACATCTACTTTGTGAGAGTTTTATTTGTTTTGTTATGGCTTTATTTTTTAAGCTTTATCTATTTTTGGATTTTTGAGTTTGCACTCTTAGTTGGGATGCCTCTGCCAAAGTTTTTTCGATCCTGCGTGATCGTTATTGGAGGAGCCCTAGATTTTCTTAATTTTGATGTTAAATCTCTCCGATATTGTAATGGCCCTTTGTGGCTAGTTTGTATTGGCCATTTGTGGCTAATGGCTTTTTTAGCTGAATTATGAATGCAATTCTAGAATTTCTCCCAAAAAAAAAAATAGATATTTTGTTATCTGGTTTTAACTTCCTTTAAGTATATTTTTATTTTTTCTGGAAGCACGTTTAGTCTTCTTCTTGAACGAGTTAGGGTTGTGTTATTGGGGTTTAACAAATTGGGAATCAACCTATCTATCAAATGATATCTTTGTGACTTTTTTGTTTCATCTTATTCGTAAAAGGGTGAATTTCATTGAGACAAATGTTCTCTTACCCTCCGTTTGGATAAAGGAATTGAAAATTACATAGAATTCTAAAATGACGGAATTTAGATTTCCATCATTTCAATTTCTGGCAATTGAAGATTTCAGTGTTTGGATTTATATAATTCAAGTTTTGTAAATGACAGAATTTTGTAAATGGCACTATGAAAATTTCGAAATGACTCCTATTTTGGTGGAAATTAAACTTAGGAATTTGATGCCCTAATTTTCAAGCTTTTTCTTGCGCGTCATTTAATAAATTCCGTGTTTAAGTTGCCAAACAAGGGAATTGTCAATTTCTCCTCTTCAATTCCCGACTTTTAGCTCAATTCCGAGTTATTTTCCCTCATCCAAACTGAGGAGACAAATGAATGAAAATATTAAAATTGGAGAGTTAGGGATAAGAATTTTACCTATGAGACTTTCGTAACAAAGAATACAAAAAGCAGCACGTATTTTTTTGGGACCGCTACTAGGCCAAGTTTCACATGTATATTTTATTTTGACATAGTTTATTATAATCAAAGATACTTCATTATGTGGGACCAATTAGGATACAAGGATATTTATTTCTTGATGTGGGACTTCAAACTTTCGTACTTCTTTACGTGAGAAACTGCCAAAAAGCCATAAGATGATAGCCTCAGTCAATGGCTATATAGGTTTAATATTTTCTTTTCCAAAAAGCTACATGGGCTACAGACCAGTGTAGCCCACTAGGTAGTTTTGCCCGTGTTGGTAAGTTGTTGATTTCATTTTAATTTGGTTTGGTTTTTTTATTTTCGTTGAGTTAGAGTAAAAAGATTGAATGTGTTTCCTAAACAAATAAAATAAAAATTGCATTTAACGGAAGATAACGGAACATCAATAAATTATACATTTGGAAAATACTGTGACCAATTTGGCTAATTTTTTTCTCAGTGACCAAATTGAATTTTTACGTAAAACGCAATGACCCAAAAAGCCTAGAGCACACATGAATATCAAAAGTACTATCCACGGTTGTTTCTACTTCCCTGTCATTCAACATCTCAATAAGAATTTTTGAAATACTATGAGGAAAATAATAACTTGGAATTTGGGGTCATATATTTGGTTCAAGTAGGTATCATTTTGAAATTTCGGAGTAACTATTTCCCTGTCATTCAACATCTCAATAGTAATTTTTGAAATACTATGAGGAATATAATAACTTGGAATTTGGGGTCATATGTTTGGTTCAAGTAGTTATCATTTTGAAATTTCAGAGTAATGGCTATGTGAAAAAAATAATAATACAACCATGTACCGCCCTGCCATCATCACCACTACCATCATCGTCAGTAGTGGCGGAGCCACGTAGGGACCAAAGGGGTCCAAGTCCCTGCTCAACTTAAATTCCGTATTTTAAATCCGTTATCCAAACAAGAAACTTTATAATTTATAGAAGACTAATTTCCATCATTTTAAATTTCGTCATTTATTAATTCCTTTGTTCTTTAAATTTCCTCATCCAAGTGCACTGTTAGGTTAATGCGTATTTAATAAGACAAAAACACGAAATTAAGTCTAAATAAGCAAGTTTAAACTATATGCACGAGGTTTTCAGAAGAGAGCCCTCAAGGTCTGTTAGACTTGAACAAGGAGATGAACCAGGAATAATGAATTGGGCTTTGACTTTATTTATTTATGTATTAATTTAAGAAATTTGGGTTTTGACTTTAAGTACACATGCTAAGAAAAAAATGAAGCCTAATAAAGAAATAATTGAAAGAGAGGATGCAGCGCCTCTGTGGTTATTGGTTTTTTTAGCAAAAGATTGGGAGGGAATGAGAATTTAGTTTTTGTGGGTAGAGGGGAGTTGTGGTACTCTTTTTTCTTGATCGAATTTTCCTCGGTTTTTATGGTAAGGTTTTAATGATGCCACTATCATGCTTCTCCAGTTTTGTTTACCCATATTTGGGTTGAATTCTGTGATGTTTTTTAGTCAATGAAGTATCTTTTCTGATATAATAAAAAAATAAAATTTTAAAAGAAAGAGAGAATGAACATATATAGCAAACATTGCACACCAGATTCACCGACCAATTAATGTCTATTGTAGACAATTACCAAGAAAGAACATATTCTCTGTATATTGAACATATTCGTAGAAAACATACGAACACTAAGTCAATCTACAAGTAGGTGAGTCGTGCAAATAATAGTCAAATTTTCATGAAGTAGAAAAGTATCTACTTCATTATCTTAAGATCAACATCTTGACAATGAGTGTTAAGCTCATTGTATGAAGCTTTTACAAAAGCTGAATATACTTCACGATATTTAACAGTGTATGGGAGGGGATGGAGGGAATCAGGGATGCTTCATTAGAGCCTTCAATTAGAGCATCAGTAAACCTACCAAGCATCGTGCGGGCTACCACATGGCATTAAATTCAGCAATACCAAAAACTAGATTTCTATTAGCATCAGCTATGTTAAGAAAAATCATCACAAGTGTTTTGCTTGCTAATTCACATTTTCGTAAGCTCGACTTTGATGGATGAAATAAAATTTTAAGACTTCTGTAGGTTTTATTATGGAAAACTGAAATAGCAATAACATATAGTTTTTTCAAGTTGCCCATAAAAAAATTGGGCTAGAGTTAAATATAAATTGCTGAGACGAAATATAATACAAGGACTGACCTTGAGCCCTTTTAACCATGATTAATTCAAAAGAAATAAATTTTAAAATACCCCTATACATGTTTTTTTATAGAATGCAGAGCGGGTAGATGAGAATCAAATCTGGGACCTTGAGTGCATGGGTAAATGCTCTTATTAATCACTTGAAAGCTCTTTGTTGTTGGACATATTGTAGCTAGCTCAGCTTGCATTTTGACCATATAGTAACTCATTCTCACACTCAACCTTTAATCTATATGACTTCATTAGATGTGCTATATACCTACCAACTATCTATGGCTTCTCAACTTTGCTGTAAGAGGCCTCCATAGTTGAATCTTCCCTCTCTTCAGATTGAAAAAAACACAAAAAGTTAAATTAGAAAAGAAAAAAGGTTCATTGTAGTTATTAGTTACTGGAGAAAAGTTCAATACCATGTCTCCCCACACGCCTTTACATTTTAACAACCAAGCCGTACGACAATTTCCTAGAAGCCATGCAACTTGACCTGTTCATGGCCTCCATGAAAGAACACGTCTAAAATATGTATATTTGTGGGAACCCACAATGACTGGTTGAAGTAGTAGACTTTCATTGATTATCACTTTGCAATCCACAAGTGATCTGGAAGAAAATTTAAAACATAAACATCCAGCCTGTTATCCTGAAAAAATAAACATGTCTCATTCAAGGATGATTGCAGAGATTGCTATAAAAGGGTTAGCTCTCTCACCCTTTTAAAGCAACCCACTTTGAAACAAGTTCTAAGAAGTACAATTTCTGGCAATCAGAGCTGAATTGCCAGAAAATGATGAAATCCTCGGAACCGCCGAGGCATGGGCCTTTAATGTTTTATGCTGTGGCATTGTGCCTCTTAGCCACAAGTGTTCTTGCCAATAACCCTTACACTTATTCTTCACCTCCACCACCCCAACATGCGCAACATTACTACAATTACCCCCCACCAAAGCACTCTGTGCAGCCACCATACAGTTACAAGTCACCCCCACCACCAAAGTATGTGAAATCCCCACCATACTACTACAAGTCACCACCACCTCCACACTATCGCCATAAGTCCCCACCTCCATACCACTACAAGTCACCACCTCCATACCACTACAAGTCACCACCTCCACCATCCCCTTTACCTCCTCCTCCTTATGTCTACAAGTCTCCACCACCCCCGTCACCGTCACCTCCTCCTCCATACGTCTATAAATCTCCACCACCACCATCTCCATCCGCACCTCCTCCTTATGTGTACAAATCATCACCGCCACCTCCGTACATGTACAAATCTCCACCTCCACCATCCCCATCACCTCCTCCTCCTTATGTTTACAAGTCTCCACCACCACCATCCCCGTCACCTCCTCCTCCATATGTTTATAAATCTCCTCCACCACCATCTCCATCCCCTCCCCCTCCATATGTTTATAAATCTCCACCACCACCTTCTCCCTCACCACCTCCTCCGTATGTCTACAAGTCACCACCACCTCCATCACCTTCACCTCCTCCTCCTTATGTCTACAAGTCACCACCACCTCCATCACATTCACCTCCTCCTCCCTATGTCTACAAGTCACCACCTCCACCATCACCTTCCCCTCCACCTCCTTACCACTACAAATCACCTCCACCACCATCAAAGTCTCCACCACCTCCATACCACTATAAATCTCCACCTCCACCTTCACCATCACCACCACCTCCTTACCACTACAAGTCTCCACCACCACCATCCCCATCACCTCCCCCTCCATACATCTACAGCTCACCTCCTCCTCCATTGAAGCTTCCAACGACTGATAGATATTACTACAGGTCACCTCCACCTCCACGGCAAAAGTAAGCCTACGGTTACAGCCACTTCAATCAGTCAGAATAAGTACTGCCTTTGGATTTTAATTCGATACAAATTTTTTAGCTTTGTTCTTTTCACAAACAAGTGTGCTGGTGAATAATAAGGGTCTAGCAGAACCCTTCTTGTAATTTGTTGTAAGCATCATTGTATTACTTCTTTAAAGAGATTAAATGAATCAAATGAAAGTGAAGAACATTAATTGCGTGTACCTGTTTAATCTAGTATATGCTCTAATAGAGCAGCTCTATGACTTTTGGGTTAATTTTTTGTTTTGGACGAAACTTTTGTTTAAATTTTTTATTTGCCGAATAGACTTTTGGGTTAATTAGTTCTGTGCAACTTTGTAGAAAAGTTAATGCATATCACTTTATCATCGCCATTCTTGTAAATTATTAAAGGCTTAATTACACTCCTGAAACTTCGGTCAAATTTCACTTCATCCCCTCGAACTTAAAATGACCCACTTTCATACTTTGACTGAGATTTGGTGACTCACTTTGACCCATTCTGTCAACTCCACCTAAAACTCTATTAAATCTGATGATGTGGCATGAGTTTATTAGTAATTTCATAAACATGGATCATTAATACACTAATTGAGTGGGTGACATGACAAGTGGAGCCCACCTCCACATCAGCTAAAAAAATAATTAAATATTCTATTAACTAAAAAAAAATCAAAAACCCTTTAACTTCCTCCAATTCTCCACCCAGATCCTACCCACACCCATGCCCCCCTCCCCAGCCGAACCAACCCTTTCACCTGCCCACCCCATCCCCAGCCCCAGCCCCATCCCTTCCCACCCCACCAACCCAACTTCAGACCTCTCCCTCGCCACCACCATCGTCGCCGCACCAGCCAAGAAGCAGAGCAACCAAAACAACCACTTTTAATTCCCAAGAATGAAGGAAGAAGAAAGCGTCCTTTGCACCCAGACCTAATCGAGCCAACTCGAAACCGACACCGAACTTCTTCACTATTGGGGCAACATCCCAGACCCTATTTTCTCTACAACGAGTCCTGCCAATGGTTTTTGCAGGAGAACTTCTCCACTGAGATCAAGTATAGGAAAGCCCTCGTTGGGGTTAAGACGGAATACTTGCCCACCATCTGGGGTCATCGGCGAGGAGGTTGCTGGTAGAGGGGTCGGGGTTGTGGGTGGGTTGAGAGGTTGGGGTTTTGATTTTTTATGCTGGTTGGTTTTTTATTTTTAATTTAATTTTGTCACTTAAGTAGTAGTAGAATCTGATTTGGAGAAATCTTTCGCTGTTGTTTTTTGAATAGGGTTTAGGGTTTAGGCTTAGGTTCTGGGTTTAGCTTAGATTTGAACTATGAGCTCATTGGTGTTAGGAATAATAAAGTACAAATTGAAGTGTTGTTTATATTCTTCGTGTGGTTCTAAAAGTGATGTGGTATTCTTTTGGGTGTCCTTGCTTACCATCTTTTGATTACCAATAAGACAAAAAAAATAATTTTCATTTGGGTTTTACTCAAATTAAAGAACAGAGATGGCGGTGGGGGGTCGGGGTGGGAGCTGCTAGGGCGAAAGATGGCTGTGGGTGAGGAGAGAGAGAGTGTTGTTGGGTTGGAAGTTGAGGGTTTTAAAGTTTTTATTTTTTATTTAAATATTTAGTTATTAGAATATTCAATTATTTTTTTATCTATGTGGATGTGGGCTTTACTTGCCACAGCACCCACTCAATTAGTGTAATGATCCATGTGTATGAAATTACCAATAAGGCCATGCCACGTCAGAATTTTGGATGAAGTTGACAGTAGGGACAAAGTGAGTTACCAAATCTCAGTCAAGATATGAATGTGAACCATTTTAAGTTTAAAGAAGTAAAGTGGGATTTGACCAAGGAGCATTGGTGTAATTAAGCCATTATTAAATACTATGCATGCATTTAATAATAGATTTTGTACTTGGATTTTTCAAGTTTTAACCAAACCTCAATTGGCGAGATACAAAATCAAATTTAACAAATGTTTAATCTGAGTTGATGTGACTTTAATGTTTATGTTCATATGTTTGGGAAACATTACAGCAATTGAGTGGACCAGACATATATAATACGTTTATGTCCTTTCGGCCTACTCTCGGAACTTAGCTGGCATGAACAAATAGTCTACCGGGCAGGTAGGGGCCCAAGCCCCAGACGGAGGTTCCAACACGCAAACATAGCCAGAGCAGAAGATGAGTCCCAGCAAACCAGGCAAGTTTAAAGGCAAAATGAGCCCAAGATCTTCTCTGGGTTTGATGATGTCAGCAACGAAATTTAAAAAAAAAAAATCGAAAAAAATTCTAAACAAATACCAAGAATCTTATATTTAAAAAAAAAAAAAATATCTAGCCATATTCTTCACTTCCACACCAAAAGCCTATACAAATTCCTCTCCTCATATCTCATGTGAATATTGGTTGCCCTTGAGTTGCCATGACAATGGGTGGAAACACAATAAGCCTTTTGCATGGGCTACCACTATTCATGTCAATAGTAATAGCCCTTGTCGTGCCCTTACCCTTTGCCATGGCAAATGGGTGGAAGTACTCTTAACGGAGGAGATTTTGGGGTAAAATTGGAGTAGGGTACGCGAATTACCAAATTTTTTAAATTCCTTGTCAGGGATGGTATTGTTGTCCCTTTCGCCTAATAGGGAATATATTTATTTGCGTAAGAAACAATTTTGGTCATTGGGGTTAGAGTAAAAAACGATTTTGAGAGTGGATCCGTTGTCCCCATTTTTCATGTCCCTCCGTGTACCCACTTTAATGATGATGTGTGAAAAAAAAAACAATAAAAAATTCTTTACAAATATTATAAAAATTCATGAAAAAAAAAATTGAATATATTTCAAGAAAATAAATTGGGAAAATTTAAGTGTAAAAGAGAGAGGGAAAGGAAAATGTGGGCAACTTCTCCCCCAAACCGCAACTTCACTGTTCCTGGACTGAATCGTTGCCAATCCAATCTCTCTCAGCTGCACCAGTGTTCCTCCATCACCTTCGACTACTTTGCAGATCATTCCCAGGCGCTTCGCAGATTGCTCTCACCAGCAGACTATGTGGAGGAATTTGCATCCACAACTTGTATTTTCATGTTTCATCCACAAAGGTAAAAATGGAACCAATATCTTTCAAGAGGACTACTGCAAGCAAGTTTAACCTTGTCATGGCTCAAATGGAACCAATATCTTTAAAGGTAAAAATCATACATTGCATTCATTTAAACGTTATGTGGTATAAGACTAGTCAACCTGGATCACTAGTCATCTGTTGAGTACTACGTGTATTGCCATATCACTGAAATTCTCATGCGAGTTTGTTTTTGTAGCTCCTCTATCCTAATACTCTGTCTTATTACGAAGCCAATCATTGGTCGACATTAGGGACATTTAGGGCCAATTCTCACTTCCTTGGTATAACTTAAGGAGGCTACGATTTTGAGGAGCCGTCGTTTCACTGAAATAATTTTTTTTTTTGGGAAAATTTTTGAGAGATCTTTTCTCCTATGGTTTTTCCTTTGTGTAGATTGTTTAAATCTTTATATCATTTAGATCTAGATATCATATTATAGCATCAATTTCTTCAAGAACGATTTCTTGAAGAAATTTATTTTTTCTTTACATAATCTACATTACATCATCTCATCATTTGTTTGTGTTGTGCTACTTGTGCCATGAAGTGAACGAGCAAAAAAAGGAAGCTACCACTTACATGATGGCATAGTTGCTGGCATTTTGAGCTAGAGAATAAGATTTCATAGAAAGGTATAGATGCTCCTAAATAGATATAGGATCCTTGAGCTTGTATATCTATTTTGTGTAACTATCTTACATTCCCATTTCAAAATTTTGCATGGGAAAAATTAAGAGTTGTGCATGAAGGTGATGATCAAGTTAGAATACTTAAGTTACAAATGGTACTTGCTGAATTTGAAGAACTGAGAATGTATGAGACCATCTGGTGAGAAGTCCAATGAGAGAAAGAGAGAAGAAAAATGCTACTCTAGAGAGTCAAGGAAGTCAAGAAATCCTATCAAATGCCTCACTTGTGGTGGCATTGGACATTGTGCGACTGATTGTGCACATAATCAAAAAAATATTCCAAAGAAAAAGATAAAGCCATGAGAGTGACTTGGAGTGAGAGAGATAGTGATCATACTCAACTGGATGAGTCTTTATCTGATGATTATGAGAATCATATTGTCGTTGTTGCATTAGTGCAAGAAAATATTGATGAAGTTGAGTTTGACCCATATGACTAGTCATATGATGCCCTAGGCAAAACATATGACCTGTTGTTTAAGGAAACATATTCCTTGAAACAAGAAAGACTCAAGATTGAAGCAAGCTATAAAGAGCTTTAAAAAGATATCTTAACACTCAAAGAGACCAAAAAGGAGCTTAGTGATAAAATTGAGTCTTTGGAAATTGAATTAGATGATTTAGTGACTCTCAAGGGAAACCTTGAGAATCAAGTGAATGTGCTCAAGGAGAGCAATATTGTCATTCAAAACTCAAACAAGAATTTCTTGAGTGAGTTGAATGAGGCAAAGAGAAAGGTAATTAGTATGACAATTGGGTTTGAGAAGGTTATAAAAAATCTAAACATGAGAAAGTTTTATGGTGATGATAAGAGTGGTCTCGGTTTCAATCACTCTGAACCAAGTTTATCAAGTGAATCACTCAAGGCATACCATCACCTGAGGTTCAGCCTATAATGAAGAAACGAAAATTTGTACGTTGGGAAAAATGGCTCACCTAAGGATGCAAGGATCAAGGAAGCGACCGGTCGCAGGTTTTCGGGGCGACCGGGTCGCATGCGTACAGATTCAAAGAGGTTGTTACAGGAAAGCGACCGGTCGCAGTTCTGGGCGACCGGTCGCTGCATGCATTCAAAGGCTGAAGCTACGGTATAAAAGATGACCGCCGTCGCACGCTTCGTGGCCGTGCTGTTTTTTCAGACGTTTTTCGCTCTTTCTTTGGATGCTAATTGGTCCCTACCAATTCACATGCAACCCCAACGTTGGTATAAGTCCAAGACAGCTTGGCAAAACCACTGAAAAGTCCTAAACATTGATTAGGTAGGTTAGTGGGTTGTATGATAGCCTATCTCTTTATGCTTTCCCAAATTAGGATCCATGTTTTGAGGTAGGCTGGTTTGGTTTGCTGCATGGGTGGCTTTTTTCTTTCTTTTATAGAGCTAAGTAGCTGGAGCAAGTGCTAAGTGTTGCATTCAGATTTGGGAAGCCAAGAGAGAGAGTGAGAGCATCTTGTATCAAGTGAGTGAGCTAAGGGGTGAGAGAGAAAACAGATAGTGAGCTTGGGTTCTAAGGGGGTTTCCATTGAAACCAAATCTATAACTCCATCTTCATTATTGATATTTCTCAAGGGGATCACCAAAGAGGACGAGGCAAATTGCTGAACCTCTATAAATACTTGTGTTCATTGTTCTTGGTTATTTTCCGAGTGTGTGTGTGTGTGTGTGCAACAAGTTCATCCTTGAGCTTGTCCAAAGTCCATCAACAACAAGGTCTAAAAGGGAGTGAGTTGGTTCTAATTCACAACAAGTGGTATCGTAGTGTGTTTTGCAGTACTGTGCTAGTTCTTTCTTTGGAGTGCTAGTGTGTTGAAGATGGCAAGTGACAAGGAAGTTGAGAGTGGTAGCAGCTTCACAGCAGCTGAAGCAACCACAAGCAACAAGCATGAAGGTGGAGCTAAAGCCTTTCACAGGAAGGAGAACTTCACTCTTTGGCAACGAAGGATGAAATCAGCCCTCACACAACAACACCCTCCACGTTGTGTTGGTTGGAAAGGAAAGGAAGCCAACAAGCATGACAGATGAGGAGTGGAGTGTACTTGATGAGTTAGCTAGAGGAGCTATCGAAAACTACCTCTCCGATGAGGTGCTCATCAACGTGATGAAGGATACGGCAAAGCAAACATGGGAGAAGCTCAAGAGATGTTTGCAGGGGAAGTCACTATCCAACAAGCTCTTCCTCAAGGAAGAACTCCTAAATCTCAAGATGGAGGAGGGAGGTAATCTAATGGAACATTTAAGTAGTTTCAATAGATGTGTTGCTGACTTGCAGAGAATGGAAGTTAACTATAGTTCGAGGATAAGGCTCTTATGTTGCTCACATCCTTACCTCCGTCCTATAAACACTTTCGAACCACTCTTATGTTCGAAGGTCACTCCGGATTTTGAGCCTCGTGGTGCAAGACATCATGACACACCATAGGATGGCTCAACGCTCGGGAGAGAACTCTCAAGGCGAAGGTCTAGTTGCAAAGATCGAGAGAGAGGTCGTTTCAAAGAAGCAAGAGGGCAAGAAAGGCAACAGAGGAAGGTCCAAATCCAAGGCAAAAGAAGGTTGTTTCGAATGTGGGTCAAAGGAGCATTGGAAAAGAAATTGCCCCATATGGAAGGAGAAGAAGAACAAAGGGAAGAATGCACAACACAAAGTGGAAGAAGTCACAAAAAGTGATGGTGAGCTTTATGTGTTAATAGCAATGTTAAAACTAATGCATTTGCTAATTCTTCAAGGTGTTCCTTCTTCCGATTGGATTTTGGATTCGGATGCTCATACCATATGTGCTCATACAAGGAGTGGTTTGACACATATGAAAAGGAAGAAGGTGGTGAAGTTATAATGGGGGATGGCTCGGTTTGTAGAGTCAAAGGCACAGGTACAATCAAGGTGAAGATGCATGATGGGGTTGTTAGGACGCTTGGAATGGTAAGGCACATTCCAAAGTTGCGTAAGAATCTCATTTCCCTTGGAACTCTTGATAAGAATGGTTATTCATTTAAAGCAAATGGAGGGAAACTCATAATCTCAAAAGGTTCACTTGTGATCATGAAAGGAGAGATTCAACCTAATTGTCTATATAGATTGTGTGGTACTACAATAACAAAGGGAGCAGCTGTATCCACAAGCAAGGACTCTGAGGATGAAACTGCTGGCATTTGAGGCTAAGCACATGAGTGAGAGGGCATGGTGAACTACACAACCGAAAGTTGTTGAAAGGTGTTCAGAGTTGCAAGCTTGAGTTCTGCAAATATTGTACCATGGGAAAGCAATCTAAGGTGGCTTTCAAGCAGCGAAACAAAGAGGAAGGGAAGCACAGGGGTGCTAGATTATATTCACACGGGATGTATTGGGGGCCATCACCGGTTAAATCAAAGGGTGGAGCTCGTTACATTCGTGACTTTCTTGGATGATTTTTCCAGAAGGTTTGGGTCTACTTCATGAAGGAGAAATCCGAGGTCTTCACCAAATTCAAGGAGTGGAAGGCGGAAGTAGAGAACCTAACCGGAAGGAAGATCAAGATCCTAAGGAGTGACAATGGTGGTGAATATAAAGACAACAAGTTTCTTGAGTTTTGCAGAATGAAGGCATCAAGAGGCACTTATCAGCGAAGAAGACGCCCAACAAAATGGAGTCATGGAGAGATGAATAGAACTCTCATGGAGCGTGAGAGATGCATGAGGATTCATGCGGATTGCCCGAGTCATTTTGGGCGGAGTCCGTTAATCATGCAGCCTATTTGGTTAACCGATCTCCTTCCAAAAATCTTGAGTTCAAATGTGCAGAGGAGGTATGGTCTAATAAGTCACCTGATTATACTAATCTTAAGGTGTTTGGATGCAGTGCATATGCACTTATTCCAAGTGATGAAAGGTCCAAGTTGAAGCCAAAGTCTCTTGAATGCATTTTCATCGGATTTGAGAGCGGTGTGAAGGGCTACAAGCTATGGGGATCATGTGAACCTAAAGAAGATACTCAAAGCAGGATGTTGTGTTTGATGAGAAGACCATGCCTATGAACAAAGTCAAGAATTGGAGGCAAAGGAGGATGTTGTTGGGAAAGAAACAACCATTGAAGTTCCACCAAGAAGATGTTCAAGAAGACTTCACAAAAACAGCCAATCAAGACGTTTCAGGAGGAGGTGGAGTCTCGACATTGAGGAGGAAGATGCAGGGCAACAACAACAACAAACTCAAGAAGAAGAAGAAAGAGGCTCAAGAGCAGTGGAGCCATCATCTATAGCTCGGTCCGCCCAAGAGAACCATCAAACCACCTCAAAGGTTTGGATGGGACAAGGGATGCAGCTTCACTATGCTTTGAATGCTAGTGAAGAAGAACCAACCAATGCGTTCCAAGAGGCTTTGAGAATGAGGAACGGGAAAGTTGGATGGAAGCTTATGATGCAAGAGATGGAATCTACACCAAAACTCAGTTTGGGAGTTAGTTCCTAAACCCAAGAATCAAGCTGTTTATTGGCAGCAAATGGGTGTTTAGGAAGAAAGAAGAAATGCATGAGAAGGGAGCCACCATATTCAAAGCTCGATTGGTGGCCAAAGGGTACTTGCAAAAGGAGGGAGTTGATTATGATGAAATCTTCTCTCCAGAGTGAAACACACTTTCTATAAGGCTACTACTATCCATAGTAGCACAAGAGAACATGGAGGTGGAGCAAATGGATGTGAAGACTGCTTTCTCCATGGTGATTTGGAGGAAGACATCTACATGAGCTACCTCAAGGGTTCATTGAAGCAAACAAGGAAAATCTGGTTTGCAAGCTGAAAAGTCTCTCTATGGGTTGAAGCAATCTCCAAGGCAATGGAACAAGCGCTCGACTCTTTCATGATGAAGATTGGATATAGAAGATGTGAATCAGATTGCTGTGTATACACTCATGTATTCAAGGATGGTAATATCATCCTTTTGCTTCTTTATGTTGATGACATGCTAATTGCATGTATGTAAAGACATGTCAAAATCCAGGAATTGAAGTCATTGCTTGGAAAGGAGTTTGACATGAAGGATCTTGGTTCTGCACAAAGATCCTAGGGATGGAAATAAGGAGAGACAGAGTTGGTGGCAAGCTATGGTCTGTCACAAAGTAAGTACATCACCAAAGTACTTGAAAATTCAATATGTTGGATTGCAAACCCGTGTCTACTCCTTTGGCGGAGCATTTTGGGTTAAGTGCAAAGGAATGTCCTTCCAATGGAGGAGGAGAAGGAAGAAATGAGCAAAGTTCCATATGCAAGCTTGGTAGGGTGTCTCATGTATGCAATGGTTTGCACACGCCCTGACCTAGCTCAAGCCGTGAGTGTGGTGTCAAGATACATGGCGAATCCGGCAAACTTCATTGGACAGCAGTCAAGTGGATTCTCAGTACTTGAAGGGCAATTAAGAGGCTTGGGATATTGTTTGCAAGACAACAAGGAAAAGCAAGTGTGTCAGTGGTATGTAGACTCGATTATGCAGGGGATTTAGATAAGAGGAGATCCACCACAGGATATGTTTTCACTTGTGCAGGACCGATTAGTTGAGAGCAGTGTTGCAATCGGTTAGTGCCTTGTCTACTCATCAAGCGGAGTATATGGCGGCACTTTAAGCTTCAAAAGAAGCGGTATGGCTCAAGAGATTGGCAAAGGAATTCTGAATTGCCCAAGACATGGTGGTGATTCAAAGTGATACCAAAGTGCAATTTGCTTGGTCAAGAATCAAGTGTATCATGGAAGGTCCAAACACATTGATGTCCGATACCACCGGATAAGGGATTGGGTGAATGATGGAGACATCACGGTAATGAAGGTTCATACACATCGAGAATGCTTCGCATTGTCTCACAAAGCCAGCTCACAAGCAGAAGTTCAAGCATTGCTTGAGCTTGCTCAATCTTGTTCCATGTTAAAGATTGAGGTGGAGTTCTTGGGAGTTATCCTGACGATTCTCAAGAAGTTAAAGATGTCCCGGAAGGCAATAATCTTCTCAAGGAGCTTAGGCTCGCCATGGTGGAGATTGTTGGGAAAAATGGCTCACCTAAGGATGCAAGGATCGGAAGCTGAACGGCCGCAGGTTTTGGGGCGACCTGCGATGCATGCAGATTCAAAGAGGTTGCTACACAGAGGAAAGCGACCGGTCGCAAGTTCGCTGAACCTCGCTTTCAGACGATTCAAAGGCTTGCACGTGATAAAGCGACGGTCGCGACGTCAAATGACGCTTGCGGCTGTTTTTTCAAAGACGTTTTCGCCCTTTCTTTGATGCTAATTGGTCCCTACCAATCTACATGCAACCCCAACGTTGGTATAAGTCCAAGACAGTTGGCAAACCACCGTAAAAGTCCTAAACATTGATTAGGTAGGTTAGTGAGTTGTATGATAGCCTATCTCTTTATGCTTTCCGAAATTAGGGGATCCATGTTTTGAGGTAGTGGTTTGCTGCATGTGGGTGGCTTTTCTCTTTCTTTTATAGAGCTAAGTAGCTGGAGCAAGTGCTAAGTGTTGCATTCAGATTTGGGAAGCCAAGAGAGAGAGTGAGAGCATCTTGTATCAAGTGAGTGAGCTAAGGGGTGAGAGAGAAAACAGATAGTGAGCTTGGGTTCTACAGGGGGTTTCCCATTGAAACCAAATCAGAACTCCATCTTCATTATTGATATTTCTCAAGGGGATCACCAAAGAGGACGTAGAGGCAAATTGCTGAACCTCTATAAATACTTGTGTTCATTGTTCTTGGTTATTTTCTCGAGTGTGTGTGTGTGTGTGCAACAAGTTCATCCTTGAGCTTGTCCAAAGTCCATCAACAACAAGGTCTAAAAGGGAGTGAGTTGGTTCTAATTCACAACAGTACCTACATGTCACAGGTGTAGAGTGATTGGTCATATTAGACCATTGTCTCATTTGTATATGAATGGTGAAAAGAGGAAGTATGTTTCTTTCCCCAAAAAAAGTCTCTATCATTTGCCAGCTCAAGTTAAGCATTTGTTGAGTGAGGTCACCAAAATTGCTAACTTGATCTCTCTTCCTCAGACATAGTGTTTCCCTCTTTTCAGCCGAGGTGTCCGACTGAAGGAACTTTTGGTCCTTCTTCTCTTAGATTGTGTAGGTCTGCCACCACCAAGCCACTGAATGGCTTGGATGGAAAAGGTTGGATGGATATATTGCACTTCTAACTTCTGATCAAGTGATTGATCAGCTAAGCAAGGAACCTCATCTTGGCCTAGGTTCTTTCACTTCCTCAGGCTCGAGGATGGTTAAGCGTCTTATGGATATTTTTGTGATTCTTATGGGTTCTAAGTGAAAATGATGCAATTACATTAAAGGCTTATTTGTTCAAATGCCCCTGTAGTTTACAAAGTATCTCAGATTGCCCCTAACTTTTATAATGGCTCAAATTACACCCTGAACTTCCATTCCGTTAATGAGATTGCTCCCTATCGTGAATTTTCAACAAAAAATCGTTAAGTCAGCTGATGTGGCAAGGGTACTCCAGTAATTTCATACAAGGTGACGAAATTATACCAACAATTCGCAACCTACGTGGCTCTTGGTGGGACCCATGTGAGCTTAAGTGATATTGGGGTAGGTTTCGTCATTTTCAAATTGGGGAAAGGAGAGAAACGGCACCGTTTGAATATGGTTCTTCCAACAGTTAAAATTTCAGATGTGCTAAAGGAATCTTCACAGAGGTCTTGGATTTTAGCTAGGGCATCTTTGAATAGGGTTTGAGAATTTTGTGAGTGGTGCGAATCTTTCAATTCAAATAGAAATCATTCAATATTGGTTGTTGTTGGACTTTAAGGCTGCATAGTGAAGGGGTGCGAAAATGACTATTCTTAGAGAAGCTGGAGGTTCTCAACCCGTGTATAAGTGGTCCCATCCTTGTCTCTTCTTTATGCTTTCTCTCCTATATGCTTCTGTCTTCTTTATGTCCTTTTTTGGTTGAAGTTGTCTTTTTTGGGTGGTCCTGTCTTCTTTATGTCTCTCTCTCCCTCATGTGTGCTGGCATGTGAGAATTTGCTTGTTGGGTGGTCTTGCCATGTGAGAATTTGTTTGTTGTGTGAATTTTTTTGGTTGAAACTGTGTGCATTTGGTTGTTGTGTATTGGTTATTTGCGTTGATTATTTTCATGGCTTTGGTTTTTTATAGGCTCCCAAAGAGTCACCCTTTTTGTATGTACTTGACTATATAAAGATTGTTGTGTGTTGAAGTATCAGCCAATCTCATTGCACATAAAACTCAACCCGATATGACTATGAATGCCCTCCAATTATCAGCCAATCCCATTGCACATAAAACTGTAAAAGAATGCGCAACATGAACTTCCTCCTTTCATTCTCCTTTTGCCTATGCATTTCTCTTTCTCCCTCCTTCGCAACTCCAGCTCTATTATTTCAGGTAATTATAAGCATTTAAGAAGTATGGGATATTTGGTGCACTGAAATTGACAGATGAAGATAGTGATGATCTTGTCTTGTTTAAGATGTGCCATGGAGGTAAGCTTCTGCAAAAAGGGTCAAGTGAAAATTAGTGGTCTTACTTGGGTGGTTCTATAAGTTGGTTTGATTATTGTGAGGCTAACTACATGTCAATTTAGAGCTATGGGCGATGACTAAGGATTTGGGATATAAAGATGGTGTGGAATTCTATGGTATTGTTGCAGGGATTACGAAAGTTGTTCACATAGGATGCGATGGTAGCCTGTTAGGGTTTATGCGTACAGTTCCTAAGAGCAATAAGAGGGTTATTGTGTTATATTTGAAGCATGAGGCTGAAATTTCAAATGAAGTTTCAGAATTAGAGGGACAATTGCAAAAGCTTCGTGATGTGCATGTACAAGAGGAAGATGATGTGAATGTGCAAGAGGAAGATGATGTGATTGTGCAAGATGAAAATGATGTGATTGTGCAAGAGAGTTCTAGTTCTGAGGATGATGATGCAATTGATCCAGACTTTGTGCAAAGTGATTATCAAGGTCTTAAATATCGGAAGTTTCGGAAATATCGGTGGTTCAAAAACACGGAAATATCGGGAAAATATCGATATCGATAAAAATTGGATAAAAATCACGGAAATTGTAAGAAAAACTTGGAAATTTTTATTGAAACTTTGGAGAATGTTTATTTAGTCAATTATCTAGTAGTTTATCACAAAAAATTGGAAGGAAATGCATGTCATGGTGGGTTTGAGTGATTTAAGTTGATTATGTAGCGACTTGACAAATACCGTGACTTTAGAAAATATATATTAATTAGTGAAAGAAAATTAAACACACCATAATTTTTTAGTTATAATAATTTACTACAATATATTACACTTGATACATATGTTAAGATATATGAGCTTTATCAAAAAAACAAAGATAAAATATATGAGTAACTTAATACCACATAGAAAGAATTTCTATTAAAGTTCAAACTTAGTATCACATATAATGAATAATATTAAAACTCAATGGTGAATAATAATACAACTCCATAATATATAATAAACAAAAAAAGAACTCCATAATAAAATAATAAATAACATTAAACATATGCCTAAATTTATCCTTAGGGATTTTTTTAATATGAAAATTTATTCTAGCAGAAATTTTAAAGACCTTATAAATACAATATGTCGTAGACATATTCACAAACACATGCGCAGCGAGGTTGGATATGGTGCAATTCCATCGTCACCACATGCATACTTGATATTTGTGAAGAAAAAATAAAGAAGAAAGTTGTTTTTTTGTTTTTTGTTTTTCTTTCTCAAGAAGTAGTTGAATTGAATCTAGCTATTAATATTTAATATTACCTACGCAAGCAAGAAGATGCCTTTGGCTGCTCCAAAAGCTAGCGTCTGCCAACTACACATTCAAATAAAAAAGCGCACCTTTTTCCAGTTCAAAATCAAAACCCCGTGTTATTATTTGTGAAAAGAAAAAAAGAAAAAAGTCCCGTGTTTGCCGGTGCTTGTTGCACCACCAATTGCCAAACATGCAGAGTTGATCCAACGGCCCGGATCTCTCCTTCTCCCAACGCAATTATCGCTCCACTACGCCCAAAAATAACACCCCATTTCCCCTCAAACCTCTCTCCTTCTTCCCAAAACAATCGCCAGATCTCAAGATCCAATCCCAACTCCTCTTCCCCTTCCTCCCATCTCTCTCTCTCTCTCTCTCTCTCTCTCTCTCTCTCTCTCTCTCTCTCTCTCTCTCTCTCTGTGTGAACCCAATCTCACAAGCTCACCAACAATGGCGGCAACCACACCCTCTCCCCGCGAAGAGAACGTGTACATGGCGAAGCTCGCGGAGTAAGCTGAGCGCTACGAGGAGATGGTGGAGTTCGTCGAGAAGGTCTTGGCCTCAGCCGAGAAGGAGGAGCTCACCGTGGAGGAGCGCAACCTCCTCTCCGTCGCCTACAATAACGTGACCGGGCCTCCTGGTGCATCATCTCCTCCATCGAGCAGAAGGAGAAATTGAACGAAAATATCACGAAAAAAATCTGGACCCTCACGATAATTTCTAGCCTTCAAAATCACCAAAATATCGCCGATATTTCGGCGATAATTTTGAAATTTCAGACCTTGGTGATTATGCACAGTCTGAAGATGAGGAATACAAAGGATGACTTCATGTTTGATGTTACATTGATGATAATACTGTTAATGTGGATCTAAATGCTGAGGAAGATAATGATGAAGTGTTACTGGAGAAGATGAGGTTGCACTTACAGGCCCGGATATATCCTCAGATGAAGATGAAGCTTTAGTTGAAGCAAGAAGGAAGAGGAAAAAATTGCCAAAGGGTTTAGATTTTAGGTCTGAAACTGACATGGAGAACCCAATATTCACACTTGGGTTAAGGTTTCCTACTGCTGCATTGTTTCGAAAAGCTGTGAGGAGACATTCCCTCAATTGGGGAAGAGAGCTGAAATTTACGAAGAATGATTCAGACAAAATTAAGAGTTTTGTGTGAAAATCCATGTCCCGTTTGTTGTGTATGCATCCAAAGTAAATGGAAGCACGTACTTGCAGGTGAAAACATGTAGATTTGAACATACATGTAGTTAGGGTCATAAGAATATACATGTGACTGCTAAGTGGTTAGCTGAAGGTATGCTGGGCAATTAAGGATGAATTCAAACTAGATTGCATCATCATTTGCAAGCAAGTGCACTTGGATTATGGTTACACCCCTTCCAGAGCAACTGTGTATCGAGCAAGGGCTTTAGCAGTTGATATTGTAGAAGGAAATTACACTGAACAGTATGAGTCTTTGTGGGATTACTGTAATGAGTTGAGGACTAGAAATGTTGGAAGCACTATGGTCATGTCTGAATTAGATGGTGATAGACCGTGGTTTCAAAGGTTGTACATATGTCTTGGTGCATGCAAGAAAGGCTTTTTGGAAGGTTGCAGGCATGTAATATGTTTGGATGGTTGCCATATAAAGGGGCCTCATCCAAGGCAATTGTTGTCTACAATTAGGATTGATGAAAACAACGAGATGTATCCAATTGCATATGCTATTGTAGAAGTTGAGAGTTTCAATACTTGGATGTGGTTTTTGGAAATCTTGGATGGTGATTTGCATATTGACAACAGTAATGGTTATGTCTTCATTTTTGACAAGTAAAAGGGTCTCGTTGATGCTATACAAGCTTTATTCCCCAATGCTGAGCATAGACACTGTTTGAAGCATTTGCTTGCAAACTTTATGATGGAGCATAAAGGTCTTGCATTGAAGTAGCAAATGGAATCCATTGCAAGGACCACAACCGTGCCTTGGTTTAATGAAGAGATGAATAAGATGTTGAACATGTTTGGATCTACCAACAATTGGCTAGCAGAAAAAGATCCTAGGAATTGAAGTAGGGTACATTTCAAGACTTCTTCCAAGTGTGACATTCTTATGAATAACTTATGTGAGGCTTTCAACAGAAGCATATTGAATGCAAGAGAAAAGCCAATTTTGGCTATGTTAGAGAGAATTAGGTTGTACATTAGCTATTTATGGCTACAAGAAGAGTTGCATGTGACAAGTGGCATGGACAAGTGGGGCCAAGGATTAGAGGTATTTTAGAAAAAAAGCAAAGGAAAGGGTCAGTGGTGCATTCCTAGGGCTGATGGAGTCAACATATTCCAGGTTATGCACCAAAGTGGGAGGACATTTGCTGTTAATATAAATGCCCACTATTGTTCATGTAGAGCTTGGGATTTAATTGGGCTACCCAATGAACATGCTTGTGCTGCCATTAGCAAGTATCATGGAGCCCCTAAGGATCATGTGGCTGATTGGTACAAGAAAAAAACTTTCATGAAAGCCTATGAACCAATGGTTATGCCAATGCCGAGCCAAGATCAATGGGTGAAGACTGGCCTACCTCCATTGAACCCTCCCAAATACCACAAGCAGCCTGGTAGACCTAAGAAGGCAAGGAATAAAGTTGCTAATGAACCTAAGAAGACAAACAATCCATACAAGCTGCCAAAGTATGGAATTCCACTAAAATGTGGAAATTGTGGGGGAGAAGGACATAATCGAAGAAGTTGTAAGGTATGATGAAGGGTATTTCTTACTGTATGGACATAATCAAAACTAGTTTCTTATTGTAGCCTCCTCAATTGTATTTACTGAATTTTTACCCTTCTCAAGAACCTAAAAACCCTCTCTTAAAGCCTCCCAAGAAGAAAGCAGCAAAAGCAAAGATTCCTGTAAGCAATTATTTTGACCTATAGTTAAGCTTCCTATTTTTAGACTTTTCAATTTAACATATAGTTACAAATTCTTATTTTTCAGGTGAGAAGGAGTGCCAATACCAATGAAACCCTCCCAAGAACAAGGCAGTTGAGGAAAAAGAAGGAAGGAGATGGTTCCCAAGGCTTGGTTCCCTCACAACAAACAAAAGCTTCAACAAGTACATCTAGTGTACCAAATGCAGGAGGATATGAAACTAGACTGCGAAAGAAGCAAGGAAGCACTCTACAAAGGAAGCACTTTGTGAAGGACCCATTTTTCCACCCATGATGAAGAATAGGAGTTGAATTAGGACATGATTGGGTTGGTTATTTTGTTAGGAAATTGGGGGTTACTTTTTTTGGTGTTTTCACTCTAGGCAGGTATGGGTTGCAAGTTTTTGGACAGATTTTTGGATAGATATGGGGTCGTTTTGGACATATTTTGGATAGATATGGGGTAATTTTGAACTGATTTTGGATATATATGGGGTCATTTTGGATAGCTTTTGGTATATGTAATCATTTTCGAAAACTTTTATTGATCAAGATTTATGTAAAACCATGTTGAATTTCTGCTTGCCCTATATGTTGAAAGCAACAACAGTTCTCCTTTTTTAAACTTTCTGGTTTTTACCTAGCTCTCACTCCAGGTAAACTTTCCAAATGCCTTTAGGTTTGAATGAACAATGCTAATGGGTCTGAGTCTGCCTCTTTGCTGCAGTCTATGAATCAAACTCTTACCATATTTACTCTCATTTTCATCAACATTCAATACAGAAAAGGCAGACAAAAATGCTCCAAACTTGCAAACTTCATACCCATTTCATACCAAAGCATAGTTAACATATTACAATACTTAGGTCATTGCAAAATATAGTCATCTTACATCCATAAACACAACCATATTACATCCATTTACACATCCATATTCTCCTCTCTATTTCAAATCATCTTCATGCCATGATAAAAAAAAATAAAAAATGTCATCAACCATGACATCACAAGAGCAGCAACAAGTATTCTTGATTTGAGTTGAATCTTTGCATTTGCGTCTTCCAACCTATTAATTTTCCTCAGCAAACCCGGTATCACTATCTTGGAATTATCACACATTTCATCATCAACCCATTCCCAACAACCACATCCTTTGTTAACTTTTCCCTGCATCAACCTACCACACAAATTTTCAGTGTTTCAACCTATAAACAACAAACCCTCAATTTGAATCAATCCAAGAATCTTACCTGCGACAGTGGACAGACTTGAAATCGTCTTCCTGGGTTTGAATCAGTCCAAGAAGTTATAATTCTTGCCACCTTTCAATAACAGTAACATCGTGAAGCCTGCCTTGCTTGCCTTGCTTGCCTTGCTTCTCCCACTTCCATATCTTCTTCAACTTTTCAATTTAACCAAAACACAGATTCACTAAAACGCGGAACTCCAATTGCCTACCTTGCTTCTCCCACTTCCAGATGCTTTGTTGTAGGGGGAAACTAGGGTTGAATGGAATGAAATGAAAATTTTAAAACCCTAGCCAATATCACATAATCTCTCACGGATGCGCTATCTAAAATCCAAGAACCCACATTGAAGATTCCTTTGGCTGGAGCAGCTGAAGCCGTTTCTCTCTCGTTTGAAACTGAAATTTTCGAAACCCTACCCCCATTTTGGCTTCATCTCTCTGCGGTCCTACCAAGAGCCACGTAGGTTGCGAATTACTAGTATACTTTCATCACTTTTTATGAAATTACTGGAGTACCCCTGCCACATTAGCTGACTTAACGATTTTTGGTTGAAAATTCACGGCAGGGGGCAATCTCAGTAACGGAATGGAAGTTCAGGGTGTAATTTGCGCCATTATAAAAGTCAAGGCGATAAAATAGATCAAAGCTATAAACGAACGTAAATTAAACAACGAACGAAATAAGAAAGATAAACTAAATTAAACTTAATAAAATTTAGATAACAATGAAAAGTAAAGCAAGGGAAATGAACTTGAATTTAAAAGACAAGATAATGTAAATTGCATGAAAGTAAACTTACACTAAGAAAAGGAAGAACATGCTACACTAAGTGCAAGAAAAGTAAAATCCTAAGTCTAGTAAAAGAAAAGTGCGAGACGAAAAATAGGTTTGTGTGGCTGATGATGTCTCTTCTCCATTCATCTGATGAGGTTTATATAGGGGCATCCATCAGCCATAGGATGGGCATTAAATAGCCAAAGGTCAACTTCGTTCAAAATCTTTCCTTGTGAAGCCTCCACATATGTGGGATCACATTGATGGAGACCTTCTGATTCCTTGATTCTCTCTTCTTGTGGAATACTCTGGATTGTCGCCAATCTCCTTGATTTCCTTCCTTATGAAGCCTCCTCCACATGCATGCAACCCTCCAGAAATCTTGGGTTCGAATACGTGGCTTGGGCTTGGATCTCCGAGACTTTGGCTTGACATCTGGTGAGACATCGTAACTTCTGGAGTTTTGATCTTGGTTGAAACACCCACTGATGCTGGTGATTTGGGGTTGCTCCACCCCAACTTGGAGTTGGGTTTGATCCAGCTGATCGGAGGCCTTGATCTTGGCTGATCGGAGGACTCAATCTTGGTTGATCGAAGGCCTAAATCTTGGCTGATCAAAGGACTTGACCTTGGCTGATCATAGGACTTGATCTTGGCTGATCGGAGGCCTTGATCTTGGCTGATCGGATGCCTTGATGTTGGTTGATTGGAGGACTCGATCTTGGTTGATCGGAGATCTCAATCTTGGTTGATCATAGGACTTGTCCTTGGCTGAATTTTAGACCACAACTAAACACCCACTTCAGGAGTTCCAGATATTTCAACTTTGGAAGTCATATGTTTCAACCCATTGTTGGAAGTTGGGTTTGGACTTCTAAGTTCTAGGTCTGAATTATGGTGGAACATCGTGCATCTAAAACTATAGACTTTATTGAAGAATACACGATGTGGGGTGCATGATGACCCCTAAGTCCGGCCTTCTTGTTTTGATTTGACCGTTAGGCACCTTGAGCCGTCAATTTACATTTTGGCCTATTGATTTTCCAAGACGCATGGTTTGACTTCGACCAGGCTCAAACATTGCCCCCTCGATTCTTTTAGCCTAAAGTTTGGCGAAAGGCTAAGGGAATCAAAATTTTCCTGAGCTTTGAACTTTTTAGTCAATAAAAGTGATTAGTCACTTCCCCATCATCTCCCAAGCTGTTGGGTAATATTTTTCAAAAAATTGGCTTTTCATCGGTGAGTCATAGACCAGACCATCTTAGTCACTCAATCTCTAAGCCCATTTTCCTAAGACTTTGTTGGTAATAATCCACGACTGTTCTTCATGTGGGATCAAATGATCACAGATATGGTAAATGGAACTCCAACTCTTTAATCTCATTGGTGCAATTCAGGATCTTGATGCAAAAATTCCACCAAGTTGGTGGTTGAACCATGCTCTAGCACTTTTATTGCCCAATAACCATATAGCCTTCTCAAGACACTCTTTGTCCATATGGGTGCTGTGTGCCCCCAAGTCGATCAACTTCTCGCCCGACACTCTCGTAAGGCAGCCATTCTTATATGACCCAGTGAAATAAAAAGGTCAAAGATCATCCTCATAAAATTTGGCCTCCACCACTTTGGTTGAAGCCATGAAAGGCCGTGAGTCGGCCTGAATCAGTTCCACACTCCTAACCTTCGTGGATCCAATGTCGACCCAACAAAGCACTATAATGAGCTGTTGTTTCCACCATGAATAAGGTTGTCATCCTGACCTTTTCACTTACTCAGACTTGGAGTAGGATGACTTGGAGTGGTATCTCCCACGAAGCCACTGACCATTGTCTGGGCCGGGATTAGCTCATCTGAACGTTTCTTCAATTTCTTCATTACGGAGGCTTGGAGGATGTTCACTATGACTCTTGTATCAACTAGAACTTTGCTTACCGAAACCCATCAAAATGAGCATTTACTTATAGAGGTTTAAGATGGTAAGCCATCCTCTTGGTGGGCATTTCATAAACACCTTCTCTGATGTTTTCTCCTCCGACCTTAGCACCACGATTTGAGGTTGAGCCACTTCCACCTTCGGAACTTCTCGAGTCACCTCGATTTCCTTTGGTTCGTCCATCTGAATCATGGACTCGACTTTGTCGAAGACATCCTTATCCATGGAAGTTTGTTGACCTGGCTGAGCTTCGAAAAATAGCGGAAGTGTGACCACCATGGCATCGACCTCATTAAAGTCCCCAAACTTCACTTTGGTATTACCCATCCTACGTTCATTAGCAATTTGCTCCATAGTGTATTCTGGAAAATCTTCTAGATACTCTTAATTGTCCCCATAAAACTCCTCATCATCAGCCAAGGTGCCTCAAGTGTTTCGGCGTTGACCATGACTTGGTCTTCCTCATTCGTCTAAGGTTTGCCTCTGACATCCTCAACCATTTCTTGGTCTTTTTCTTCTTTCCTTTCGACCTTGGTAGATTGGGCCACCTTGGTCATGACTTGAATCTTGGGAATTGGAGGTTGGACCTTTAGCTGACCCGCCCTTGCTTTCTCAACTTTTGGTGGCCTATCATCCACCGCCTTTGTTGGCCAACTGGACTTGGCCTTAGAATTATTTGCTTCAAAAGCTTTGGTCAAATGAGCCTCTAACTCCAAGATTGACTATTCTAGGGTTGTCACTACAACTCGGCTATTCACCCATTCTCCGTGTATTTTCATTTCTTCAGCAGTTGCTGCTTCCAACAAGGCCATGACCTCGGCCTTGGCCAATTCTAACTCTTCCATCTGAAGCTTCTCATGAAGTTCGACCACTCGGTTAAGTTGAGCTTGCCTTTCATCTGCCCATTTTTCCTCAGCCTTGCATGTGGTAGCATATTTCCTCTAAGCCATTCTTGTTTAAGTTTTGCTCAGAGGTACCGAAGGAAGCTTTGAACCTCTATTCATATACCATTGACCCGTGCTTGGCATCTGGATAGTTGGAACACCGCTACCATGTGCCAGGCAAGGTCTTGACACATAGGCCACATCTCGGTTTTTTCCTTCTCCCACCGAAACCTATATGCTTCTATTTTTATTTTGGCTTGGGTTCGACAGATCTTCCATAATATCCTCATATCTCATAGGCTTGTTTAATTCTTCTCTTAGGTTGATATCGTGGCCTCTCATACTTGTCTTGATATTCATGTAATGGTCGTTTATTTGACATTACCTCCATCGTGCCCCTTGAGCTATGTGGGTCGTAGTTCTCGACCGATCACATTCCTCCCCGAAATTACCTCGAGTGTGACCTCACATTGGCATTGACTACATATCGTGATCACCTTTGGAAGTTCTTCTTTGGTTGGAGTCTTCTGTTCGGGAACCTTGGCCACCTCTTGGTACATCTTGGCCTTGCTTTTCGCCTTAGGATACATGGGGTCTCACTTGCTCTTCACTCTATCGTGGCCTTCACTAAGCCACCCAATTCCAACATTGGTCTAGGTTGGCCTCGCCTTAGGAAGTTGGCATTCACCATGTTGACTTGAGCATTTGGGAAAGGATTCTGATTGACAACCATTTTAGATTTCTACAAAAATGTCAAGATCTTTCGATCATTGAGGACCTGCATAGCATTCTGGAAACCAAGACAATTGTTAGTCTCGTGAGACCATACATTGTGCCACTTACAATAAGTCTTATTTCTAAGTTCGTTAGCTGACGGAATATCACGACCATTAGAAAATTTTATGATCTTTTCTTTTAAAAGTTGGTCAAAGATTTGCTTGGTTTTAGAAATATCGAAGGTGTAGGATTTGGTTCCAACTCCTCTTTAGGAAGTTCCGGTGAACTTGGAAATCTAGACCGTCGTCGGCCTTTGATCTTTGTTGGCTTTAGACAAAGCCTTGCATACATATGGTCCACTAACCATGATCTCGGCCAAGTTTACCCTCGCCGATTCGTCTTCTTCTTCTAGAAAGACTTCCTCATCTTTTTCTTTCGAGTCTACATCTGTGGATCTAGATGCAGAAGGCTTTGGCAAATGTAAATTGCAAGAAAGTAAACTTACACTACGAAAAGGAAGAACTTGCTACATTAAGTGCATGAAAAGTAAAATCCTAAGTTAGGAAAAAAAAAGTGCGAGACGAAAAATAGGTTTGTGTGGCTGATGATGTCTCTTCTCCCTTCATCTGATGAGGTTTATATAGGGGCATCCGTCAGCCTATGGGCTGGCCATTAATTAGCTAAAGGTCAACTTCGTTCAAAATCTTTCCTTGTGAAGCCTCCAAATATGTGGGATCACATTGATGGAGACCTTCTGATTTCTTGATTCTCTTTTCTTTTGGAACACTCTGGATTGTCGTTAATCTCCTTGATGTCCTCCTTATGAAGCCTCCTACACGTGCATGCAATCCTTCAGAAATCTTGGGTTCGAATATGTGGCTTGGGCTTAGACCTCCGAGACTTTGGCTTGACATCTGGGTGAGACATCGTAACTTATAGAGTTTTGATCTTGGTTGAAACACCCACTGATGTTGGTGATTTGGGGTTGCTCGACCCCGAATTGGAGTTGGGTTTGATCCGGCTGATCGGAGGACTCGAACTTGGCTAATCGAAGACCTTGATCATAGGCTGATCGGAGGACACAATCTTGGCTGATCAAAGGCCTTGATATTGGCTGATCGGAGGACTCGATCTTGGCTTATCATAGGACTTGATCTTGGCTGATCGAAGACCTCGATCTTGGCTGATTATAGGACTTGACCTTGGCTGAATTTTAGACCACAACTAAACACCCACTTCAGAAGTTCCTGATGTTCCGACTTTGGAAGTCAGATGTTTTCAACCCATTGTGGGAAGTTGGGTTTGGACTTCTAAAACTATAGACTTTATTGAAGATTAAATGACGTGGGGTGCATGATGACCCCTAACGGTCAAATCCTTGGATGCTCACGGTTAGAGGTGTCAAACGTGTGACATCCCTGACCCAAAAATAAAGGAAAATAAATAAAATAATTGAGTTAATTAATTAAGGAATTTAATATGAATTAAAAGGAATTAATTGGAATTAAATATTAAAGGGGCAGTTTGGTCAACGGTATTTTCGGGACGGAATTTGGCAAAACGGGTTGCGCCATTGCGTTCGTCTCGTCGAAACGAGTCCGTTGACGAGCGGCGGGTTTCGATACGAGGTCGGGAGCTTGAGGGGTATTTTGGTAATTTGAGAATTGAATAAAATATTATAAAAATGACAAGTGGCCCAATCAGAAACCAGATTCGGTTTCTCTCTCCTCCCGTGCTCTCTCTTCTCGAAACCAAACCGCTTCTTCTCTCTCTTCGATTCCGACGAACCAGACCATGGCAGCACACGAGACCGGTGCTGATCGACTCCTCTCCTCCTCCCGGTCACGCTGCACCCCAGATTGTCGCCGGAAACCACGAATCCTGGCGACTGTGATCTCTTCAAATCACGCCGGAAGCTGGGTCTTCGTTCCGGCGATTCCAGCGATCGTTTCTGTCAAATTAGGTACTCATCCTCCTCCTCTCAACTTGCTGGTGATGGTTCTGGGGTGGGTTGGGATCGACTGAGTCGTTTCGTGGTTCGATCTGAAACCCCAGATCTGGCCGGTTCTGGGCTGGGTGTGGGCGGTTCTGAACTTACCTCAACGTGGTGGTTCTATTGGTGTTGGTGGTGTCGCGAGATCTGAGGTTTGGAGGTTGGCCGGAATTGCTCTCCACACCCACCACCCACGGTGGTGCGTGTGGCGGCGCGTGGTGGTGGTGGTTCTTGGTTCCGTTGCGACCCTCGTGTCGCTACGAACGCGTACGTATGCTCGGATTCTGATTCGGACGTCGTTTGACTGTCGAACCTATGTACGCCTATTGCGCATTGTGTGGGTTCGATGGATTCAGACCGTTGGATCGAATCCGAATTCACATATGTGGTTCCTCATATTTCTAGGAACCATATTGACGGATCGTGATTCGGAGTCCCGGATACTCCGGATCAATAACTTGAAGTTAGAATTAAACCGTTACCGTCCGATCGTGCGATCGTGAGCGATCCGACCGTCCGATCGAGACCAAACTTTCAGGACACGTTGTTTAGGCCGTGTTGAAACTGTAGGAACTTTCGGATCTAAGTTTGGAGGTCATGGGACCCACGGGTCCGGTTTGACTTATTTCGGTCAGTTTGACCAAGTTTGACCAGGTTTGACCGAGGCTTTCCCGAGGTCGCCTTGCCATGTAGTTGACTTTGTTGGACTTCTAGGAATGTCCGGAACGATTTGGAGGTCTTGGGCTCCGCGGGTCTGGGTTGACCGAAACGGGGTATTTGACCGCCGGTTGATCGTGAGTCTTCCAGGGCTGTCCCACTGATTCAAAGACGAATCCCATCCTCGTATCTATCGCTTTAGGTACTCTGTTTCTACTACGCAGCAGGCGGGACCCTTTAGGGTTGTGCAGCATAGGACCAACGGTGAGTGGACATTGTTTTCAACGAGCATGATTTCATTGAATTGCATGTTATGCATGAAATGAGATTTAATAATTGTTTTAAATCTTGAATTTAATAACGTTTTAAGTCTTGACTTGACTTTGGTTGTTTTATATTAAATGATTATGCATATGAGGTTTATGCATGATTTGGGTTACCGGTTTGTTTGTGAGGCCCTGATGGCTATTTTATTATTATTTATACCTTTGGGTATTGAACGGTACGTGGTGCACGCCCGGTAGTTTTCGTATTGAAATTGGGTTATATAATTGAGCTATTTTAAGCTTGAAGTCGTTATACTTTATAAAATATAGATTTAATGGATTATTATACATAAATGAGAATTTATGGATCTTTTGGGATATTATATTTAAAAGGGTTGTTATATTATATTTTAATTATATAATTGAATATTTGGATGTTAGTGTAGTCCGTTTGATTATGTATTTGATTTTGGCGTTTAAACCTTATGAAGTATAATTACTTATACTTTGATTATATATATGTATATACTTATATATATATTTACTTTGAGTAAATACTTTGGAATAATGAGAATTGATTATACGTATATTAATATGTATATATATATATATAGATATGTATATGGGATTGGGCTTGAGTTATTGTATTTTAAAGGGTCATTATGTTTTATGTATATATATATAAATATATACATATGTATATTTTGGATTGGAATGCCCTGTGTCGGGACGTGAGGTCCCTTATGTAACTATTTTGATATATTTATATATTGGGTTTCTCATACCATTTGACGTTTCTTTACTTGAGACTTTAATACATTTTGATGTTGATTGAATGTATATTTGATTATGGTTTTAATATGAATCTATGATTTCAATGCTTATGACTACTTTGAATATATATATGTTAGTCATTGGGTTTTGGACGTTTGCGTCCTGATGTTGGTGTTTTGGGTTGGGTACATAGTGATTGGTTGTGTGTATATATATATATATATATATATATATATATGTATATATACTGTTATCGCGTGGCGATTGATTTGAGTGCTGTTAGCACCTTGTATTGTACCTCCCCCTGTTCTGATACTAATGATCGCATGGCGATTGATATGATACGATTACCTGGTTTTGGTATGGTTCGATCCGGTGCATACCTTAACGAGGTGTAGCCGTAGACCCTTGATTGGGTAGTCTGCGCGTAGGGACAGATTTCGGAGATATGGTTGGTAATTTTTACCATATAGTCCTGTGAGTTTAGTCCCACTTTGGACGGCTCAACCACAGGCACGGTGTCTCGATGAGACTGCAGGTGTCCATCAAATGATCCTGTTGGATTGTTTTCCCTGGTACTTGTGTTTGTGTTGTGGTTATACTATACCTATACGCGTGTGTTAGTACCTTCGTATTCATATTTATTTTAGTGAGGATCGTTCTTCGCTTGTCGTGCTTGTGAGCACGTGGTTGTGAGAGTGGGGAAGTTTGGAAAACTGTTTACCTGTTTCGGTTGCAGTACTTGATTGCATTTCAGTACTTGATAGATTTTACTTGTTGGATTTCAAATCCTGATTTTATATATATTTATATATATGATTTGAACTACAATTGATTTCTATATTGTTGTCCAGTTTGGTTTTCTTGACGTGAACGAGTTAGTCGGCATTTTTAAGGTTTGTTTTACCTTATGTGAATTTTATTCCATCTTTATGCTTTTACGTTAACAAGTCCTTTTGTTTATATTTTATAAACATGCATGGGTTGAGTTGAGAGGTTATGCCTCGGGAAAAGTAAAATGGTGTTTTGTTCGGAAAAAGGTTTTGAGCTGGATTGCTCTCACGTACTTTGAGGTAGTATGGTTTTTAAATCAATTAAGTATATAAATGGTTTCATATGCATCGTTCGCATTGTTTTAAACGGTGGGGTTAGTAGTACTTTGATTTAAGTATGTGAAACCTTGTTTTTGTCCACTCACACTCTTTCTGTTTTGCTCCCCCCAGACCGTAGTCGTCGCTTCGTTACTGTTCGGCTGTGCGTTTCTCTTCTCGAGCTTCGTTGGAAGGGTAGGATTGTCATCCTTGAACCCTAAACTTGTAATATGTTATTTCTTTTCCGCTGTTGAATTCTTATACTCTTAGTTTGCTCTGTATCACCTTTAGGGTTGAATTGTATGGCCGGAGGCCTGTTATGTATTTGTATATGCATGCTGGCGCTTGGGTTGTTTTATCTGTTGCTTGTCTGACAGGTTGTAAACTTTGGGTTAGTCCTTGTTTTAGGGGAGACTCTGCCCGTTTTTGGGCAGAAGTCTTGGCCCCTTGTAGGTTAAATTTTGGGAAAAGGGTAACTGTTTAATTTGTGGGCCCGACATGGGTGGATGTCGGGCAATCTAGCAGGATTCGGCGCGAGTTCCGGGGTGGAATTCGGGTCGGGTCCTGTCAAAACGAGCCGTGCCAGCCAGACCCGACCCATTTAAATTCGTGCCTTTAAGGTATTCGTGTCGTGCTGGGCCGACCCAGCTCACCCCAAAGCCCAAGTCCACAATAAAATGGCCGGGCCTGGCTCGAGTCGAGCTGGGCTCGGGCCGTGCCCGTGCTCGTGCTCAGGCCGTACTCGGGCCCAAACACCGGCCCATTTATTTTGAATTTTTTCACTTGATTATTTAGCAATAGGTTCCTGTATATTGAATATTTGACTATGGAAATGCTCAAGGATTACCAGTAGCAAAACAAATAAATGGAATGCTTGATAGAGAAATCAGTGCCATATTTTGACTGCGAATAGTTTCAGTTTGAATTAGACAGCACAATTTTGATTTGCACTATGAGAACACTGCTAATTGAGTGTGAAAATTGAGTGTGAAAATGTTCAACTTGTTCACTGCTAATTGCAAGGAACAAAAACTTTCTAATCTTTTAGTTGGATTGATGAAATCAAATAGATACCTTGCCATACATCACCTTCATTACCTTTTCTCCATACAAACGTAGATTTCAAAAACATACCGGTATGAGTGCTGAGACTGGGCCTTCAATAATAGAGCTCTCTTACAAGTTCTTCGAAAAGGCAGTGCGTTTTGAGGAAATAGAAGAAAACTTGGAGAGGATATTTTCTTCTAGTTCTAAAAGACCTTTACATTTATTTGATTTTATTAGAACTTTACATCTACAATTTATGGATACCTCACAAGCTGGAGGGCCACTCCAAAGTACATCCAGCATGACAAAACTACACCAGTATGGAGTCAAGTTTCAGGTGAGATCAGGCAAAAACTTATTCGATATACGATTTGATAAAAGGGACTATGAAAATTCCAAAACTAGAAATACATGATTATACAGGGCTTACACTAAGAAATCTCATTGCCTTTGAACAATGCCATTGCATGGAGAATTACTTAAGTGATTATGTTTTCATCCTGGATAAATTTGTGAACACCCCAAAAGATGTAGAGCTGCTTGTTGAGGATAAAATTGTTGTAAACATGCTGGGTGACAAAAAAAAGGGTAAAGTGGGCTTGGGCCATGCTTGAAACGAGCTCAAGCTTAGGCTCAGGCTCGGGCCGTGCTTGAAGTGGGCTCAAGCCAAGCCTGGCCCATGTTGGGCCACAAGCCGACTCTGTCCATTGGACCTCATTTTTTGATCCCGGCCCAGCCCAAGTTTTCGTGTCGTGTCGGCCTGGCCCATTTAATATTCGTGCTCGTGCCGTGCCGTGCCTCATTTAAATGGGCTGGGCTTGTGCCGTGCTGGGCTGGCCCATCCCGTTTGACACCTTTACTCAAGGTGCTCAAGGTGCCTAACAGTCAAACCCTAAACCCTTGGATGCTCAAGGTGCCTAACGGTCAAATCAAAACAGGAAGGCCGGACTTCGACCAGGCTCAAACACATAGCACATTAATTCTGTACCTACTTGGATCCAAAGACCTGAACCCAAAGCCCTTGTGGTTCTCACTGCACTTACTACCTCAAATACCAATACTTGGTATTTTGATAGTGGACGGTGTTACTATGATTTTTGGAGGTCATCAGTCTCAATACGTAGGAAAAGGTACTGTGAGCATTCCTGGGTTGATTACCTTAACTTAAGAATTTTAGGTATGTCAAGGGACTCACATCTAATCTCACTAGTGTGAATCAACTGTGTGATGATGGAGGTGTAGAATTTACATTCTCTAATTCATGTGGTAGAATCATTGGAAAATGAGGGAATGAGATCATTAGTGTAGCAAGGTCAAGAGACAATTTCTATTGCATTGATGAGACAGATTATGCAAAGGATGTTGTGTGCAACAAAGTTGTGAATGAGACAAGTGTATTGTGACATCAAAGACTTGGCCACATGAACTTTAGAGACTTGCGGAAACTGTCGAAAAAAGGAGTTAGTGAGTGGCATACCTAAGCTAGACAAATCTAAGAAACACGTTTCTGAAGGTTGTCAATTGGGGAAGCAAACTAAAGTGCCTCATAAGAAAACCAAGAACATCCACATAAAGGTCATCCTAGAACTTGTTCACATAGATCTTGTTGGACCAATTCAAACTTTATCTTTTGGTGGTAAGAAAGATATTCTCGTCATTGTAGATGACTTCTCTAAGTTTGAGCATCAACAGTTTGGCGCCGTCTGTGGGAACGACACAGCTCGATCCACTAATCCTACCGCATCTAGGATGGGTACCGTACTTATTTGGCCATTCCCGCTGGGAGGAGGGTCACCGTTCGGTAGTGTAGGCGGAGCAAGCCCAGCACTGCCCCCATGCACTCCCTTTGGCAATACGGCAACACTCCTATCCGCTACCGAAGCCGAGCTCTTAGCCCAGATAGCAACACTTCGGCAGGACATGGCGAAGATGCAGGAACACAACAACCTTCTCTTATCCAAAGTCGATGAGACCTAGCAGCAGCTTAACCAACAGCAAACACAGAACATTTAGACCGATCAAACCTCCCAGAGCCTACAAACACCAGGTAGGTAGAAGAAGGGAAAGAAGGCAGCCAAAGCGGCTCCGGCAATCTCCAAGCAATTAGTTGTTACGCAAATACGCAGCCAGATTCAGCCATGAGTATTCCCGATGTCCAGAGACCGATGACCGGGGTAGCCTTCGGCGCTTTCAATAATGGCATTCAGCCCTCCCATTTTCGGTATCTGGTGCATAGCAATAACTAGCGCACTTATGATGAGCTGATGAAGCAAGCTGCTACTCATGCACAAGCAGAGAATTTCAACTCATAGACCGAACTTACGGTTCGGCAAGAGGGATCGGCGCAGAATAAGTTCTCGCCACAAAAACCGTCATTCTCCATGAGCAAACGAAAGAATGACTCCGGCCCTCCGCAAGTAAGCCATAAGAAGAATAGAGGAAGGAACAATCGCAACGACCACCGAGGGCCCCTACCGAATTATGACCAGGCACATGAGGTGTATACTCTGCTCAATACAACCTATGAAGCCGTACTCATGAATGAACAAGACATCATACTAAAGCCGGTTAATCGGAAGCCCAATCGGCAGGATACAGGGATACCAAAAAATTCTGCCGATATCACTAGCACAACAGCCATAATACCGAAGACTATTCAGACCAAAAAAACAATTACTGACTGAAGACTGCATAACGCTGAGGAAAATCGTTGATCGTCTCATTCGAGAGGGCAAACTCGATCAATATATTGCAAGGGCGTAACAGCCACCAGCCTAAGCTCCCAATCGGCAGATCAACATCAGCACCATCAGTGGAGGACCCACTCTATCCGCATGATGACCCTATGATGATTCGAGCAGAAATTGCAGGTTTTGACGTTGGACGAGTGCTGATCGACACAGGAAGCTCGGTAAATATCATATTTGCCGATGCCTTTGGGGAGTTAGGGATAAATGATGAGCATGTCAATCGAAAACTCACACCTCTCCTCAGCTTCTCAGGGGATTTGGTTCAGCCGGTCGGTAGTGTGAGACTACCCATAGCATTCGGCATGGCTCCGCGAAGAACCATGGTCTATGACGAGTTCCTCATCGTCGACTGCCCTACGGCATACAACGTCATAATTGGCCGAAAGGCACTCACGGGGATTAAGGTGCATTTCTCCCCCCACATGCTGCTCCTAAAATTCCCAACTTGCTGTGGAACCGGAGTAATCCGGGGAGATCAACTCAGCGCTTGGACCTACTATGCAACAGCACTCAGTTCGGCAGCTACCAAACAGGCCAAGGAGGCACTCTCCGTGGTGAGTATGTCGAACGGTAGAGGGTCACCAGATGACCCAAGAAATGAGACGCCGATGCCGCAAACCTAACCGGTGGAATATTTAAAGACGGTGGTCTTACACAAGGACCACCCAGATCAATGTGTCAAGATCGGCACCACGCTGACGGCGTCACTCCGTTTGGAGTTCATCCAATTCTTGCGCCATCATTCCGAAGTATTCGCTTGGTCTTACAATGGCATGCCAGGCATCTCTCCCGAAAGTAATATACCACAAACTTAGCATCTCTCCAGCCTACAAGCAATGAAAGGTCATACGATGCCGAACGGTACGAAGGAATGAAAGCCGAAGTGGAAAAACTCCAGGTCATCGGCTTCATCCAGGAGGCTACTTACCCAGTATGGTTGGCAAACTTGGTAATGGTTCAGAAGGCAAAAGGTGGGTGGAGGATGTGTTAAGACTATACCGATCTGAACAATGCATGTCCGAAGGATAGCTTTCAGTTACCAAGAATCGACCAACTCATGGACGCAACTGCCGGACACGAATTACTCAGCTTTATGGATGCCTACTCGGGCTACAACCAAATCTTCATGGACCTCTCCGATAGCGAGCATACGACATTTATAACTGACAAAGGGCTCTATTGCTACAACTTCATGCCGTTCAGCTTAAAGAATGCCGGAGCGACTTACCAACGGTTAGTCAACTGGATCTTTGCCAAGCATATCAGAAACATCATGGAGGTTTAAGTCGATGACATGTTGGTTAAAAGCAAAACTGCTGATCAGCATCTCCAGAATCTAGTAGTAATGTTCGGCATCCTAAAGCAATACCGAATGAGATTGAACCCAACGAAGTGCGCCTTCGGTGTATCTTCCAGAAAATTCCTGGGCTTCGTGATTAGCCAACGAGGAATCAAGGCAAACCCTGAAAAAATCAAAGCATTGACAAGCATGGAAAGGCCGAAGACACAAAAGGAAATTCAAAGCCTTACAGGACGTGTAGCAGCTCTAACCCGATTCATATCGAAGGTCACCGATAGGTGCGCACCATTTTTCAAAGCATTAAAAGGTAGCAAACAGCACATTGCTTGGACTACCGAATGCAATACGGCATTCCAAGAACTTAAAGACTGTATGAGCAGAGCGTCGTTGCTATCTAAGCCCCTGCCAGGAGAACTACTCTTCCTTTACCTCTCGGTGTCACATATTGCCGTTAGTTCCATATTGATACGCAAGCCGAGAAGGTGGAGCTACCGATCTTTTATGTAAATTGAGCATTCCAAGGCGCAGAACTTCGGTATCCGCCCCTCGAGCAGTTGGCTTTAGCCTTAGTCGCTTCAGCGCGGAAGCTGCGCCCCTACTTCCAGGCTCATACCATTGTCGTTCTGACAAACAAACCCCTTTGGCAGGTCTTCCGGAAGCTTGAAACATCTGGCCGATTGATCAAATGTGCAATTGAGCTTGGAGAGTTTGATGTTTAGTTCAACCCAAGACCAGCAAAAAAGGGCCAGGCCGTTGCAGACTTTATATCCGAATTGACTCATTCGGCGCCATAGCAGAAGCTACGGATGTCGCTAAATCGGCAGCAGAGCGAACACTGCCGAACAACACATTCTTTGATTCCGCAGTTCCAATTTTTACCTTTCATGTTGATGGAACGGCCAATCAGCAGGGGTGTGGTGCCGATCTTGTCCTTACTACTTCCGAGTGGAACAAGATTGAATACGCTCTCCATTTCAACTTCAGAACTTCCAACAATGAGGCCGAGTATGAAGCTCTCTTGGTCGCCCTTCGGCTAGCTAAGGATATGGGCGCTCGGTAGGTCATCATTCACAGTGACTTTCGGCTGATAGTAAACCAGGTAACGGCAGATTTTGGGGCAAAAGATATGTCAATGGCAACCTACTTATCGGCAACCCATCATCAACTGAAGAAGTTTTCTGCCTTCGAAATTCAGCAGATACCAAGGGCCGAGAATACCACGCCGATGCTCGCCAGGTTGGCATCCGCCATCAACGATAAAATCGGAAGACAGGTTCCTGTAGAAATTTTGAGTCGTCCAAGCACTACCGAACCCATGGTATGCACCGTTCAGTATGCTGATACTTGGATGGCCCCCATACACTCATATCTGACGAACGGTACCCTGCCAAACGATAAAACTAAGGCTCGGAAGGTTCGATACCGATCGGCAAGCGTGGCTACACCACTCCCTACCTAAAGTGTATTTCTACCGAATAAGGGGACTACGTCATTCGGGAAATTCACGGTAGGGTATGTGGGGATAATTCTGGATCTCGTTCATTGTCCCATAAAGCATTTTGCAGGGCTACTTTTGGCCAACTATGTATTGCGACGCAATCGATCTTGTGAATAAATGCGATAAATGCTAGAGATTAGGTAACGTGCCTCACGTACTAGCCGAACCTCTAACACCGATCATCAGCCCCTGGCCGTTCGCTCAGTGAGGACTCGATCTGATTGGTACGATGCCGCAAGGGAAAGGACAGGTCAAATATGTCGTTGTTGTCGTGGATTACTTCACCAAATGGGTGGAGGCCGAAGCCTTAGCAACTATCACTGCAGCAAGAATAGAGGACTTCGTCTGGTCTAACATCTGTTGCCGATTTGGCATTCCGTACGCCATCATCACGGACAACGGGAAGCAATTTTTCTCGAACCTCTTCTGACAATTTTGCACCCACTTGAAGATCAATCTCTTCTTTGCATCACATGCCCATCCACAGTCAAACGGCCAGGTTGAGGCAATCAATAAAATCATCAAGAAACTCATGAAATGGCAGCTTGACAATGCAAAAGGGGCCTGGCCGGAGAAACTCTCGGAGGCATTATGGGCCATTCGAAATCTTACCGAACGTCTACTGGGAAACTCCATTCTCTCTTGCCTTCGGCTCGAAAGCTGTCGTACCAGTCGAGATAGGTGAAACCTCCTACCGAACGGCATGCTTCACACAAAAGGCTAACGACATCCAGCTTACTTTAAATCTGGATCTTGTCAAAGAACGCCGAATGCAAGCAAACATTCAGAACGAAGCATACAAACAGCGTGTCTCCAGGTATTATGACTCGAGAGTGAGGCCAAGATCTTTTCAGATTGGATATTGGGTCATGCAAAAAGTATCACTCGCTACCAAAAACCCAACGGAAGGAACCCTCGGTCCATCCTGGGAAGGCCTGTACGAGATCATCGACATTCACCGATCGAGAACCTACTGACTTCGAGATACCAACGGCAAGACCCTCGGTCACCCATGGAACGTTGAGCACCTCAAATACTATTACAAATAGTTCCCTAGCCATCGGCAGGTCTTCTTTTGTTTCGTTTTATTATTTTCAAAAGGGAAGCCATCAACGCCCAGAAGACATTCTATACTGCAAGCCATTCGGTATGGAATCAATGAAAATGTTATGAACGTAACCAAGTAATTTACAATTTATTATTAGCCTTCGGGGATAACGTACCTTCGGTATTATATGACGGGTACTAACCTAGACTACCGTTAGGTTTAGTACTTTAGCCTTTATTTATTAATTTGTTAGAAGCCTTTGGCGATAACGTACCTTCGGTACTATATGACTGGTACAAACCTAGGCTACCATCAAGTTTAGTACTTGAGCCTTTATTTATTAATTTGTTATAAGCCTTCGGTGATAACATACCTTCGGTACTATATGACTGGTACAAACCTAGGCTACCATCAGGTTTAGTACTTGAGCCTTTATTTGTTAATTTGTTATTAGCCTTCGGTGATAATGTACCTTCGGTACTATATGACTGGTACTAACCTAGACTATCGTCAGGTTTAGTACTTCAGCCTTTATTTATTAATTTGTTATTAGCCTTCGGCGATAACGTACCTTCGGTACTATATGACTGGTACTAACCTAGACTACCGTCAAGTTTAGTACTTCAGCCTTTATTTATTAATTTGTTATTAGCCTTTGGCGATAACGTACCTTCGGTACTATATGACTGGTACTAACCTAGACTACCGTTAGGTTTAGTACTTCAGCCTTTATTTATTAATTTGTTATTAGCCTTCGGCGATAACGTACCTTCGGTACTATATGACTGGTACTAACCTAGACTACCGTCAAATTTAGTACTTCAGCCTTTATTTTATTAATTTGTTATTAGCCTTCGGCGATAACGTACCTTCGGTACTATATGACTGATACTAACCTAGACTACCGTCAGATTTAGTACTTCAGCCTTTATTTATTAATTTATTATTAGCCTTCAGCGATAATGTACCTTCGGTACTGTATGACTAGACTAACCTGGACTACCATCAGGTTTATTATGACAGTACAAATCAAGCATGCATAATATAGAAGGCAGAATTGGAAACGGAAATTCATAGAAAAGCCTTTCGGCAGCTGTTCAAAATAAGTTTCCTTATGGCAACAAAGGTTACAAAATACTATGAAATAAATACGGAGGAGCTAAGCAGCATCGGCTGTGGCATCAACTTCGGCATCTTCGCCCTCGTACTCCTCGATCATTTCTTTGTAAAACCTTTAGGAAGAGGAGGGGGGTCTGAAGCGAAGTTCAGATTTAGCTTCTACCCTGGATTGAAGCGCTTGAAACGGTAGACGAAATCCACCATTTCCGATCTGACCTCCTTATCAAGAAATACCGTGAACGCTTTAGAAGATGTGTATACCTTAATGGCCTCGTCCACGGCAACCTTGATCTCGGAAGCCTTTGACCGCTCGCTTTGCTCCAAGGCAACATGAATTGCCTGTTTAGCTGCCTCGGCTTCAGAAGCCGCCTTCACCGCCACGTCAAGGTTCAACCTTATATGAGCAAGTTTTTCCTCGATCGCCTTAAGTTGTCGTTCGACAGTCTCCTTGCCCTTTACAAGATTTACATTATCTTGCAAAACCTTGGCAGCCTCGGCAACCTTGGATTGACCGGCATCATATGCTTTCTTTGCACGTTCGGCAGCGGTGATGGCTCGCTTCATGCACAGCCACATGTCCATAGACGCCTGCCGAAACAAAGAAAAATAATAAGTAAGAGGAATAAATATAAGTGAAAAAGACAACGGCATGAGGGAACTTACCGAAGCTTGAAGGCAAAATGCACGACCAGCCTCTTCCCTGAGGAGCTTCTTCGGTAGCTCCTGAATCTTGGACAACTCCATTTGCGAACCAACAATCATATGGTTCGCAAATTGGATTGCCTTCGGCTAACAGGCAAGAGTGACCGAGTCGGCCAGCATGCCATCTTCATCTTCAGCAGCAAACACAGCCCTCAGCTGGTCAGGGGCCAGAGACTTCTTCGGCGTAGGGGCTTCCTCCAAATCAACCACTTGTCGTTTCCCGGTAGCCTTCTAAGCAGATGCCACATCAGTACTCGGCACCTCTACTTGGCGATCCTGGCCGTTCAGACTCTTGAGCTGTTCTCCAAGCGGAATATGCTCCCGCTCTTATGAAATAGGCTCGGGAATCGCGACTTTTTGTGCCGAAGTGGCCTCCTTCGACTGCCGCCCCGGTTGCCTAGCCTATTTGCCTACCATGAGCCGTCTCTTGGACGACTTGGACATTTTCTTAGCCTCGGCTTCTCGCCTACCGTCCGTCACTGCAACAGAACATGCCATTCGGTAATCACCAAAGCATAGGGAAAATAAATATGTGCACATACCGAACGGTAGCATGGCAAACTTACTCTCTACTGGGTCAACGAGTTTCGCCTTTATCAAATTCGCTGTAAAAAGGAATTCGGGATAGACTCTAGCTGAAGATGGCACCTTCATCCTCACCTAGTCGACCTTCTTGATCTCAGTCTTTGAAGGTGTTGGCTGCTTCAATTTACCTGCAAAATAAAGGACACATATGAGACTCGGTAAGGAAATATTGTCCGGGAATATCCTACCAAACGGCATCCTAGAGACCTACTAGCAAGTTGGAACGTGGTCGGTTTGTGAAATATTAGGTGCCGATGGGGAGGGGCTTCCCAAGCACCAGATATCAGCACCCTCCGATTCCTCCAAGTCGTCTGGGAGGTCGACACCCCACAAACAAAATGCCCACGAGCCGAAGCCTAAAGGCAGTTAGCCTGCACCCATCCACCATGATCGTCACTCTTGGACTTTGTGACGCTATAAAGGTAGGAGAACTACGCATAGGATGGCTCCCCCTCTTCAGCAATACCGAACGCCACTATAGTTGCCGTCAGGGCCACCCAAAAGTTGGGATTGTATTGGCCAGGGGCATACCCCAGGTGGGGAAGAATGTTCTGCACGGCAGGTTGCAGCGGTAGCCGAACCCCCAACTTCAGGATGTCCGTAAAAAAGACCACTTCACCATATTTAGTTTTGCTTAAAGATTCGGTAGGATTAGGAATCCTTCACTTGATAGAGTCAAGAATCATGAATTCGGCTCGGTACTTGGCCAGCTCTCGCTCGGTGATATTGTTCGACTCTAAGTAGTCGACGCTGAATAAGGTCTCCTTAGGTTGACCCATCGGTACCTTAGGATTAACCTGCTGAACCACAATAACTACTGGCCTAGATGAAGCATCGGCGGCACCACCAAGCGACCGGACGTGGAAGCTTCCGATCGAGCATGTGAGTATCCCCCATCAAAAACTCGCAGTATTGACTGGTGCTAGCACAGTCAATACCGCAGGGAATGGCTGCCAACGACACTACCATTGCCGATGGATGAACCTTCCCTTTACTAGACAAAGGAATAGCTTTGGCCTTCTCAAATTAAATCATCATCATCATATCGGTTTCTTCCCACCATAATCATGAGAAAACTCTCCCAACAACTTCTTGAAGCAGAGAAAGGGAAGAGAAGAGCGGGGAGAGAGAGAGAGAGAGAGAGAGAAAGAGAGAGAGAGAGAGAGAGATAGAGAGAGAGAGAGAGAGCAGAGCTTTGGCCTTCTCAAATTAAATCATCATCATCATATCGGTTTCTTCCCACCATAATCATGAGAAAACTCTCCCAACAACTTCTTGAAGCAGAGAAAGGGAAGAGAAGAGCGGGGAGAGAGAGAGAGAGAAAGAGAGAGAGAGAGAGAGAGAGAGAGAGAGAGAGAGAGAGAGAGAGAGAGAGAGAGAGAGAGAGAGAGCAGAGACGAGAGAGGGCAGAGACGAGAGAAGAGAGATGCAAATGGAGAGAATGGGCAGAGAGCAGAGAACAGGGAGAGAGGGGGGAAGGGATGCAGAGGCTGTGGGTTTAGGGGTTTTTTTGGTTTTTAATTTTTTATGGTTTTTAATTTGGGTGGTAGTCTGCATTAGGCCACATATATCATAATGTATCAGTTCTGCATTAGGCCTGCAGGAGTTGTAGTCTGCATTAGGCCACATATATCATAATGTATCAGTTCTAAAGGTTGTGATGCTCTCCAAACTTTCTCCTTATCAAACGGTTTTCTGTGACCTTTTCCAGTAGCACAACCAAAGCATACATGCTTAGTAACTTGTAATCTAGGCAGACCTTGTACCATTTCCTTCTCTTGCAGGAGCATCAAACTAGTATAATTTAGATGTCCATACCTTCTATGCCACAACCAAGATGACTCTTCAATTGTTACTTTATTAGCCATGGAGAAATTGACATACTCTAGGCTTAAAGGAAAACATCTATTTCCCTTCATTGGTACACTTGCAACCAAATCCTGCATCTGCCTATCTTCATAAATGTCAACCACATTGTCACCAAAAACAAGCCAATATCCATGCTCTGTCATCTGTCCAACACTTAACAGATTTTCAACCAAACCAGGCACAATCATGACTTCTTTAATATATCTAGTCACACCCTACATTTCTATGACCAAAGTACCTTTGCATGTTGACTGCACTAGATCACCAGTACCCATTTTAACTCTACACTTCACATTCTTATCAATATCCACAAGTAAAGACTCATGAGAAGTCATGTGATTACTACATGCACTGTCAACATACCACATATTCACATTTTTTCCAGTAGTAGCAGAGTGACATGCATAAAACATAGTTGCAGGGTCTGTTACCTGATTTGCTACATTAGCAAGCTTCTCTCCCTTGTTTGCTTGATTACAATCTTTGATGAAATGGCCAAAACGATTGCAGCCATGACACTTCGGTTTCCCTTTAAACCAACACTCACCATAGTGTAGTTTGTCACAATGCTTACATTTTCCCTTAACTTGTTCAGCTTTGTCTCCTTGACCATGCTTTCCACCTTGATTAGCATTATTTTGAAACTTAGGATCCCATTTCATGTCCTTTGATTTCCAGTTCTTCTTCGATTTGTTGTTACCAGAACCAGAATTAAACTGAGACCCTTTTTGGTTTATGCTCATACTGCTGAAAGCTTTCTCAGTGGTGCTTTCAGAGTGTCTATCTAGACGTTGAGCAAATCCCCTCAATGAAGCAATTACTTCTTGTACCTCAACAGTCTCAATATCATTGGTTTGTTCAATTACATAGCAAACAGGATCAAACTCCTTGGTCAAGCTTATGAGCAGTTTTTGAACTAACCTACCTTTGGATAGATCTTCCCCATAGCCCTTCATCTGATTCGCCAGCTCAAGTAAACGAGTGAGGTACACAGACAAGGTCTCATCATCCCTCATCCTTGTATACTCAAAATCACGTCGCAGACCTTGCAGTTTGATAGATCTGACCTGTTTGTCACCATGAAACTCCTAGTGTAAAACATCCCAAACTCCCTTTGAGGTTTCTTCATTCGAGATTCTGGGAAAGATGTCATCAGAGACAGCTCCTTGAATAATACCAAGTGCTTTAGCATCCTTCATTAACAGAGCTTCCTTATCAGATGCCGATGACCCTTCTTCCTGAATTTTCTTCCCCTTCGATTCTGAGATTTCAAGTCCATTTTCAACTAACTCCCAGATTCCATGCGATTTGAAAATGGTTCTCATTCGAATCTTCCAAAACGCATAGTTGTCACCATTGAATATTGGAGCTCGAAGATCGCCACCACCTGAGCCAGCCATTTTAGACCGGAATCAATGAACTGAGTCGGAAATTTCTCGTTGGATTTTCCAAGCTCAGCTCACACAGCTTCAACGCCCACTATCCAGATCCAACCTTCGCTCTTAATACCATGTTGAGATTTGGATTTCGTAGGGAGCAGAGAAAAATGAACCGATGAAAATGCTCAGCACACAAAAGGAATGGAAGAATCTGAGCACACACATAGCATTGCAGTGCCAGCTTTTCATTTATATCAACTCTTACGTCATAACAATCTAACCGTTGCAAGGCTAAGCCAATGTGGATATGACACATGGCAATACAAGGCTTGGGAGCCGATAAAAAGAAAGAAACTGATCTAAGCCTTACACTTGGCATATGAGCTCAAGCTACTCAACTAATACACGGATTAGAGAGAATAAAAATAGAGCAGACTAGTAAACTACCAACTAGCAAGAAATTAGCTAAGCATTTTATATTTCAACACGAATAAGTTCTTCGTTTCGATGTTCTTGTGGTATCACTTCATTTTCTAGCTTTGTTCTATTCGCAGACAAGTGTGTTTGTGAATAATAAAGGTCTGACATAATAAAGGTCTGACAGAACCCTTCATGTATTCTGTCGTAAGAACTCACTGTATTTGTTTTTTTTTTCCTTCCCCTTTTAAAGAAATGAAAGCAAATAGTATTTCATATACGTACTTGTTTTTATGTAGTTCTATGCTATTACATAAGCCTTGTGGATCAATAAAATTTTGTGTTTCTTCATGGAAAAGTTAAAGTGCGATAATGTTTCACTTCATCAAACATCATAAATAGCTACACGAAAATCCATGAGAATATTTCCATTTTGGGTGACACTTTATAGGGTCCATTTTGCATTTTAGGTTGACGATCTCAACCGTGTATTTCTGAAGTTCCATGAAAGGATCATCATTGCAAAAGATATAGTCAAATTCGAAGCTAGTGAAACATAACATTTAACTAATATTTTGCAAGGATAAATGAATAGTGGGGAGTGCTCGCACAGTCTCTATAAATGGTATTATTTGAGAAAAACCTCAAATTTAAGGGACGTTAAAATAAAAGGAAAAAAAGAGTTTGTCAATCAAAACGCAAAAAAGTGATTATCCCTTACCCACCCAGATAGTTAGGGTAGAGAGCCCGATCCTTTACACCCAAATTGGGACCCCATTCTTGTAGATTAGATTAATTTAAAAAAATTTAGACTATTTGCTTGTATAAAAAAAAAATAAAAGATGATTATTTGCTTGTACACATTGTGACAAATGATTTGACGACTTAATTAATGTACTTAATATGAGAATTATTTGTGGGAATTTTCTGTGTATTCCTCTCCTCATAGGAGGCCATATTTATAATACAACGAAGCCTTAGTGGCCAAAGAAAATAATAAATTCATATTTCTATTTGTAGTAGGAAATCAAGAATTAAAGTAAATCAATTACAATAATAATGGGAATCCTTGGTGCGTAAAGAAAGAAAATCAAAGGTCCACAAGTCACGTCAACATAACTGTAGGACCAAAATTGTGATGGAGTCCGTAAATGTTACCATTGATGATGTTGTTGCTGTTAGCGCAAGTCCTATTCTAATTGGGATTTACTTCCTAGTATATTCTGATTTTATTTGTTTCCTTTTGTATAGATATTATGTAATTAGGACTTTGTCATATTTCCTAGTATAACCCTACTAGGGTTTGTAACCTTATATTATAAATACCTCTTTTTGGAGAATAAAATACAATCTGAAAATATTCTACCCATATTGTTTGACTTGGCATCAGAGCCGACTTTCTGGTGACCTGTGTATTGTGCCCACTCGTGTTCTACTGTGTGCCCTAATTTCTTTTTAGGGTTCTCCCTGTGCCCGTGCCTATGCCTTGTGTGCCCTCCTGAGTTTGTGTGTAGTGCATCTGCTGTGTTCCGCTGTGTACTCTGTCGTGTTCGTGTCTCTACTATGTTCTTGCCTATCTTCGTGCATCTGCCATATTTGTGCCTCTGCTGTGCTCCGTTGTATACTCTGCCTAATCTGTTGAGTTTCTGCTGCAATCATGGGTGATAACTCCATTGTTGGTGCTGTTGCTGCTACTTCTACAAAATTGTGTGGTTCTGACTCTATTCTAGGTACTGGCTTCAATACTTAGATAATTGACACTGGTGCTTCTAATCATATGACTTATGATGCTAAGTTTTTTGATGAGTTGTCTAGTAACACCCGTGACCTATACATAACTAGTGCTAATGGCTTGCCCTCTCCAGTTACTGGCGAGGGGACAATCTTTCTCACTCCTACTCTGTCATTATCTCGTGCATTGCTAGTTCCCAATATCCATTGTAACTTGTTATATGTTCGTCACTTACTTGATACACTTAATGCTTCTGCTACTTTATATCCTACACATTGCTCTTTTCAGGATCTCAAGACTCACGAGACGATTGGGCATGGTAAACGAATAGGGGGTTATATTATTTGACATTGTCTTCTGCACTAGTTCATGTTTGTATCGTTAATACTGTTCAAAGTTGCAGTGTCAAAGACAAACAACAAATTTGGTTATGGCATCGTCGCTTGGGACACCCATCGTTTGGCAACCTTAAACGTTTGTTTCCATCTTTATTCCGCTCCTATGATGAATCCAGTTTTAAGTGTGAGACATGTATGTTGGCCAAGAGTCATCGGACTGTGTTTCCTTTGAGTGATAGTAAAGTTGCAAATCCTTTGATTTAGTGCATTCGGATGTCTGGGGCCCTGCTCGTGTGACTTCTAATGGTTTCCGTTGGTTTGTTACATTTATTGACGACTGCACTCGCTTAACCTAGGTGTTTTTTTATGAAGAATAAACATGATGTTGCTTCTATTCTTCCTGAATTTTGTGCCATGGTGTCTACTCAGTTTCATGTTCGAGTCAAAGTGTTTCGGACTGATAACGGAGGTGAATATGTGAATAATACCTTGACCCGTTTCTTCAGTGATCATGGCATTATTCACCAAACTATCACTCCAATCACTCCTCAACAGAATGGTGTGTCTGAAAGCAAGAATCGTCAGTTACTTGAAGTTGCCCGCTCACTCATATTGGATATGTATGTTCCCCATCATCTTTGGGGGCATGCTGTTCTGTCTGCTGCCTATTTGATTAATCGTACTCCTAATCGAGTTCTTGATTTCAAGACTCCACATGATGTATTTGGTGCCTTTATTTCCCCTGTCTCCATCTTCAAGTTGCCCCCTAAAGTGTTTGGGTGTGTTGCCTATGTTCATGTCTACTCTCATCAACGGAGTAAACTTAATCCTTGTGCTCTGCGCTGTGTCTTTATTGGTTACTCTTCTGCTCATAAGGGTTATAAGTGCTATCATCCACCTACTTAGAAAGTGCATGTTACTTTGGACGTCACATTCCATGAAGAAGTACCGTATTATGTTTCTCCCTCCTCTCCAATTCAGGGGGAGAGGGGGAGTGAATTGAAGAGTGTTAGAGTAGAAGACTGTGAAGAAATTGAAGAAATTACAGAAATTGCTCTCGGGTCGAAAACGATCGGTCACTCAGATAGCCGCGACCTGTCGCCAAGGTCTGGAGAAAATGATGATAGACTCTGCCCCGAAACGAGCGGTCACCGAGATGGCAGCGACCGGCCTCCTGGGCCTATAGACGAAGATGACACACTCTGCCTGAAAACAACCGGTTGCCAAGATGGTCGCGACCGGTCGCCCAGTGATGTTTTTGACGAATCCGTCGCTACTTTTGAAGAACGTGACAGTGATTCTGGTGACTCTTGTGTGGATGAGATTGATGCAAGACCCCCTCTGCCCTGTCATTGCCCAAGTCAACTAGTGATAATAGTGAGGTAATTTCTGATGATGTGTCTACTTATCAATTACCCTCACGAACTACTTGTGGGAAGCCCAATATTCTCCTGAAATACATGCCAAGTTCAAATACCCCATTAGCCATTATGTGTCAACTCATCGTTTATTTAAGTCATATGCGTCATATTTGTGTCAATTATCTAGTGTATGTGTGCCAACTAAGTTGCAGGATGCTCTATCAAATCCCAAATGGGTCGATGCAATGAATGTTGAATGGAAGCTTTGAACAAGAATGCCACTTGGGAATTAGTTCCTTTGCCGAAAGGAAAAAAGGCGGTTGGGTGCAGATGGGTGTTTACTTTGAAGCATAAAGCTGACGGTTCCATTGACCGTTACAAGGCAAGATTGGTAGCAAAGGGCTATACTCAGACTTATGGAGTGGATTACACGGAGACCTTTGCCCCAGTAACAAAACTCAATACTGTGCGCGTACTCTTATCCTTGGCTGCCAATCATGACTGGCTCCTGTTGCAGTTTGATGTCAAGAATGCATTCCTACATGGTGACCTCAAGGAGGAGATATACATGGATCCTCCCCCTGGTATTCCTATGACCTCCAAGGAGGGTGTTGTGTGTAAATTGCGGAAATCCTTGTATGGATTGAAGCAGTCTCCAAGGGCATGGTTTGGGAGGTTTGTTGCATCTATGAGGAAGTTTGGGTATGCGCAAAGTAACTCGGATCATACTTTGTTTCTGAAGCATCATAAAGGTAAATTGACATCTTTAATAATTTATGTTGATGATATGATTGTGACTGGAGATGATCAGGCAGAAATGCAAAATCTTCAGAAGTATCTGGCATCCAAGTTTGAGATGAAATCATTAGGTGACTTGAAGTACTTTCTTGGGATTGAAGTTGCCAGGTCTAAGTATGGTATCTTTCTTTCTCAAATGAAGTATGTTTTGGATTTACTTGCAGAAACTGGAATGTTGAATTGTAATCCAATTGATACCCCTAGTGAGCAAAATCATAAGTTGGGGTTATATCCTGATCAAGTTCCTACTGATAAAGAGCATTATCAACGGCTCGTGGGGAAATTGATTTATGCAGAGAATATAGTGAGTCAATTTATGCATTCTCCTAGTGTAGATCATATGGGAGCTGTGACGCGTATTTTGAGATATCTAAAAGGAACTCCTGGCAAGGGGTTAATGTTTTCCAAGGATGGTCATACAGATGTGGAAAGGTATACAGATGCTGATTAGGCAGGTTCAGCCATTGATAGGCGTTCTATGTCTGGATATTTCATGTTTGTTGGTGGTAACCTTGTTAGTTGGAGAAGTAAGAAACAAAAGGTGGTGTCACGATCTAGTGTCGAGGCCGAGTATCGTGGGATGGCCCAAGGCGTGCGTGAGTTACTATGGTTGAGGAGATTGTTGAGAGATCTTGGTTTTGGGCCGAAGAAGACCATGGATTTATATTGTGACAATCAGGCGGCAATTGCGATTGCCCATAATCCTGTGCAACACGATCGTACGAAGCATGTGGAGGTTGATCGAAATTTTATTAAAGAGAAGTTGGATGCAAAAATTGTTTCCTTCCCGTTCATAAGTTCTGAATATCAGTTAGCTGATGTTCTTACGAAAGCCGTGTCTACCAATATTTTCCTCAACTCGCTTAACAAGTTGGGCATGCGTGACGTCTTTGCTCCAACTTAAGGGAGAGTGTTAGCGCGAGTCCTATCTAATTGGGATTTACTTCTTAGTATATTCTAATTTTATTTGTTTCCTTTTGTATAGATATTATGAACTTTGTCATATTTCCTAGTATAACCCTACTAGGGTTTGTAACCTTGTATTATAAATACCTCTTTTCAGAGAATGGAATACGATCTGAAAATATTCTACCAATATTGTTTGACTGTTGCCTCAATTGAGATGGATGAAGATGATGATGGGCATGTTGTGCAATCAGAAAGTTCTCATGGTTTGGATTTGGTGGTTAACCAGTCAACCTTTGGCAATCCATCATCACCTGCTATTTTACTTGCTAGTTATACTCCCAATTCACTAGTACAAGTACAAATCAAGATGCCAATGGAAGTAACCCTATACCAACTGAGAGTGTATATTATTGGCCCTCTTGATCAAGGTGTTAGAACTAGGCATCAGTTAGCTAAGGAGATAAGTCATGTGTGCTATGTCTCCAACGAATAGCCCAAAAATGTAAAGGAGGCTTTGAAACATGAGGAGTGCATTCTTGTCATGCAAGAAGAACTTAATCAGTTTGTTACAAATGATGTGTGTTATCTTGTTTCTACACCATCTCATACAAATGTCATAGGTATCAAATAGAGTTTCAAAAACAAAACCGAAGAACAAGGAAATGTGACAAGGAATAAGGCTAGGCTTGTGGCTTAAGGATATACTGAATTAGAAGGTGTTGACTTTGATGAAATCTTTGCCCCTATTGCAAGGTTGAAATCATTTAGATTGCTTCCTGTCATTGCTTGTCATTTGAATTCTAAATTGTTTCAAATGGATGTTAAAACTTCCTTTTTAAAAGAAGAGGTGTATGTTGAACAACCCAAAGTTTTGAAGTCCAAGGAAAACTGTCATATATATCACTGAAATTCTCATGCGAGTTTGTTTTTATTGCCAGCTGTAGCACCGCTGTCTTAGTACTCTGTCTTGTTATGAAGCCAATCATTTGCTGACAGCATCAAGGAATTTTAGGGCGGAATATGACTTTCTTGGTATAAGGAGGCTACGATTTTGAGGAGCCATCACTTCACTGAAACATTTTCTTTTTGAAAATATTTTGAGAGTTCTTTTCTCCTCTGCTTTTTCCTTTGTGTTAAATCTAGTGTGCATTCTGAGATTTCGAAAAGGCTTTTAAAATCTGCATCTATACTCTTTTAATTCATTTCATCATTTACTCTTGAGTGAAATAAACATTTCCTTTTTTATTTTCTTTTCTGGTTTATATATTTTTTTCTTCGGGAAAGATAATCTCTTTAAACTGTACGCAGATGTGTGAACAAAACAAAATGAGTTCAACTGAGAAGGGAATTCATAAAAAAATAAAGGGTCATATTAAAATTGGCCCTTATAATTTAAAATTTTTAGACAATAACCCACCAATACAATGTTTAAGTAAAACATAGTTTTAAATTATGATAAAATTTGTCCATGTAAGTTGATTTATTTACTAATCATGCCACTAAATCTTCATTTGGTTGCTAACCGTTTTTCAATCACTTAATTAAGGCAAATGAATAATATACATTTATGTTTCCACTCCCATAAATAATGGGCTACAATCAAATTCCCTCCTAACCTCCCATAGATCAAATAAATGAATTATATTAAACGTAATATCCTACAATTATATTTAAAAGTTAGGTAGGTAAATTATTTTCACAATACACCTATAAATGTGCTGGCTTTAATATACCTACAATATACCCAGAATAGGTTAATTAGAAATTATATTGTTGCATAATAGTCAATTTTTTGGTAAATTATATCTACAATGCATAAAAGTTGGGTATATTATTTGAATAATAGTAAATTCATACTAAGTTCATTATTTTTTGTAAAAGAACTAATATGTACGTTATTTTTCAACATAAAAATGTATGTATGCTATTATATTTATAAAACAATAATATAATAGATGATTAATCACGTATACTTCATAAAATAAATTTAAAAAAAGGATTTTTTATTATAAATAAACAGATTAGGTATGTTAAATATTAATTTGTTGGTAAATTTTAAAAAAGTTTCCAAATTAATTTCTACATGCATTTGGAGATCTTTCTAAATTCAACGTGTGTCATTAGTTACAATCCAATTAAAATTTGTTTCTATATTAGTTCCTACATTAATATACAAAATGCAATAATGGCTTAGTTGGGGGTATTTTAGGAATTAAAAAAGTACAATAAATTCGATTTTGCTTGATTAGGTAACTTACCAAGTTGGATCATAATCATCGGGTTTTATTTAGAAAAGAACAGGATTCTATTTAAACAAAAAATAAATAGATGGGTTGTAATTGAGGAAAAATGATTTTCAAGGGGTGAAACTAAATTTACTAAAAAAAATAAAAAAAAGCGAAATACTTTTGCCAATCTTCTTTTCTAATTTTTGTGTTTTCTTATTTGTTGAGGATAATTGAAGGGTTGTGTTAGATGAACATCGATCGACGTCCGAGTCAACTTAGTTAGGCGGTGACCTCTTAACTAAGTTAGGCGGTGACCTCTTAACTTAGTTAGGCGGTGACCTCTTAACTTACTTAGTTGGAATCTAGCGTCCCTTTTTTTGTTTTGGTGAGAATTAGAAGAAAGTCTGCAGGTTGTTTTTCTTCCTCATCGAATAATACGTACAAACATGCATTAAACTTTGAATCCAAATTTCAAACTTTTCTAGAAGTATATATATATATATATATATATATATCTTAAGCCACCGCTTGCCAAGTGGAGCTGGCAAGTCTAATGACACACACTGGGACACATACATTAAATGCAAGGTTGACTTCAAATTTTCTTATACACAAGGGCCGATTGAGTGAAAAAAATAAAAATATATTTGTTTTAGAGAGACCAAAATATTAAAGAACGTTTGATATTTCTCAAAATTTTCAATGTCTAATATAATTTTTATTAACCATATGTATTATAGTTGATTAAATTTACTTACTATAAACTTATATAAGCAAACTCTTGATGTTGTGATACTTTTTTGTTTTTTTAGAAAAAACGGTAATTATATTTATAAATTAGGCACAATGACCATAAGGTATAAGGGACAGTACAAAATACCCACAAAAGATGGAAGCATAAAAACCACGCAAGGTTAATTCAGATACATAGAAACACACCGGCAACATCAAGCGCTTGTATATCCACTAATATAGCCGCATAATGCGCAAAGATATTTCGGCATAAAAACCGCAAGCCTGAACAAGACATACATGAACTGTAGTGCCTAAAACTACCAATACATCTACAACTTTTAAACTATCACAAGTAGAACCTAGACTACAAACAAACACCCAACTCACAAAGAGTTTATACAATTATTACAACTCAAGAAACTATAAACACACAACAAGTGAGTAAAAGCCACTCAACCACCTCGTATGTCTCCAAATCCGGCAACGAAACTACCAGTGCATTGCTACTTCATCTTCATCAAGGATTTCAATGACATCAAAATCAACAAGAGCCACCAAGAAAATCACCAGCATAGCCAAGCGGAAAATCCTGCCAAAAAAATGGTGAACAACCCCAAGAGAGAGGAGAGGGACAAGGAGGAGAGAGAAGGGGAGAATGGGAGAAAGGGGAGGGGCAAAGAGGGGAGGGGATGGAAGGGTAGAGAATGAGAGAAGGGGAGAGGGGAGGGAAGGGTGGAGAAGGAGGCCACCACCCCCAAAGGGGGTGGCGAATTGAGCTAAGTTCATGAGGGTTGTGATACTTTTCTCTTCAAAGTTGGATGAAGTTGCAATTTAGAAATACCCCTCACTTATTGATAAAGAAAAACAAATTGTCATTATTAAACAAAACAAACAACCAATATATGCCAACGGGCTCTAAACCAGTGGAAGAGGGTCTTGATTTGCAGACCAAAGGTCTCAGGTTCGAATCTCCACGGCATCATAGTTGTGTGTGTGTGTGAGAAATCCCCCTCCCCTATAGTTTAGACTATCACACTTGTATTAAAAAAAAACAATATATATATAGTTTTTCTATTTAAACCCTGCACTTCTCTTTGTTCACCTCATATTCTAAATTCACCCCAACTTCCACAATCTCTAAGAAAATCCCACTATCTTCCCAAACTGCCCATAAATACACACTTAGCAGAAAAAATAAAATAAAATAAAAAACTCATCAACCTCACACCCCACACCCAACTATCTTGCCCCTCACCACTCTAAGTTTACCTCAACCTCACAGCATCCTCAATAATTCTGGGAGTTCCAAACCAAGAAATAATCTCACATTACATACCTTAATTGACGACCCACAAACCACTATTTGCATACCGTATTTATGGTTTGTGAAAAGAAGATGAGAGTATAGTAGGTGTTTTGGATTGAAAGAGAAGAGTAATATGGAAATAGGGTGTACAAGAGTTTGTGTTTTTCTAAAACTTAATATGAAGAGTGGTGGGGCGTGTGGGGTGTGTGTATAAATGTACTAGGGTTAAGTATTAAGTTGGATGACCTTTTTTTTTGTCTTTTTACACAATCTTAAAACTTCAAAGCTTAATAATTTAAGTATTGGGGTGAAAAAAAAAATGTGGGGTTTAAATGGAAAACCTCTATATATATGGTCTATATATTTTTCCGCCCTCCCCATTAATAAATAACAAAATTTATAAACTTAAATATTATAAGTTAACCATTAACTGCTCGCATAATATTTAAAAGAAATCAATTGCCATTAAACTCAACAAAACTGAAACCTAATCCTCATTAGCATAAGCCCAATTAACAAAAGCATCACGAATTTGTTCTGAGGAAGATTTTTCGAAGTTCAGTTTTAATGGTTCAATTAAGGATTCTAAAGCTTAGGTTGGTTTAATTACTAGAGAATTCGAATGGCACAATTGCTTTTCAGGTTCTCAATTCTAGTTTGGAATAGGAGCATAGTTGGCACTTTGGCACTTTGTCACTATTTCTTAATTGAATTCGACAAATCAAACCTAAAAATTCAATTGGCAAAAGTTCAATACGCGTTTATTTATTTTTATGAAGCAAAACTCAAATGTTAAAGGATGACTACAAGCTTTATTCTACATAAGACAAAAACGTGCTTAGACTTAACAGAAAGTTTCACAGAGTTAGATTAGACATAAGTGGTATGTACATTGCAACACTTTATAGAGTTTATGGGGTTAAGAGTAAAAATTAAAAGTTTAGGTTGTAATCATGCACACGCCTAAAAGTTCAGGTGGTATTTATGCAAATTTTCATTTTTATAAGAGTGCTGCTATTTCCAACTAATGTCCTATTTCCCCATACCATGTAAATTTGAAAAAACACAATCCTATCTTTGCACCCACCATTATTCCTAAAATACTCTTTACTTATTAATTCAAACATTTATCTAAATTTCTCTCTCTCTCTCCTCCCCCTCCCTCTTCCTCCGCCTCTCTTTGCTCTATGATAATGCTCCTATCTCATTCTCTCTGCCTTCCTCTTTTCTCTCTATTCTCTCTACAAATCTGTGTATTTATTTTGCTGTGCCATTAATTTCTAAAAACTCAATCTGTTGTGGATTAAGATCCATCTATATGTGGCCTCGTGTATCTGAGTTGGCTCAAAGAAAAGCATCCTTCTCTCTCAAATGTAAAACCATAATTTAATAGAAGATTGTGTATGCAGATAATTAATGTGAGGAAGATGAAAATCTTACTCCCACTGTGTTAATTCAAAATAAGTTATGAATTCAAATTGAATCATCATCACCATATATCGGTTTCTTCCTATCATAATCGTGAGAAACTCTTCCAAAGTGGGGCTATTCTTAATTCCGAAAGAGATAAATTAATAATATGACAACCCAAAAGTCCATACTTAATCCCAACAACTTCTTGAAGCAGAGAAAGGGAAGAGAGAGAGAGAGATTCTTAATTCCGAAAGAGATAAATAATATGACAACCCAAAAGTCCATACTTAATCCCAACAACTGCTTGAAGCAGAGAGAGAGAGAAGAGAAGAGAGATGCAGATGGAGAGCATGGGCAGAGAGCAGGTTTTTTTGGTTTTTAATTTGGGTGGTAAATAAAATTGGGTTTTCCAATTCAGCTGTTCGTAGTTCTTGGATTTAAATAGAGGTTATTAGAAGTCATTTCATAAATGGATAAATTTGTTTTTAAAATTTTGAATATAAAGTGGGAATGGAATTAGCAGGGCTCTTTTATAATGGGTGAAAGAGTTAAGTTTTATATGCAAGCTAGCGTTCGAACTTTACCTTTTTTACCATATGTATTTATTAGTTCAGTAATTGCTGGAGAAAAGACCAACCCTTTTCATTTTCATTCCAGCCGTACTCCACTTACCTACCACACGATTTGACTTGTTCATGGCCTTCATGAAAGATCAAAGTTGAAATCTTTGTGGGAACCCAAAATCACTGGTTGAAGCATGAGAGTTCAATTGATTGGCACATTTCAAAATCTAAAAGTCACATTTAGTAAAAAAATTAAAGCATCAATCCAGCCAATTATGCTGAATAAACAAACATGTCTTATTCAAAGATGATGCCAAGGATTGCTATAAAAGGGATAGCTTTCTCACCATTTCCAACCACCTCACTCACAAAACAAGTTCTAAGAACTATAATTTCTGGCGATAAGAGCTCAATTGCCAGATATGAGAACCTCAGGACAGCTGAGGCATTGCCCTACAATGTTATATGCATTGGCTCTGTGCCTCTTGGCCACAAGTGTACTTGCCACTACGCCTTATACTTATTCTTCACCATCACCACCACCAAAGCACTTAGAGACCCCTCCAACCCATTACAAGTCCCCCCCACCACCAAAGTATGTAAAACATCCACCACCTCCATCACCATCACCCTCCACCCTATTATAACAAGTCTCCACCACCACCTTCTCATTCGCCTCCTCCTCCTTATGTGCACAAATCTCCTCCACCACCCACACACTCACCACCTCCACCATATGCTTACAAGTCCCCACCTCCCCCTTCTAAATCACCACCTCCTCCTTATGTCCACAAATCTCCTCCTTATGTCCACAAGTCACCACCTTCACCATCATATTCTCCTCCACCTCCTTACCACTACAAATCACCACCTCCACCAACACATTCCCCTCCACCTCCCTACCACTACAAATCACCACCACCACCATCCCCATCACCTCCCCCTCCATACCACTATAACTCTCCTCCTCCTCCAGTGAAGTCACCCCCACCTCCCCAATATCACTACAAATCACCTCCACCTCCAAAACACTACTAAGCTTTATGGTTTTAGCGAATTGAACCGGTCCGAATAAGTTCTTCGTTTCGATGTTCTTACGATATCACTTCTTTTTCTAGCTTTGTTCTATTCGCAGACAATTGTGTTTGTGAATAATAAAGGTCTGACAGAACCCGTGTATTCTGTCCTAAGAACTCACTGTATTTGTTTTTTTTTTCCTTCCCTTTAAAGAAATGAAAGCAAAGAGTATTTCATATACGTACATCTATTGTTTTTATGTAGTTCTATGCTATTACATAAGCCTTTTGGATCAATAAAATTATGTGTTTCTTCGTGGAAAAGTTAAAGTGCGATAATGTTTCACTTCATCAAACATCGTAAATAGTTTGGATCTACACGAAAATCCATGAGAATATATATATCCATTTTGGGTGACACTTTATAGGTCCATTTCGCATTTTATGTTGACGATCTGAACCGTGTATTTCTGAAGTCCCATGAAAGGATCATCATTGCAAAAGATAGTCAAATTCGAAGCTATTGAAACATAACATTTATCTAATATTTCGCAAGGATAAATAAATAGTTTGGAGTCCTCGCACAAAGTCTCCATAAATAGTATTATTTGAGAAAAACCATCAATTTAAGGGACGTTACAATAAAAAGGAAAAAAAGAGTTTGTCATTCAAAACGCAAAAAAGTGCATAGCCCTTACCCACCCAGTTAGTTAGGGTAGTGAGCCTGATCTCTTACACCCAAAGTTGAGACCACATTACTTGTAGATTAGATTAATTTAAAATAATTCAAACTACTCGGTTATATAAAAATAAAAATAAAGATGATTATTCGCTTTTACACATTGTGACAAATGATTTGACGACTTAATTAATGTTGCCATGTACTAGATACTTTACAGCAATTAAGTCCTCCGAGCTAAAATATATTACAATCTTGTCCTTAATTTGTGCATGCTCTGGGCATTTTGCTGCTGCGTGTATTATTTAAGAGCATTTTTAGCGGGAGGGGCTAGCCCAGGCAAGAGGTCCCCAATTCGCGTTTTCAGCAACGTGGGCTTGTCAGTGCAAGTGGTAGGCTCCACCAGCACGGACAAGCCCAAAGGCAAGACTTGCCTGGGCTGCTGCCTAGGAAAGGTGACTTAGTGCTGATGTTATTGTGACGTCATCAACCAATTTAAATAACAAAAAAATTGAAAAAAAAACTCCAAATTTCAATATATATATATATATATTGTTTATAAATACCTAGTCATATTCTTCACTTCCCACACCAAAACTCTATACAAATTCCTCTCCTCATATCTCATGTGAATGTGGTTGTCCTTGGGTTGCGATGGCAATGAGTGGAAAACAAACAAAAAAATGGCTAGAGCAGGGACTATTCATGTGAATAGTAACAGGCATTATTCATGTGAATAGTCACAGCCATTGCCTCCCCTTACCTTTTGCCATGAAAAATTGATGGAAATGCTCTAACAAAGTCGAAAACAAAGCATAAGTATTCTTACATGAATTTTGTGCATATAGTACTAATGAGATTATAAATTAAGCTTAGAATATTGAAGACAATAATATTATTAAAGTGACCTTTGATAAGTTGTACATTCAACTATCAGACTTCATATGTTAGTAAAATTGAAAAGATGATATGAATTATTGATATACAGTGTTGGTTCCTTGCCTTACATCGAAAAAACCTAACTACTACACCCAATTAAAAATTGATGGGTAAAGAATCGCACTAAAGTTGCCCGCCTCTTTGTTTTTGGTAAAGAATGTCTTACATATCAATAACTTGTAGTTCAAATGATTATCAATTATCTTACATATAATGTCCGGCACTTACCTTCCTCAATTCGAGAGTTTTTTTAGTTAAATTTTAGACCAAGTTCGTACCCTTTTATCTCTTTGAGTTTCAATATATTTTTTTTAATACTAGCTAGTTAGAAATTTTATACTACATTTTTATGAAAGTGCAAGAATTATCTAATGCAGAATGTAACTGGGGATGTAATAGACAGATCATCATGAGCTCACATCTCACATAATTTGTAAACCCTTATTTTTGGATTTTTGGTTTGACTAGTCCAATAATGAGTGTGGAAACGATTTCTTTTTCTTCTCTGCGCATAGCTGTTCAACAATAACTGTTTGTATTAAATATATATGCAGAGTATGGAAAATATTATTCTATTTTTTAGTTTCTACTATTTATATACATATGTTTGTGTATATATCTTTTTCTTTTTTCTTTTTAAGGGAATAGCATCCCAATCTCATAAACTGTATGCACGTCAACTTAGGCGGTGACCTCTCACATAAAATCAAAGTTTATAGCTGTATAAGTTTTTAAACTCCCTATTTTTTTCTTTGGTTTCATTTTCTTCCTCACCTACTAATACAAACACATGCAATAAACCTTGAATATATATTTAACTTATCTACAGGTATCTTTCATAGCCACCACAGACACCGACATGCATAAACCTTAAATATATATTTAACTTATCTACTGGTGTCTTTCAGAGCCACCACTTGCCACAGACACTGACATAGGGATGATATTTATAACTAGAACAGTTATTGGGGATCCAAAATTTTTTCTTTTTAAGGCAAGAAAACACTACTGCAAAATCACTAATAATGAGTATCAATTAACTATTAAATGTAAGAAAAAAAAAAACACAATCATATAAATATATATGTGGGAACAAATATTTCGGCGATCAATCAATGGGTGACACATGGAAGAGGAAAATTCCCTATGTCAAATAATTACCCTAATTAAGTCCTATTTAATTAGGGAAATTATAATTGATTTAAGATGAAAATATCTCCCTAAACCTAGGAAGAGATTTCCATCAAATCATCTCCTTGATTAATTCCAATCTCCTATTAAATAAGGATTATTCTTCAAACCCTAGAAGACAAGAGCTCTATAAATACATGGCTACACAACACATATGAGGTACTTTCAAAACCTTTACAAAATTGTTGTCACACCCCTCTCTCTCTCTCTCTCTCTCTCTCTCTCTCTCTCTCTCTCTCTCTCGCCGCCCTCTCTCACACGGCCACGTGCCACCCTCACTCACGGCTCCAGCTACCCGGTTCTCTCATACCAGGAAATAAATCCTCCCTTAAATAAACCAATAGTTTTTTCATGAAAATATTCATGAAAATCCAAATTCCCACAAACTGGACCGAGAATTTTTTTTATTGTGAGCTTAACAAAATATTTGGAAAATTTCGGGGCATCACATTCCACCCTCCTTAGAAAAAATCTCGTCCTTGAGATTTACTCAAGATATCCACACCACTTAAACAGGTGTTTCCATGTTGAACTACAGTTTCCAAATTTTTTTTATTCGACTCTACAATGTTACCACCAAGTAGCACAATTCAATTTCTGAGTCGTTTAATCGATAACCTAAAATTGAAATTAGTCCTTCCACATAGGACATATCCTTTTGCAGAGACAAGTCATTCCAGGCATCACTGTGAGACCATAAGCTTTCGCTTTCGCCTCCTTATAAAATTGCAGTCATGGTAAAATCTTATACCATTTACATTTGAGTGTTCATCAATCATAACTTTCCATACTCAAACAAAGATAACAAAGTATGTTCTTGTCTATACATCACCAAGGTTTCCACAGACCTTCGATTAGGCTGAACACATGTATGATATTGGATAACTTCGATGAAGAAACCTAGGCATCCAAGCACCATAAATCTTCGTAAAATGTTGCAATCAATTCTTCTAGATTGAGACATGCAAGATATCGAACAATGATAAACTGGTTTCAAGCCAGACCAAGTTTTGAGATAACTAGAGTTATTCAACTAAACTGCCACTAGGGCATAACTTTGAGCGGTTTAACAACTTTCGTGAGAAAGGATTCCTGTTAAGAGACTTTGAAAAGAAAGTTTAGGTATGATGAATTAGAGTGACAGGTATCATCACGCTAAACTTGTTCTATTGAATTCGAAATTTCGAACGGGTTGTGTCTGTGCTTGCGGCCAAGCTGCATGTCCAAGCACAAGGAAAAATCACAAAACTCAACTTTAACAAAGGTTGTCTGAAAGTGACCATTTTCAACCTTAAGGTAAGAACTAACTCGCAAAAAGTGCGAAAACAAATGGGATGCGTCGTTGTAATCTTTCTATTAATATGCTTTCATCCTTGAAATTTTTATATTAAAACCATAGTGGGTCATGGATTAATTCCAACTTTACTCATGTACCAATCATGAAACACAACAACTTCATTTCATAAAAAGTCTTACAACCCGCATAAAACTACAACATTCAACAACAATCAACTAAATAAAATTTAAACTTAACAAGACACCACCAATCCCCATGTAACCATTTTTGTCTCCCTTGCGAACTCTTTCTGCCTCATCATCAGCGTTAGAAGGCTTTGAACTTTGGCCCTCCATAATAGGTTCCACAAATTTTGGGCTTCCATCCTCTATTATAATAGGACTCAACCTAAGCGTCTCAATAGTAGCCTCTGCAGGTCCAGAACTCTGACCTTCCGTCCTAGGTTCTGTAATCTTTAAACCATAGACCTATACATTTGTCTCACCAAATAGTCACGCATACACCGGTTTCTTAACATCCTCAAACATTTTCTCCTCATCCTCTCTGGCCCTTTTATTTGTACCTTCTACCACGTCCAACTTTTGCTGCATCTCCCCAGAGTACATTTGTACAATCCTAACTAGGTCATTCTTCTCCTTCTGCAGGTATTGCATCATGAGAAATACGATCAACTTTCTTCTCATCCTTTAGCGCTTTGATTACCGTATCACTGTCTTCAAGCACGTGCTTCAGTTGTTGGACCTCACGAGCAAGTCATTCACGCTCAACATTTAACTCCTCCCTTTGCGTCCTGACCAATTGGTGACATTCCCGAAGGGCACTCCTCTAATTCCCTAATTGGGTTGTCAGTTCTTGTACTTCCTGACTCTTTGCTCTCAGTCGCTGCCCTAAGTTTGCAACCGACACTGCACATTGGACGCTTAGAGCCATCACGTCTTCTACGGCAATATGCTCATCCTTCTTCCCTAGTACTTGCGTATCTTTTGGAGTTAGCAGACTCCTTGCAACTCCTGCAGTCACATTATTATCTCATATTAAAGAATCCATTACTGTAATAGGACCTCTCGAAGAAACAAAATTGGGATGTCACACAACTGCATTCACCGATGCTTACTCAGTTATACGTTGAATTTCTTACCTAGGAGAAGCAAGATTCAAATCCAAGTTCCATCAGGAAAAGGAAGCCATTTGGAACAATTGATGTGACATCCCGGACCTAAAAATAATGAAAATAAAATAAAATGAAGTGGATTAAATAAATGGGTAATTAAAAAGGAATTAAAAGGATTTAAAATAATAAAATTGGAATTTAATATTAACTTAATATTAAGAGGGCAAAGAGGTCATTTTAATTTTGGGACGAAATTTGGCGAAACGAATTGCGCCATTGCGTTCGTCTCGTCGAAACGAGTCTGTTGACGGGCGGCACGCTCGATTTGGAGTTTAAACGTAAAAAGGACATTTTAGTCATTTTTGAAATTAAATAAAATATTATAAAAATCGCTTGGACCAATCAGAGAGCGAGTATTCTCTCTCTCTCCTCACCCGCGCATCTTTGTCCTCTCTCCCTCAGCTCCGACCCTCTCTCTCCTCGTTGCCGACGAACTAGACCACAGTTGGCCTAGAGACTGGTCGCGTTGGAACCAGCTCGAGCTCGCCATCACGGTGTGCCCAATTTCCCGACCGGAGAGCTCGGTTTCCGGCAATGGCTTCGACTGGTTCGAAGCCGGTTTTGGTGGCTTCGTTTCGGCGGCTCCGGCAACGACCGGCGTCAATCCAGGTATTAAACCTTGCCTCCTCTTCCTCCTCTAGCTGTTTTTGAGGTTGGTTGCTGTCGATTTGTAGCCTAGGGTATCGGATCTGGAAACCCAGATTTGGCCGGATTTCACTTCAATTTTTCGGCCAGTTCACGGCCGGTTCTTGGTCGGTTCTCGATGGTTTTGAACTCCTCTCGTCGAGATGAGTTGATTGGTGTATGGGTTGGTGCCGGTATTGACGATTTTTGGTTGACCGGATTTGCTCAAGACACGCACCACCCACGGTGGCGCGTGTGGCGGCGCGTGGGCTGGGGTGTGGCGGTGGTTCTCGGTTCCTACACGATCCTCGTGTCGTTGTGAGCGCGTACGTGTGCGCAGATTTTGATTCGGACGTCATTTGATTATCGAACCAATGTACGCCTATTATGCGTTGTGTGGGTTTGATGGGTTCGGACCGTTGGATCTAATCCGAATTCACGTATGTTGTTCCTCGTATTTCTAGGATCGTATAGGAATTGACGGATCATGATTCGGAGTCCCGGATGCTCCGGATCAATGACTTAAAGTTTGAATTTAAACCGTAACCGTCCGATCGTGCGATCGTGAGCAATCCGACCGTCCGATCGAGACCAAAATTTCAGGACACGTTGTTTAGGCCGTGTTGAACCTGTAGGAACTTTCGGATCTAAGTTTGAAGGTCATGGGACCCACGGGTCTGGTTTGACCTAGTCGGGTAAGTTTGACCAAGTTTGACCAAGGGTTGACCTAGCGTCTCCCGAGGTCGCTTTGTAATTCTTTGAACGTAGTTGACCTTGTTGGACCTTGGGGAACGTTTGGATCGATTTGTAGGTCTTGGGCTCCGCGGGCCCGAGTTGACCGAAACGGGATGTTTGACCGCCGGTTGACCGTGAGTCTTCCGAGGCGATGCCACTTGTTATAAGGTTTAGTTTGACCCTTGAATCCTTCGTACGACGTACGTGTTTACTTTGAGTCTCGGAAGTGTTAGGGTTTCGTTTTAAAGTTCTCGTTTGGTTCACGGTACTAATATAATTCTCGTATCTATCGCTTTAGGTACTCTGGCACCGCATACGTAGCTGGCGGAACCCTCTCAGGGTTATGCAGCGTAGGTCCAATGGTGAGTGGACTTTGTTTTCAAACGAACATGATTTCAATGAATTGCATGAAATGCATGAAATGAGATTTAATAATGGGTTTAAATCTTGAATTTGATAACGGTTTAAGTCTTGGTTTGACTTTGGTTTAAATATATTAGAAGAATATGCATTTGAGGTTTATGCATGATTTGGGTTTCCGGATTTTTATATGGGGCCCTGATGGTCATATTTTATGATTATGTATACTTTTGAGTATTGAATGGGACGTAGTGACGTCTGGTGGTTTTTGTGTACGATTTGGGTACGGTGAAATTATTATGGATCTTAATTGGATTATTTTGCATACGTGAGAATTATGAAAGCCTTGGGTTTTGGATATTCTATTTAAAAGGATTGTTATATTATATTTTAATTATATAATTGAATATTTGGACGTTAGTATAGTCCGTTTGATTACGTATTCGGTTTTGGCGTTTAAACCTTATGAATAATAATACTTATAATGATTATATATATATATATATATATGTATATATATCTACTTTGAGTGAATGCTTGAATAATGAGAAATAGTTATATATATATATATATATATATATATATATATATATATATATATAGATATATCTCTACTTTGAATATATATATATCTACTTTGAGAAATGGTTATCTTTACTTGGTTATATATATATATATATATATATATATACACTTTGAATAAATGTTCGGGTCTCGGATTTGATGTTTTATGGACTTGAGATTTTAATATGATTTGACATGCTTGACTTGAGCATTGCTTGAGATTGGAATATGGTTTTAAATGGATGTGACGCTTTAATTAATTATGGATTGATATGCTGTCATTGGATGCTTGTGATTATTTTGAATATAGAAATATATGTTTTACGACGATGATGTCCTTATTTTCAGTTTATATATTGGTTATATGATTGATGGACTTGTTTATGTCCGGGTGTTTGACGTTTTGGGGTTGGGTACATTGTGATTGAATATTATATATATATATATTGATTATCGCGTGGTGATTGATTTGAGTGCGGTTGGCACCTTGTTATGTACCTCCCCCTGTTCTTATATTGATTATCGTGTGGCGATTGATTTGATACGGTTACTTGAGTATGGTTTGATCTGGTGCATACCTTAACGGGGTGTAGCTGTAAACCTTTATTCGGAAAAGGTTTTGAATTGGGTGTGTCTTCACCTATATTGAGATAATGTGGTTTTTAAATCAATCAAGTATATAAACGGTTTCATATGCATGGTTTGTATTGTTTTGAAACAGTGGGGTTAGTACGTTGTTTTGAACTACTAAACTTGGTTTTTGTCCACTCACACCCTTTCTGTTTTGCACCCCCCAGCCCGTAGTTGTTGCGTCGTTTCTGTTCGGCCGTGCGCTTCTCTTCCCGAGCTTCGACTGAATTGTAGGACATCTTTGTTCCTTGTTGTAAACTTTGATATTCCTCTGTTTAATTTGTATATTCTTAGATTTGCTCTGTTGTCACCCTTTAGGGTTGAATTGTATGGCCGGAGGCCTGTTAGGTTTTTGTGTATGTATGCTGGATGTTGGGATAATTCTATCTGCTGTGTCTTAGCAGGTTGTTAATTTTGGGATTGTTCATATTTCAAGGGAGACTCTGCCCGATTTTCGGCAGAAGTCTTGGCCCATTTCTTTGTAAATTTCGGGAAGAGGGAACTTGTTTAGTTTGTGGGCCTAACATGGGTTGATGTCGGGCAAACCAGTAGGGTCTGTCAATTGAGAATAGAAAGAAATTTCAGAATTTTAGAAAGAAATTTCGGAATTTTAGAAAGAAACTTTGGAAGTTTAGAAAGGACTTTGGAAGTTATTTTCTAAGCAAAAAGATGATTTGTGAATTGTAAATTCAGTCCGATGCTACTTAAAAGGATTGCCTGAAGGAATTGTTTCTCGATTTTCGAAGTCCTAAATTCAAACATTCCACAATTGCAAATTTGGTCCAATTATGGACATTCCTTTCGTCTTCGCCACGCTTCTAGAGAATTGCCCTTTTCCTCTTTCGACGTTTTTGTACTTAAAAGTTAACCGTTTTCCAAGATCTTTATTCCCTTTGCTAGTAAGTGTCTCCAAGTACCCGACATTACTGGATTTATAATTGTTCTAGTTGCAGAAGTCTAGGATGGATGGATTTTAAGAAATTTTCTAAAATATAAGGTTAATAAAAAAAAATAGTTGTTGTACCTACAATTAGGTATGAGACCATAAAAGCCTCTTGCGTAATGGAGAATACCTTGAACTTTGCTGCAGCGCATCTAGATCAACTCCTCTGTTGATTGTCAATTCTGTCTGTAAAACTTGTCGGCGTCTTCTTACAAGACGCAATATTCATAGGCTGAAAATTTCTCTAGCCTTGACTTGGTAACTACCAAGTTATTCTTGGAAGATAGCAAATGCATTGGCAGTACTCTCGCCAACTTGCAGATTCCGCATTCCGAGGTTAAACAACTCAAGTAATTCTAATTTTCCTAATTTTTCAGAAAAGCTATCGGACAAAAAGATCGTGTTTACTAATAGCTCTAATACCTATGTAGACCCACCTGCATATTCCTTATACACCGTCTACATAAAGTAATAAATAATACTTCCTTCTCGAGGATTTTTCATAGACAACCTACCTTGGTGTCTCATACTACCATTTATTCCTTATATTCATTCAGTAACTTAGCCCTTTTGGCACTTAACTTATCTTCTTCAAACCTTGAGTAGAGTAAGATTGAATTCTAATTCAATTTTTCCAGCATCCTGTATTCTTACATGATCGAAGATGCAACCAAGACAAAGTTCTTGACTCAAAGTATGAGTCATAAAATATGTTTCATCTTTATAAACCATTCCAACAATATTAATTTGTGCTTTTTTTGCACACATTTCCTGGCATATCTATCGTAGCCCCTTTAGATTATGGCGACCAAGGTTTTAAGGATCCCTTCTCTGGTTTGGTTGTGCATATTTTAACGAAGACTTGTCAACATGACCAAAAATTATAGGAAACAAAACAAGTAGAACTTGTCTGTCATGATTTAGATAATCTGATGAGTCTCATCTATAGAGAGGAATCAATTTCTAGGAATACGATAATCTTCCGTCAACACGACTCCGAATGGAAAGAATATTTTCTAATCTCATAGAATTAAGATGGATCAAGAATATGAATTTCCTGAAAGGAAATCGAATGAATTGAGGAAGTAGATGGTTGGATATTTTTTAGAAAACTCAAGTAAATAAAAGTTGTTCAAAATTTCTTTTCAAAAATCTTTCGAAATTCTTGATCAGAAATCTTTTGAAAGAAAAGTTTGCCCTGATACCATTTTTCTGTCACGCCCCAAAATCGAGGCACGTGACAGCGGCACGTACCTTGAGGATCCCGAAAATATAACACCTAAGTCCAAGAGTTATAATTCCAAGATTCTCAAAATACGCTAAGCCTTTATAAATAGATTAAAACGGGTTGGATCAGAGTGTTTAACAACAGCGGAAAAATAACTTATAATATTATACAAAATTTATTTGAGAGTTACACCAACCACTAGTTAAAAAAAACCCTTGGGCGACCAAATTTTGCGCGACGAAACACAATTCGTCGCTCAAAGTCACTTTGCGACACGAAATTCAAAACTTCGTCGCTCAAAGTCTTGCGTGACTAAATTTTGCGCAACGAAATACACATCATAGCACAAAGTCACTTTGCGCAACGACACAACATCATTGCTCAAAGTGACTTTGCGCGACAAAACAATAACTTCGTCGTGCAATGTCTTTACAAAAATAAATAATAATAAAAAATTATTTTTTAAAATCTTTGCATGACGTAATCCAAATATTTCGTCGCCTAAACCAATTTATTTTTGTTTTTTATTTTGTATGCATAACACTTAAGAAATTGAACGGTATATATATTTATTAAGTAGCTTTAAATTTATTATTTTAGTTCGGATCGGATTTTTGTTAGAAAAATATAATATTGTAGTTCGGATAGGGCTTTTGTTAGAAAAAATATATTTTAAATTGACGATCGAATTAGTTCATTGTATTCATATAGGGTCAAGGAGTGTAGCTGTAAAAAATCATCAAAATCGAAGTTGAAATAACCGTTAATCGTGATTTTTCATTTATAACCGTTGAAAAGTTTTGTCCCATTACTTGATTTCTGAATGTTTATTTTTTCTGATTTTTGGCGTATATGATCTCGAAGTATAAACAAACAAGTTTGATGGTTGGATCGTTGAAACTAGTTTCGTAGAATGCATATGCCATCAAAACAATATATTCATTAACAATTAAGAGTTTATTTATACTTTCATTAAATATAACATAAGATTTTGTGGTATCCACTAGTGTAAATATTTTAAAATGAAGATCAAATTTAGTCATTGTATTCATATAGGGTCAAGGAGTGTAGCTGTAAAAAATTATCAAAATCGGAGTTAAAATAACCGTTAAATCGTGATTTTTCATTTATAATCGTCGAAAAGTTTTGTCCCGTTACTAGATCTCTGAATGTTTCTTTTTTGCAATTTTTGGGGTATACAATCTCGAAGTATATACAAACAAGTTTGACGGTTGGATCGTTGAATGGTGTGTGTATATATATATATTTATTTATTAAGTAGCTTTAAATTTATTTATTTTGTACGTATAACACTTAAGAAATCGAATAGTATATATATTTATTAGTAGCTTTAAATTTATTATTGTAGTTAGGATTGGGTTTTTGTTAGAAAAATATATTATTGTGGGTTTTATGTAAAAAAAAAAATTTGAATTTGAAGGGAGTAAAGTCACATTTTCAGTAAACTTTATAATAATAATTTATTTTTAAAAAATATAACAATGGGGTCGTTGTGCAAAAACCAATAGCACGACGTCATAATGTAAACATGCGTCGGGCAAACCAATTAATATTTTTATTTAATTATACATTATAAATTTTAAGATATAGTTGTTTTCAGAAGTTTTTATTATTTTTTGAAAACTTTGCTCAACGAATATCAATATTTCATCGACTAACCCTTATTTACTTATTTTTATATTTTATATGGTTAAACTAAATTATTTCTTTATTTTTTATTATTTTCTTTGCGTGACGAAAACACATTTGGTCGCCTAAACTTTATTTATATTTTAAATCGTAAAATAAAATTATGTTATTTTTTATTCATAACAATTATTTTTATAAATATTGTGCTGCGAACCAATTTTTCGTCTCTCAAAACTTTGCTCGACCAACAATTCGTCGCACAAAGCTCTAAATATTTGGGCGGGCACAAAAAATGGGATGCAGGAATTTTAATTTTTTTTTTTTAAGACTTTGCGCGACCAATATTTCGTTGCGCAAAGTGATACGTGACCAACAATTCGTTGCGCAAAAGTCTAAAAATATGGGCGGGCACCAAAAATGGGACCCGGGAATTTATTTTTTTTATTTTTTTTAGACTTTGCGCGACTAATATTTCGTCGCGTAAAGTGATACGGTTTTTACTCTTACCTCTCCTCTCTCTTTCCCTCTCCACCATTTTCTCAATGTCCTTTCTCTCACACTCACCCATCTCACTCAATCTCTCATCACTCTTTTCACTATCTCTCACTCTCACTCACCCATCTGAATATCAACAAGTTTTGCGCGACGAAATTGTACTTTGACAACAAACTTATTTTGTCGCACAAAGTGTTTTTTGTAGTAGTGAACCCCAAAGGTCATGGAATAATATCAACAACTTCAGAAGTTGTTTTACATACCAATAATGAAAATATACCAACCATCTAGAATTTAGATTTATACATATGTGGTGAACCAAAACTTTGGAGAACCAAAGCCAAGCATTCATAAAACCACACAATATGGCATCCAAAAACAGTGCATCTTTTGCACACAACAATATTTACTATGTCATACATACACACAAAATACAAGTTCGGGAGTGAGTCCCCTTACCTGGAATCCAAAGTCGATGTCAGACTTGCATTCTGCACTTTTGAACTCAAATTGTTCTTAATTTCTTGGGCAACTGATTCCTAGTCCAGTCATTTAAAAAAAAATGTTACTTAAAATCCTTCTTTGCAATTTAGTCTTTATAACTATTTTTAATTACACTGTAGTCCTCTAACTAGTCAATAATTTCACTTTTGTCCTTATACTTTGTCCAAATCATATTTCAGTCCTCGGACTTATTAATAATTTAACTTTGGTCCTTATACTTTGTCCAAATCATATTTCAATCCTTGGACTTATTCATAATTTCACTTTGGTCCTTACATTTTACCTTATTTGTCCTTTGACACTTATACTTGTTTTCATTTATCTTTTGGTCTTTCCAATTTCAATACCGGCTTTCAGCCAACAATTCAGAGACAATTTCAGAAATCAAACCATCTTAAATATTTACCTTAACCCTCTGAATTTTTCAGAATTTTCTGAGTGAGCTCCCAAAGACAAATAACCAACTTAAATTATACTTGAAAACTAACAAAAGCTTGTGTCAGTTGATCCACTCCCGGGAAGGCTACACTGGCTGGATTGCCACGATTTTTGGATCTCTTCTAGAGAACAGAATTCTAAACACCATTTATGAAGGATTTGTTCTTATTTGGGCAAGATAAATTGACATATAAGAGTGAATATGGTGTTGTACAGTAATAACAGTAGAATCTGAGAAAGTGACGAATATGCTTACCACAAACATAGCTAGAGTACTTGGATTGCTCTGATGTTTGGATATGTCATAGTTCTCAAATTGAGGAACAACTTCAGAGAAGGAAAGTTTGTCAAACGAGCAGTAGAGACTAAAGAAAAAATATTGAAAACCAAGCTACAGAGAACTCACCAGCCATAGATGAACACAGAAAGTTCATAGCCGGTTTGAGGTAGGTAAACTGGTCTGATGATACTGATTTTTTGATATGGTATAGTCCTCGAGTTGATGAACCACTTTCATGAATAAGTTTTTCTGATTGGAGCTTTAAAGATGGGAGTTCTATGGTGATGAACAATGCCCCCGAGTTTGAGTTTCTGAAGAGGGAGAAGAAGATGACGAAGAAAAGAAATTAAATGAAATGAAATGAAAGGAAAGGAAGAAGATAAGGGAAAAAAAGAAGATGGAAGGATAAGAGTGTCGGCAGCCCATGTGGGTATAGTGCCGCACAATAATTTACCGCTTTCTTATCTTTTCCTTTTTAACCTCTTCCCAACTTCTGAAACTCACCAAAAATACTTCCAGGTTACGAATAGTTCTCCGAAAAATGTCACACGAACGTCTACTATTTTTCAATGACATCAAATTACCAAAATTCCAACTTCAAAATACCAGGAACTAAATCATCCCTTGAATAAACGAATAGATTTTCATGAAAATATTCATGAAAATCCAAATTACCACAAATTGGACCGGGAAATTTTTTATTGCGAGCTTAACAAAATATTTGGAAATTCTAGGGGTGTCACAGGTACAGTTGAGTAAATTTTGGTAATAAAAGCTTATTTGTGTTTGCTTTGAGAAACAAAACTTTTTTTTTCAACAAGAGGAGCGAAAAATCAAAGTAATAGTCAAAGCAAATTTGGGTAGTCTAAACGTTAAAGTTAATTTTTGTTTTCTTTTAGAAACTGACATAGTCCAAACCATCAAAACCCCAGCCCAAGTAAAGTGGCGTGATACCAATTGCATCTCAAGCTGCGATATAACTGTTGTCTCTCGTGTCAAGGAGGACGAAGGAAAACATGCCATCCAGCATGTCCACAAACTCTTCCCTATGTTCTTCATACTGCCAAAGATAAATGTTAATGTGATGCAGGACAACAAGAACATATAGGAAGAAAAACGAGATCCAGACTCAAACTGGCTTTTGGCATCACACCAAAGGTGTCTAGTAGAGAAACTAGAAAGACACTACTAAAATTTGAACATTTCTCATGCATCATCATGGCAAAATATAATAAGAATATACAGCCAATATGAACAGGAATTCACAATAACTTTCTTCTTTCACTAGCTTTGATTTTAAAAGCTTAAAAAGTAGCCCCTTTTATAGGAGGGGTGGGGTGTGATGAAAACCCTAAATTTTGGGGCAAAGGGAAATGCTTCATTGATAACTGAAATCACTCACAATCATTGACTTAAGAATCGTCTGAGCGCCCATAGGTGTATAAAAATAAACTTGAAAACTTAGAAATTAACCCAAACTAATTACACTAATAGCTAGAGCGTGATGAGAAGATGGATATCCATACCTTACTCGATGAAAACAGTGGCCGGAGTCGCCCGAAATAGCGACTGAAACTCAAAAACCTGTCGGAGCTTTTGAAGCTCGCAGCGGCTCAGGGAGGGGCATGGGTGGCTGTGCTTTAGCCCTGACGGAAGCGCCGGGCTTGGCCGGAGCATATGAGCGTCTGAGAGAGAAAGAGGCAGTGATGGAGGAGAGAGAAGAAAGAGAGAGTTTTAGAGGGACTGAAAAAAATGAGAGGGAGAGGGGACTAAAAAAATTGAGAGGGAGATGGAAGTTAGGGCGAGAGTTTGAGAGAGACTGAAAAAATTGAGAGGGAGATGGAAGCTAGGGCGAGAGTTTTAGAGGGAGAGCGTGAAAAATTTTGGACTAGCGTTGACTACCCTTTAGGTATCTGTGCGGCTTTTTAAAAAAAATGTCCCTCTTAAAAAAACAAGGCAAATCGCTTTAGGCATCTATGATTATTTATGATGATGCTAGAGGGGAATCAAACGCATTGTCATAAAAGAGATGATGCTAAAGGGGAATCAAAAGCATCGTCATAAAAAACCAAATATTCTCACTAATGTCTTTGTACCTGTTTAGTATCGTTATTTATAAAATCGATGCCTAATGTACTAATAGCATCGATTTTCCATTTTACCGATGCCTATGTAGTGTTGCTGAAAGTGAAATTTGGCATAGTGATTTCAGCCCATTTTGCTCGCTTTCCCAACCTCCTCTTTGGGCTTTGTTTGAATTTGTTCAGGTATCTGCTCTTGAGATCTAACATCATGTTCAAGCAGTCCTGGTTCCATTCCAAAACTCATAAATCCAAACATAAAATTAAACCCTTGATAAAACGAGAAAAGCAATTAGATAAATAGAAAGCTTTTAGGGTTTTGAAGTGATTGAAATTGAAGAAATGTGAGATGAAATCAGTAGACAAACGGAACAGATATAGCCCGCCATCTGTGGATACCATCATTACGGTTGTCTGGCCGTTGCCTAACTGCCACCTGCGAATCAGGCGGTCACTGTAAGCACAATTGGTCTCCACAAGAAAGCAAACCTAAAATCGCTTCCACTTAAAAAAACCCAACAAGGACCATATGCCCAATAAACCCCAAAATCGTACAAATTTAAAACCCTAAAAAACTACAAACGGAATCTAAACAAACGAGGGCTCATATCAAGTGTATATAGATTGGATGGCCTGTCATTGTGGGTAGTCCAAATTTTTGCTTAAGGAGGCTGAAGGCTAAGAGACAGAATAAGAAGAAGAAGGAGAAGTAGCAGCTCAAGTTTCTAAGATATGAAATTACTTGACTATCCCTGCCACATTAGCTGAGTTAACGATTTTTGGTTGAAATTTAACGGGGTGGGGCAACCTTAGTAACAGAATGGAAGTTCAGGAGGGTAATTGAGCCATTATAAAAGTCTGAGGGTAATTTGAGACAATTTGTAAACTACCGGGGTTATTTGAACAAATAAGCCTTATATATATTGCCTTATTTTTTTTTCCCCAAATGACAACCTTTATGATATAATTTATACACGCAAATTATTATAATCAAGTATTTTTTAAGAGTTGAATTTTTTAGGGTGTTGATTTTCCTACTCTTTTTTTGTCCACTTATACTTCATTTTGTTTTTTAATACTTTTTACTATAACATACATGAGAGTGTAAGTGGACAAATGAGGAGTGGGAAAATCAACTCCCTTGTTTTAATAGTACAAGACATAAGACACGTCACATCATGAAGTAAATCATTCTGTAAGTCCTTCATACAGTATGCAAAACTGAACCCCTTAAAATAGGCAAGTGATGAGATGCTCATAGAACTTAATGTGGAAAATTTAGACATGCCACCAGAACTTCTAAGTCATTTTCATTTTGTCACTTTAAAGAGAAATTTAAAAGAGATGCCATATTTGTCACCAGAAGACACAAGGTGAGATGCTTTACATACATACGGAGTAAATAAGAAAACTATAGACAGTAGCCCTAGAATCTAACGCATGAATATCAAAAAGTACTATCCACAGCTGTTTCTATGTCCTTGTCATTCAACTTCTCAGTAAAAATTTAGAAAATACTATAAGGAAAATAAGAACTTGGAATTTAGGTTCATAAATTCCATTTAAGTAGGTATCGTTTTTGAAATCCCAATATGAGAAACAAAAATACAATCATGTACCCCATCACCACCACCACAATCATCGCCATCACCATCTCTCACCACTCGCAGCTCCACCAAAAACATATAACCTAATGTCAATTTTGAAGGAAGTTAACTTCCTTCAAATTTTAGGTTAGCCATAAAAAACAACATAAAAAATTCTAGAACTTGAAATCCGTATGTCAGTTTGAAATTCCTTTGCACTCTTAAGGTCCTTCATCCAAATGCAGCGTTATAACTTATAGCTTGCCAAAATTACGTACTAGTTGGGAATTAGGGCTTCCCATGCATCTTGGCTGAAAAAGGGACTAAATGCATACAGAGGAATATCTGTGTATTTAATAACAATTAAAACACAAAATTTAGTCTAAATAAGCAAGTATTTTAACAGTACAATTGATAGGCTGAAATGGGGAAGGGGTGTTTCACACAGACTACTAAGGTGTCATGGGGGTTCGAACTTGGGAATACTAGTCTTTAAATCAAGGAATATATATATTCCTCAAATAAACTTATTTTCAGGGACACTCTTGTAGGGCCAACCACTCATTGTATTTCAATAATTCAAATAGTCTAGTTTTTAGATGCTCCCTAAAAAATCATATATGCAAAAAATCACTTAAATCCGAAACATTTGACCATTTAATTAGATGGTTGTTATTATAGTATTTTCTTGAAGCACTGTGTTCGTATGTTTTGTTTGTTTCAACTGAATGCCTTAATGATTTTCAATTTGCATGATTTTTTGTGAGGATAATTTATGGATGAATACTTAAAAAATAGAAGATTTAGATTGTTGAAAAAAAATTATACGGTGTTCCTCAAATAAAATTATTTAAAGAATCCCTCGATAAAACGGAATAATTCTAGAAAGGAAAAGGAAGCTACCACATGCACAGTGATTACTCACATTGATTTGCAGCGGCAGCATAGCAGAGGGAACCAATGGTGGCAGACTTCTGTTTATTCTTGTGCACCTATCCCCCAAATGATCTTATACTTCATAAACTCTAATTCGATGGACAGTTTGACCTTTTCTTGATTGGGTTTAATTTCATTGTCAGAGATAATGATTAATGAGAATTATCAAAATTATAAATTGATCCTATGTATTTTAACATCTTTTGATTTTTGTTCTTTTATATACTTTATGCATTTGTTTTTTGTTAGTAACAAAATGAGAAGGCAGGACATATGGCTAAAGCACCGCAAAAAGGTGAATAATTAGAGAATATTATTCTATGGATAGTTTCGTTTAAGAGAGATGTCTTGCAAAGGACCCACTAGTGTAGTGGTTTGGAGTATTTATTCCCTCAGGCAAGGTCCTGAGTTCATACTTAAGTTGTCAAAAAAGGAAATTGTCAATTTCTCCTCTTCAATTCCCGACTTTTAGCTAAATTCCAATTTCTCATCTTACCACCATCATCCCTCCAACAATGTCAGACCCAATGTCAATTTTAGGTTAGCCTGACAAAAACATAAAAAAGTTCTAGAGCTTGAAATCTCTATGTCAGTTTGAAATTCCTAGCACTTTTAGATTCCCTTCATCGAAATGCATCGTTAAAACTTGCCAAAATTACGTACTACTTGGGACTTAGAGCTTACCATGCATCTTGGCAGAAAAAGAGGCCGAATGCATACACAGGAATGTCTATTAGGTTAATGCGTATTTAATAAGACAAAAACACGAAATTAAGTCTAAATAAGCAAGTTTAAACTATATACATGAGGTTTTTAAAAGAGAGCCTCAAGGTCTGTTCAGGGACGGACCCACAGTGGGGTCAATGGGGTCAAACGACCCTATGGACTCCATGAAAACAAACTTGAAGGTCCTATTAACCTGACTCTGTGACCCCATGGCTGAAGAGTGTTGCTTTGGTTTGGTGTGCGAGGAGGAAGAAGAAGCACAGAGCTTCTTCTATTTTTTTTAAAACCCGCTGGCCAAAACGGTATCGTTTTGGCCCAGAGAATTTGAACGGTAGGGAGCATGGCATGGTACGAGAGTACAACCATGCCATCATTCTTGCTCTGTCATGCGACATGACTCTCTGTACGGGAAAGCAAACCTCACCCACATTAACTATAAAAATAAAATAAAAACAAACAAAATAATAATTTCACTATATTAGTCAGGCAAAAGACCAACCACACAGCCAGTCCACTACTGTCCATTTTCCATTAAATTCCCTTTACCTTTTTTTAATAAGAAAAAGTAAATAAATATCATCTGAGGGAGATATATAGATATTGAGATGAGAACCTTTTGGTCCATTGGCCCAGAGAATTTTTTTTTTAAAATAACCTGGCCAAAACGACGTCGTTTTGGTCCAGGCCTTTAAAAAAAATATTAAAACAATTTCCCAAACCCTTCACCCTATCCCAGCATCTCCAAAACCCCCATTATTTTCTCCCCAACCCTAAATCCCCAATCTCCACCCCCAAACCTTTAACCCCTCCCCCACCCCAAAATCTTTAACCCCAATCTCCTCCATTGCCGCCGTCAAAAGCTTTTACACTATGACCCTACGAGATAAAATTCCTGGTCCGTCCCTGGTCTGTTAGACCTGCATAAAGAGATGAACCAGGAATAATGATTTGGGCTTTGACTTTTCTTATTTTTTTATTAATTTATGAAAATTGGACTTTGACTTTAAGTACACATGTTAAGAAAAAAATGAATGCTAATAAAGAAATAATTGAAAGCGAGGATGAACTAGCAAATATTGCACACCAGATTCACCGACCAATGTCTATTGTAGACAATTGCAAAAAAAGAACAGATTCGTAGAAAACATATATATTCTATTTTGTTTTAATTTCATGTTTACAGATTAAAGAAAATAATTATGAACACTAAGTCGATCTACAATTAGGTGAGTCGTGCAAATAATAGTCAAATTTTCATGAAGTAGAAAAGTATCTACTTCATCATATATGCACTGGGCCCATTCAATTTGGCAGCATCCCCATCAATAATATTAAGATCAACATCTTGACAATGTGTGTTATATTCATTGTATGAAGCTTTTACAAAAGCTGAATATACTTCAAGATATTTAACAGTGTTTTCATTCATTTTTTACGCCCTCGTCCTACGGGAGGGGATGGAGGGGATGGAGGGAATCAAAGATGCGTCATTGGAGCCTTATATACAGAAATTCTCCACACGTGAAACTAATTCCACATCAGTCGTCGATTTTTTATTTTATATATATATAAATAATTTGGGGTTTGTATGATTTTGATTCAATTTGAGGTTTTTATTTGATTTGGGTTTAATTAGGCCTAGTCAACTAGCCCGCTCTGATACCAACTAGACCCCTAATCCCTTTTCCAACGGCTAGGGCTTGCCAGGGCAAGCGGTGGGCTCCACCTGTCCGAGCAAGACATGTCTAGGCAAGGTGACTTAATGCTGACGTCATTATGATGTCAGCACTCAATTTAAATAACAAAAAAAATTGAAAAAAAAAAACCAAAAATTTCAGATTTTTATTATTTTTTATTTATAAATACCTACCATATTCTTCACTTCCCACACTAAAACTCTATACAAATTCCTCTCCTCATATCTCATGTGAATAGTGGTTGCCATTTGATTGTCATGGCAATGGGTGGAAAACCAACAAAAAATTGATATGGTATGCACTATTTATGTGAATAGTAACAGCCCCTGCCTCCCCTTATCATTTGCCATGACAAATGGGTGGAAATGCTCTAATAGAATCGAAAACAGAGCAGAAGTTTTCTTATTTCTTACATGAATTTGTGCATATAGTATTATGTAATCTTTACTAATGAGATTACAAATTAAGCTTATTGGAATATTAAAGACAAAGACAATAATATTATTAAAGTGACCTTTGATAATTTGTACATTCAACAATCAGACTTCATATGTTGGTAAAATTGAAAAGATGATTCTCTTGAATTATTGATACACGGTGTTGGTTCCTTGTCTTACATCGGAAAAACCTAACTACTACACCTAATTAAAAATTGATGACTTACATATCAACAACTTGTAGCTCAAGTGATTATCAATTATCTTACATATGATGCAGGCCCGTACCCGCCTCAATTCGAGAGTTTTTTTAGTTAAATTTTAGACCAAGCTCATACCTTCTATCTCTTTGAGTTTCAATATTTTTTTTAATACTAGCTGGTTAGAAATTTTATACTACATTTTTATGAAAGTTCAAGAATTATCTAATGCAGAATAATGTAACTGGGGATGCAATAGACAGATCATCATGAGTGTGGAAACGATTTCTCTTTCTTCTCTGTCCATAGCTGTTCAACAATAACTGTTTGTATTACATATATATATAGAATATGGAAAATATTATTCTATTTTTTAGTTTCTACTATTTATATACATATGTTTGTGTATATATCTTTTTCTTTTTTTCTTTTTAAGGGATAAGCATCCCAATCCCACTCACGAGAATGCACGTCAACTTAGGCGGTGAGCTCTCAAATAAAATCAAAGATGCCAATGGAAACCCTACTCCAGCTGAAAGTGTTATTATTGGCCATGTGTTAGCTAGGGAGATAAGCCATGTGTGCTATGTCTCCAAGGAATAGCCCAAAAATGCGAAGGAGGGTTTGAAACATGCAGAGAGCATTCTTGCCATGCAAGAAGAATTTAATAAGTTTGTTAAAAATGATGTGTGGCATCTTGTTTTCTACACCATCTTATACAAATTTCATAAGTATCAAATAGATTTTTAAAAACAAAATTGAAGAACAAGGAAATGTGACAATGAATAAGGCTAGGCTTGTGGCTCAATACTCAATTAGAAGGTGTTGACTTTGATGAAACCTTTGTCCCCTTGTTTCAAGGTTGGAATCATTTAAATTGTTTCTTGTCATTGCTTGTCATTTGAATTCTAAATTGTTTCAAATGGATGTTAAAACTTCATTTTTGAATGAAGAGGTGTATTTTGAAGAGCCTAAGGGTTTTTGAAGTCCAAGGAAAACTATCATATTGCTGAAATTCTTTGTTTTTACTGCCAGCTGTAGCACCTCTGTCTTAGTACTCTTTGTCTTCTTATGAAGCCAATCATTTGCTGACAGTGTCAGAGAATTTTAGGGCAGAATATGACTTCCTTCGTCACTTCACTGAAACATTTTTCGTTTTGAAAATATTTTGAGAGTTCTTTTCCTCTGCTTTTTCCTCTGTGTGAAGTCTGAGTGTGCGTGTGAGATTTCGAAAAGGCTTTAAAATCTGCATCTATACTCTTTTAAGTCATTTCATCATTTACTCTTGAGTGAAATAAACATTTCCTTTTTTATTTTATTTTCTGGTTTATATATTTTTTTTGTTCCGGAAGGGTAATCTCTTTAAACTGTATGCAGATGTGTGAACAAAACAAAATGAGTTAAACTGCAGACAGAAGGGAATTCACCCCAAAAAAAAGGGGGGGAAATACTTTTGCCAATCTTCTTTGCTCATTTTTTGTTGAGGATAATTGAAGGGTTGTGTTAGATGAGCATCGATCAACGTCAGAGTCAACTTAGTTAGGCGGTGACCTCTTAGTTGGAGTCTAGTGTCCCTTTTTTTGTTTTGGTCAGAATTAGAAGAAAGTCCGCAGTCGATATATACGTTTAGCTAAGTTTCCCTTGTTTTTCTTTCTTTGCATTTGTTTTTCTTCCTCACCGACTAATATGTACAAACATGCATTAAACTTTCAATCTAAATTTCAAACTTTTCTAGAAGTATATATATATACCCCTTCTATTGAGGGATTTCTTAAATAATTTTATTTGAGAGACGTCCTTTAGTATATCCTATGAAATTTTTTCCACGATAGAAATCATTTATTTATTAAGTCTTCATTCATAGATCATTCTTGCAAAAAATAAGACAAATCGGAAACCATTTAGATATGTAATTGTGTCCTAGAAAATCAATGAACACGGTGCTTCAAGAAAGTACTAAAATTTTAATAATTTAATTGAGTGGTCAAATGTATTGGATTCAAGTGAAATTTTTCAGACATGATCTTCGAATGAATATCTACAAAATAGACGGTTTGGATTAATAAAATACAATATATGGTTTGCCCTACAAATTTGAGAGACACCATTGTAGGGCCCACTCCGCAATGTATTTCACTAATCCAAACCGTCTATTTAGTAGATATTCATTCAAAAATTATATCTAGAAAAAATAACTTGAATCCGATATCATTTGACCACTCAATTAAATTATTGAAATTCAATGACTTTCTTGAAGCACCATGTTCGTTGATTTTGTTGATCTCAATTAGATGACTTAATGATTTTCAATTTGCATAATTTTTTGTAAAAATCATATCTAAAGGGTGTCCTCAATAGAAGATGACTATATATATATATATATATATATATATATATATATATATATAGACTTGACACACACTGGGACACATACATTAAATGCAAGCTTGACTTCAACTTTTCTTTTCTTATACACAAGGGCCAATTGAGTGAAAATAAAAATAAAAAATTGATTTAGAGGGACCAAAATATTAGTGGGACCCAGGGGCCCGAGCCCAAAAACCATGTTCCAGCGGTAGGGGGGAGCCCAGGCAGCATGCGGGCCCCATGCACACTGGGCAAGCCCGCGGGGGGAAGTTGCCTGAGGCCCAACCTGGGCAAGCTGACGTCAGCAACAAAAAAAATTTTAAAAAAATCGAAAAAAATATGAAAAAAATCTGAAATTTTCAGAAATATTTTTTAATACATACCTAGCAATTTTATTATTATTAATTTTATACATACAACTAAAATTAATCCCATGTAAAAAAATAAAATAAAAATAAAAGTGAATAGTAGTAGCCCTTTGCCATGGCAACGGGTGGAAGTGCACATTACTATTTGCGAGGGCAGCCACTATTCACGTGAATAGTAGCCCCCCTAGTTCCCCCACCCCTCCCCTCTTGCCATGGCAACCCCCTAACGGGTGGAGTTGCTCTTATATGTGTGGGCACATCTCTATCTAGCATGAGGCCTTTTTGGAGCTCACTGGATTCGGATTCATTGGAACTCCGAAGTTAAGCAAGTTTGGGCTATAGCAATACCCGGATGGGTGACCCATTGGGAAGTTGCTTGTGAGTTCCCAGAAACAAAACTGTGAGGGCGGGGGCCCAAAGCGGACAATATCTTGTTAGGGGAGTCGGGTCGTGACATAATGGTATCAGAGCCTGACCCCGACCGGAAATGTGCGAGGATGCTGGGCCCCAAGGGGGGTGGATTGTAAGACCCGTGTCTTGGGAAGCAAGAACGGTGAGCAATCCCACATCGCTCGGGGAGGGAAGGGTGATATGCCTTATATGTGTGGGTACGTCTCTATCTAGCACGAGGCCTTTTGGGAGCTCACTGGCTTCGGATTCCTTGGAACTCCGAAGTTAAGTGAGTTTGGGCTAGAGCAATTCCCGGATGGGTGACCCACTGGGAAGTTGCTCGTGAATTCTCAGAAACAAAACCGTAAGGGCGGGGGCCCAAAGAGAACAATATCTTGCTAGGGGAGTTGGGTCGTGACATACTTATTGTTGTATTATTCCAATTTTACATGTAGTTTTGTGTAATGCATGATTATTTATATTGTGATTGCCCTTCGGTTGAAAGAAAAATTGTGGCATACTTTATTATTAGATTGTGGTTCTTGCATATCATGGCTTGGTGCATGATGTGGTTCATGACAAACTACAATTGTGAAACAAATGTATTTTAATAAGTACACCCTACTCACCATATTCAACCTTAATCAAAGAGGTAAGTGAAAAACCCAACTTACAGAAACCTTAGCATTAACTCCAACAATTTGTTTCATCACTATTTAGTAATTCATTGATGCAAACAAGTCTCATGGATGCTTTAGACATGTCGAAGGCATCTTCAAAAGAGTTATTAACTTTGGTTTTTTTAGTTTGGTTTGAAAAATAAAATAAAATTTAAGTTTGTCAGATCGCTTTGGTTTATAAAGAAGAGAACTTCGAGCCTTCCCAAATAAAAAGATGATTTAAATTTTGGTGGAGGCATTCGGGGGTAATGCCCACATGGCTACTTTCTGTCTGTAGGTAGGCCATCTCCAGTTATAGAGCTAAATGTAGTCTAGGGCTAAACTGCATTGGCTATTGCTCTGGTTGGTAAAAGAGTTTGCTCTTTTTAATTCTATGCTTTATACTTTTTTGGGTTAACCATTTTATTAGTCCCTGAACTTAGACCGGATTTGCATTTAAGTACCTCAATTTCCAAAATGGTACCCATGGTCCTTTAACTTTAGTTTCGTTTGGACAACTAGTCCCACCGTTATTTCTGTTAAATGCAGGGGCAAAACGGTATTTTTATATTAAAACAAAAAAAAATGAATAAAAAACAGTATCTTGAAAATAACAATAAAAGAAAATCACATAAAAAATCAACAAAAAAAAGAAAAATCAAGTTTGTGGGGAGTAGAAATCAGGATAGAGGGGGGGAGAGAGAGTTTAATGTTAATTTTATAGTTTTTATATTTTTTTATTAATATTTTAATCAATTTTGATACAAAAATACCATTTTGCCCTTGTATTTAACAGAAAAGTTAACAAATTTGACGGCTGGACCATTTGTCCAAACGAAACTAAAGTTAAAGGACCACGGGTACCATTTTGAAAATTGAGGTACTCAAATGCAAATCGGGTCTAAATTCAAGGACTAATAAAACGATTAACCCTACTTTTTTAGTAATCTAAAAATTCGGTACTTTGGCACTAAAAAGTATAAAACTCGATTACTAAAGAGGAGCATAGTTGGCACTTTGGCACTTTGTCACTATTTCTTAATTGAATTCGGCAATTCAAACCTAAAAATTCAATTGGCAAAGTTCAATACGCGTTTATTTATTTTTATGAAGCAAAACTCAAATGTTAAAGGATGACTACAAGCTTTATTCTACATAAGTTTAATTAGCTCAATACAACTAGCAAAGCATTTATTTTTTTATAAGAGTGCTGCTATTTTCATCCCCTGTCTTATTTCTCTACTCACCTTTTCTTCCCACCCACCATGTAAATTTGAAAAAACACAATCTTATCTTTCCACCCACCATTATTTCTAACATATCCTTTAATTATTAATTTAAACATTTATCAAGAAACCCCTCCCTCGTTGGTATGCATTTTGTCAAGGGATGGTCTCCCGGCGCCACCGTAATCGCTTGTAGGATTTTATACTTGCGTTGTTATTTTCTGGGAAGCTGCGATGCTTTCTTGAGGTTTTTTACCTATGTAAGAGCATCTCCAATAGCCTCTTCAACCACTTTGGGATGCTCAAATAGGTGAGCCACATAAGAAAAATTCCCTCCAACAGCCTCTTCAACCTCAGTCATCAAATCTGCAACCCCATTCTCTCTCTTCAAAACTGGTAAGTTGACCTTGCCTCTTCAAAACATTTATTTTGTTTTGGGAGAATCAAAATCATATCGAAAGGCTAAAAACATTTATTTGCTTGATGGGTTTGATGTACATTTCATAAATATTATTTATTTTCTAGAATATTATCTTTTTAAAAAAAGAATTTTATTAATTATTATTGTTTAAAGTCAAATATTGTATTAATTGAATTGAAGAGACAGATGAGACACAAAATATTAAAGTAGCAAATAAGGCTCTTCAAATTGCCACGTAGGTCAACAAACTTCAATTTGAAGAGTTTTTTTTGCTACCACTGTTGGAGATGCTCTAATGATGTGAGTTTTGTATGGATTGTATCTGTTTTGCGTGGTTTCTCACGTTTCTGTAATGAGAAGCTCTTTTCCCTATAAAAAAAAAGAGATCCATCTACATTTGGCCTCGTGTATCCGAGTTGGCCCAAAGAAAAGCATCATTCTCTCTCGAATGTAAAACCATAATTTAATATAAGATTGTGTATGCAGACAATTAATGTGAGGAAGATGAAAATCTTAATCCCACTGTGTTAATTCAATATAAATTATGAATTCAAATTGAATCATCATCACCATATCGGTTTCTTCCCATCATAATCGCGAGAAAACTCTTCCAAAGTGGGGCTATTCTTAATTCCAAAAGAGAAAAATAAAATGACAACCAAAAGTCAATACTTAATCCCACCAACTTCTTGAAGCAGAGAAAGGGAACAGAAAAGTGGAGAGAGAGAGAGAGAGAGCAAAGAAGAGAGATGCAAATGGAGAGCATGGGCAGAGAGTAGAGAGAGGGGAGAGAGGGGGAGGGGGAGGGGGAAGGGATGCGGTGGCTATGGGTTTAGGGTTTTTGGTTTTTAAATTAGGTGGTAAATAAAATTGGGTTTTTCAATTCAGCCGTTAGTAGTTCTTGGGTTTAAACAAAAGACCTTTGAAGTCATTTCATAAATAGATAAATATATTTTTAAAATTTTAAATATATAGCAGCACTCTTTTTTTGATATTTTTTTTTTTTGGACGAAATAGCAGCACTCTTTTATAATGAGTGTTACATGCTTTCAAACTTTACATTTTTACCATATGTATTTATGAGTAGTGTTCTCTTGGTCACCTAGTGACCAAGGATTCCGTCACCCACTTTTGGATTTAAATCCAGCGCCCACCTACTTTTGCACTCCTTTTAAGAAACTCTATTGGACCGTTGGATTTAAATTGAACGGTGGGTGATCACGAATCCTTGGTCACTAGGTGACCAAGAGATCACTACTCATGTATTTATTACTTCACTAATTGCTGGAGAAAAGACCAACCCTTTTCATTTTCATTCCAGCCGTACAACACTTACCTACCACACGATTTGACATGTTCATGGCCTTCATGAAAGATCAAAGTTGACATCTTTGTGGGAACCCAAAATCACTGGTTGAAGCATGAGAGTTCAATTGATTGGCACATTTCAAAATCTCAAAGTCACATTTAGTAAAAAATTAAAGCATCAATCCAGCCAATTATGCTGAATAAACAAACATGTCTTATTCAAAGATGATGTCAAGGATTGCTATAAAAGGGATAGCTTTCTCACCATTTCCAACCACCTCACTCACAAAACAAGTTCTAAGAACTATAATTTCTGGCGATAAGAGCTCAATTGCCAGATATGAGAACCTCAGGACAGCTGAGGCATTGCCCTACAATGTTTTATGCATTGGCACTGTGCCTCTTGGCCACAAGTGTACTTGCCACTACGCCTTATACTTATTCTTCACCACCACCACCACCACCAAAGCACTTGGAGACCCCTCCAACCCATTACAAGTCCCCCCCACCACCAAAGTATGTAAAACATCCACCACCTCCATCACCATCACCCCCTCCACCCTATTATAAGTCTCCACCACCACCTTCTCACTCGCCGCCTCCTCCTTATGTGCACGAATCTCCTCCACCACCCACTCACTCACCACCTCCACCATATGCTTACAAGTCCCCACCTCCCCCTTCTAAATCACCACCTCCTCCTTATGTCCACAAATCTCCTCCTTATGTCCGCAAGTCACCACCTCCACCGTCATATTCTCCTCCACCTCCTTACCACTACAAATCACCACCTCCACCAACACATTCCCCTCCACCTCCATACCACTACAAGTCACCACCACCACCATCCCCATCACCTCCCCCTCCATACCACTACAACTCTCCTCCTCCTCCAGTGAAGTCACCCCCACTTCCCCAATATCACTACAAATCACCTCCACCTCCAAAACACTACTAAGCTTTATGTTTTTAGCGACTTGAACCAGTCCGAATAAGTTCTTCGTTTCGATGTTCTTGCGGTGTCACTTCTTTTTCTAGCTTTTTTCTATTCGCAGACAAGTGTGTTTGTGAATAATAAAGGTCTGACAGAACCCTTCGTGTATTCTGTCGTAAGAACTCACTGTATTTGTTTTTTTTCCTTCCCCTTTTAAAGAAATGAAAGCAAAGAGTATTTCATGTACGTACATCTATTGTTTTTATGTAGTTCTATGCTATTACAGAAGCCTTTTGGGATCAATAAAATTATGTGTTTCTTCGTGGAAAAGTTAAAGTGCGATAATGTTTCACTTCACCAAACATCATAAATAGTTTGCATCTACACGAAAATCCATGAGAATATTTCCATTTTGGGTGACACCCATTTCGCATTTTAGGTTGACGATCTGAACTGTGTATTTCTGAAGTCCCATGAAAGGATCATCACTGCAAAAGATAGTCAAATTCGAAGCTAGTGAAACATAACATTTAGCTTATATTTTGCTCTCCATAAATAGTATTATTTGAGAAAATCTCCAATTTAAGGGACGTTAAAATAAAAGGAAAAAAAGAGTTTGTCAATCAAAAAGCAAAACGTTAAAATAAAATGAAAAAAAGAGTTTGTCATATTGAATCTTAAACAATTTCTTATTATATTAAGACGATAATAAATTAATGGGTTATGGTTAACATGATGTTGAATAAGGCAATTCTTCTCAAGCAAACTCTAAAATACGTCATTGAAATCCGAGTGAAAAAAATAATAATTAGAGTGGCAGGTTCAAACCAATTGGCATCAAGATTGAAAATTGCAATAGTAATTGTCTTGAATATTATAAGCAAAAGCAAAACGACTTGTCAAACTCCTCTGCAACAGTAGGAGTCTAAGAGAAAAATATTTGTCAATCGTTGAGAAAATTGCATAGGGTGTACTCAGTTAATTAGGATGTTAGTGTGATAGAGTGTATTAGGGTGTATTAGGGGTATTTTTGGTAGTTAAATAGAGTGTACTTAGTTAATTTTATATTTTGATTAAAATATTATGGTGTACTTAGATCTTAGGGTGTACTCAGTTAAATTTAGGATTCGTTTAGCACCACTCTATTATAATCAAGGATACTTCATTATGTGGGACCAATTAGGATACTAGGATATTTATTTATTGATGTGGGACTTCAAACTTGCATACTTCTTTATGTGAGAAACTGCCAAGAGCCACAAGATGATAGTCTCAGCCAATTTTAATATTTTCTTTTCCAAAAAATTACATGGGCTACAGCCCAGTGTAGCCCACTAGGTAGTTCCGCCTGTGTTGGTTTGGCTTTTTTATTTTCTTTGAGTTAGAGTAAGAAGATTGAAGGTGTTTCCTAAACAAACAAAATAAAAATTGCACTTAACGGAAGATAACGGAACATCATTAAATTATAAACTTTGGAAAACACAGTGACCAATTTGGCTAAATTTTTTCTCAGTGACCAACTTGAATTTTTGTGTAAAACTCAGTGACCCAAAAAGCCTAGAATCTAACACATGAATATCAAAAAGTACTATCCATGGCTGTTTCTACTTCCCTGTCACTCAACATCTCAATAAGAATTTTTGAAATAATACTATGAGTAAAATAATAACTTGGAATTTGGGGACATATATTTGGTTCAAGTAGGTATCATTTTGAAATTCAGAGTAATGGTTTTGTGAAAAAAAATAATAATACAACCATGTACCGCCCTGGCATCATCACCACCACTGTGATGTCCCGGACCCACTTTTATAAAGAAAATGAATTAATTAATTGAGTAATTAAATTGGATAATTAAAATGAAATTATAAGAAATTAAAAGGATTTAAATAAATAAATTTGGAATTAAATAAGAATTTAATAATTAAAGGGTATTTTGGTCAACTATATTTTTGGGAGAGAATTTGGTAAAACAAGTTGCGTCATTGCGTCCGGCTCGTAGAAACGAGTTCGGGGACGTGAGGCACGCTCGGATCGGAGTTTTAACGATTATTGGGACGTATTGGTAATTGCGAAAATTGAAAATAAAATTTGATACAAATCTAATTGGTCCCTCACTTCTCTCTCTCTCCCTCCCGCACGAACAGCCCCTCCCCCCTCAACGGTGTCGCACGGGTTTTGCTTCGCCGATGCCACCACCGACCACCACTTGGGTCGTGGCTGGTACCAAAATGACTATGTCGACATCCCGGTCATATCCCGACCCTTCGCAGCCGGAGCCGCCGCATGTGCTGGCCGGAAAAAGCAGAAATGTCGCCAGTTTTACGTAAAACTTACGAGCGTTCATTCTCCCTCCTCCGGCGACGAAATTCGACGAGTAAGGTATGTAAATCTATCTACTCTTCGAGCCCTAGCTGTCTGCATGGTTTGTTTCCATCAATTTCTAGCGTAGGTAACCCGATCTGTGAGTTAAAGTTTGGCCGGTTTTGAGTTCAAGATTCCGGCCACTTGCCGTCCGTTTGGGACGTTCCCGTAGTTGAATAAAATTCTCAGGAGGTCGAGTTCTAGCTACCCCAGGAAGGATGGCCGTTGGTTTGAAGTTTTTCAGACCGACGGTATCGCTTTGGGCACCCAATGCGCTGCCAGTGTGGGTGGCTGTGTGGGGCCCACTTTTAGCTGTCTATCTTCATTCCTAAAGTACCCTTACGTATGTTTGGTGTGCTCGGATTCCAATTTGGAGATCGTATGACAGTCGAACTGATTTACGCATATTCGGTGTTATTCGGGTTCGATGTGTTCGGACCGTCGGATCGGTTCCAATTCTTAGTATGTTGTTCCCCGTATTTCTAGAATCGTGTAGGAATTCGCGGATAGTGGATCGAAGCCCTGGATGCTCCGGATCAATGACTTAAAGTTTAATTAAACGAAAACCGTTTGATCGTACGATCGCGAGAAATCGGACCGTTTGATCGAGACCGAACCTTTGGGATGTGATTAGTTGACTTTGTTGGACCTTTAGAAATGTTCGGATCCAATTGGAGGTCGTGGGCTCCGTGGGCCAGGTTGACCTATTTAGGAAGTTTGACCAATCGGTTGACCGTGAGTCTTCCGAAGTGGTCCTACATGTTGAAAGGAGTAGTTTGACTCTAAATCTCTCTGGTAAGTGTGCACATACACTTTGAATCCGGGGAACTAAGGTTTGAGATTAACTCACGGTTGAGGTCAGGTGTCGATTTATATTGGTGAGTGGACTTTCCTTGGGTTTCATATTTAATAATTGAGTTTATGGCTTGTCGGGTTTCGGTTTTTATATCATTTGGTTACTTTGAATCAAATGGGATTTTTATTTGGTTCTAATTATGGAATTTCAAATAACTTTAATATTTGAAAGTTATGAATGTCGTGGGTTATACGCTATGCTTTTGGAAATTATATTTTATACCGTGGGAGATTCATATCCTATACTTTAGTGAATTAATATTCCATATTCTTTTGGGAAGTTATAAGCTATACTTCGAGAACCTAAATTTAATAGTTTGAGAATCTATATTCTATACCTTCTGGAAACTTATATTTACATTTTGATTATTATATTTCGGAGTATGTGTTAGGGTTGAAATAATATGCTTACGAATTGGTTCTTTATGCTTTAATGATATATATTTGGGGTTTTGAATGTCATATGTCGGGACATGAGGTCCCTCGTGTAATTATATTGTTATATATGTATATTGGATCTTGATATAGAATTGCGGGATATTTGGCTATGGTCGATTATTAAAGCGGGTCTTTGGGACTCGGCTTTGGTTTGAGGTACAGTATTGTTGGATGTTATATTTTTAGAATTATTATTTATACTGGTAGATAAAAGTGGATAGCATGGAAAGTTTGAGAGAATGTTCGTGATTGAATATATGTGTTTAACAGTGGTAAGTATGCGAGTTGACGACTTGATTATATAAATGGTTAGTTGGGCAGCAGGCCACACGTGGCGTTGGATTATCCAGCGTGTGTGTCTACTTTGATGATTGGTACGAGACCCACACGTGGCGCTGGATTTACAGGCGTGTGGGGGGGCTCGTTTGGTTATTCTCACTTGCTACACGTGGCGTTGGATTATCCGGCGTGTAGTAGAGGACTGGGCACCTTTGATCGGGTGTGCCGAAGACCCTTGACTGGGTAATCTGTGCGCGTAGGACTTGTCACGGACGTATTGGTATTGGGGTTCCTGCCATACGTGCCGGATTCCTTTTGGACGGTTCTTGTGGATACGATTACGTTGATACGGTTTGATTATGTCGGATACCTGGTCCATTCCTTAACAGGGTGTGACTGTAGACCGTTAATGGGGTAGTCTGCGCGCGTAGGACTTGTCACAGATGACAGGACCCGACCCAGATTCCACCCCGGAACCCGAGACGGACCCTGTTGATGGGCCCACATCAACCCATGTCGAGCCCACATCCTAAACAATTACCCTCTTCCCGAGATTTAACCTATAAGGGGCCAAGACTTCTGCCGAAAAACGGGCAGAGTCTCCCCTAAAACAAGTACTAGCCCAAAGGATTCAACCTGTCGAACAAGCACAGATAAACAACCCAAGCGCCAGCATGCATACAAAATATACATAACAGGCCTCCGGCCAAACTAATTCAACCCTAAAGCTGATACAGAGCAACTAAGAGTACAAATTCAACAGCGGAAATAGAAATAACAGAATACAAGTTTAGGGTTCAAGGATGACAATCCTACCCTTCCATCGAAGCTCGAGAAGAGAAGCGCACAGCCAAACGGTACGAAGCGACGACTACGGTCTAGGGGGCGCAAAACAGAAAGAGTGTGAATGGACAAAAACAAGGTTTTTCATACTTAAATCAAAGTAGTAACCCCACCGTTTAAAACCATGCCAAACATGCATATGAAATCGTTTATATATTTGAAAACCGTACTATTTCAAAGTACGTGAAAACATTTCCAGTTTAAAATCCCTTTTTATGAATAAACTAATCTTTTACTTTTCCCGAGGCATAACCTCCCAAAACAAATCCCACACAAGTTTATAAAATATAAACAAAAGGATTTATTTACGTAAAAGAATAAAGATGGAATAAAATCCACATAAGGTAAAACAAACCTTAAGATGCCGAATAGCTTGCTTACAGCAAGCAAACCAAACTTGACAAATATACAGAACTCAAATGTAGTTCAAATCATATATATAAATATATATATATATAAAACAGGATTTACAATCCAATAAGTAAAACTTATCAAATACTGAAATCTAATCAAGTACTACAACCAAAACAGGTAAATAGTTTCCCAAACATCCCCACTCTCACAATCACGTGCTTACAAGCACGACAAGCAAGGAACGATCCTCACTAAAAGAAATATGAATACGAATGTACTAACACACGCGTATAGGTATAGTATAACTATAATACACACACAAGTACCAGGGAAAACAATCCAACAGGGGATCATTTGATCGACGCCTTGATCTGATCTCACCGAGACACCGTGCCTGTGGTTAAGCCGTCCAAAGTGGGACTAAGCTCACAGGCCCGTAAGGTAGCGAACATCAATACCAATATGTCCTTAATATGTCATGCGCACAGACTATCCAATTAAGGATCTACAGCTACACCCGTTAAGGTATGCACCGGATCGAACCACAACAGTACTCGTATCATCGAGATCGAACAGGGGAGGTACAATACAGGTGCTAAATGCACACACATCAATCATCATGCGATAACAGTATATATATATATATATATATATATATATATATACAACCACAATGTACCCAACCCAAAACACCAATATCAGGACATACTAGTCCATCAAGCATATAACCAATTATATATACTCAAAAGCAGGACATCACTGTCCAAAACATATATTTATATATTCAAAATAATCACAAGGGTCAAACGACCGCATAACAGATTAATATTAAATCAAACATCATTTTCAGTGAAAAACCATAATTAAATCTCATTCAATGCTAAAACCAAGCATACAAAATCATAATAAAATCTACAGTCTCTAAGACGTCAAATATAAGGTATAAACATATATATATATATATATATATATATATATCAATATATATATATATATAACCAAGTATTGAAAACCCTTTTCTTAAAGTAGATAAACATATGTATATATATACATCATCAAGGTACATATATATATATATATATACATATACAACCAAAGTATGGTGATCCTTTTCTTAAAGTAGATATACCTATATATATATAAATAATATATATATATAGTCAAAGTAAAGATATATCAATATATATATATATATATATATATATATATATATATATATATATAACCAAAGTACATATACATATATATATATATATATATATTTATATAACCATTTTCCACTATTACTAAGTGCTTACTCAAAATGGCTATACATATATATATAAAAGTATATATATATATAATCAAAGTATACGTGTTATAAATCATAGGGTTTTAACACTAAAACCGAATATGAAATCAAACGGACTATACTAATGTCCATATATTCAATTATATAATTATAATATAATATAACGGTTCCAAGCTTAAAATAGCTCATTTGTATAATGAAAATCTGATATGAAATCACCGGGCGTTAATCACGTCCCGTTCAATACCCAAAGGTATAAATATTAATAAAATAACCATCAGGGCCCCGCATAAAACCCGGCAACCCAAATCATGCATTAAAATCAAATGCAAACCCTTTTAAATATAATAAAACCAAAGTCAAACCAAGACTTAACATTCAAGATTTAAAACAATCATTAAATCTCATTTCATGCATTTCATGCAATTCATTCAAATCATGCTCAGTAGAAAACAACGTCTACTCACCGTTGGTCCTATGCTGCACAACCCTCAAAGGGTCCCGCTTGCGGCGTAGAAGAGTCAACGCACCTAAAGCGATAGATACGAGAATTGGATTAGTATCGTGAACCGTACGAGAACCGTAAACTTAAACCCTAACCAAACCCCACTTAACGTGCACGTACGTCCTACGAAGGATTCCAATGTCAAACTATCTCTTAAAACCAGTGGGACCGCCCCGGAAGACTCACGGTCAACCGGCGGTCAAACACCCCTTTTCGGTCAACCCGGGCCCGCGGAGCCCAAGACCTCCAAAACGATTAGGACATTCCTAGAAGTCCAACAAAGTCAACTACATGACAAACAGACCTCGGGAGACACTCGGTCAACCCCGGTCAAACTTGGTCAAACCGACCTGAGTGGGTCAATGTGCAATATGAAAAACACATGCATGGGGCTCACAAAAAATTTGGCCTAGGCCAAAGCTAGGCTAAATGTGGTCCGGTTGGAGGGCTAAAGGGCCAAATGTGGCCAAAATTTTGTTTAGCCCATGGTTGGAGATGGGTTTTGCATTATTTTATGGCTATATTTAGGATATAGCCCATGGCTGGAGATGGCCTTAGACCTGCATAAAGAGATGAACCAGTAATAATGATTTGGGCTTTGACTTTTATTTATTTATTTATTTAAAAAATTTGGGCTTTTACTTTAAGTTAGGGGTGGGCATCAAAACCGGAATACCGATACCGTCCTGAAATCGTGTCAAACCGTGCCAATCTTGTGCCAAACCATTCGGTGTTGAAGTGTAAACGGGATGAAACCGTGTCATTCCGTTACTGTTTGGCACGACACCGGTATCAGATTTGTGATCCCATTTGGTGTCATACCGTACCGAACAGTAACCAATTATTATTAAATAATAAATATTAATCCCAACAAAGTTTGAAAAGAAAATAGCTTTGAGCTCACTCTTTCTTCTATCTTTTATTAATCCAAAAACCCTCTCTCTTTCAAAGAAAGCTTCCTTCTTTTTTCGGCTGAGGCTCGGACGAACTGGCCAGAGAAGAAAGAGAACGTTTGGTTTGGTTTTATAAAGGCCAAAACAACAAAAACAATAAAGTGGGAATATTTAGTTAGAATCAATCAATCAAGTCCAGAGAAAATGAGCTGAAGGGTTGGGTTGGGACGACTGATGAGTGGTGGGAAATTGGGATTTGATATTGATTGGTGATGCATAGATAGAGTGCAAATTTGGAAATGGGTAGGCCACGGTCTTTTCGGAGCAAGGCAGTCCACTTTGTATCTGATCTCACCACTGTCTTGCTCAGTCCCATTTCTGACAAATCCTCCAAAACCTCTCCTCCTACTCCTCATGCTGCAAGTTTTTTCTGTCTATGTATTCTTTATTCTTTTTGGTTCTGTCTTGAAATGCTTTCTGGGTTATTTTGTTTATTGGTTTTTGTTTTATGATGTGATTGGTCTGGTGTTTCTTTAAGTTCTGGTAATTAGTATTCTGTTCATTGGGTGCAAACCCAATTCATGATGTATGTCTGTCTTGAGCTTAGTGTATGGGTTTGGTTTTCAGATGAGAATTAGTCAATATGAAATCACAGAGACAGAGGAGATATGAGAAGCAGGCAATGGCAATTGATTAATCTCATATGTACGAACGATATTAGTTTTGATACCGAACCATACCAGTCCCATTTGAGGCCGGTATGGTTTGAACGTCATGTGAAAATCTCACATCCCGTGTCATACGTTCCGAAACTTTTATCCGGTATTGACATCAGGATGACCTCCATCCCGTGTCATCCCGTGTCATCCCGTACCGTGCCCACCCCTTCTTTAAGTACACCGTGTTAATAAAAAAATAAAATACAATAAAGAAATAATTGAAAGAGAGGATGAACATAGCAAACATTGCACGCCAGATTCACCGACCAATGTCTGTAGACAATTGCAAAAAAACGAACATATTCTCTGTATATTGAACATATTCGTAGAAAACATATATGAGGTCCTATTTGTTTGAATAAAATAGGGACTTCAAACTTGCATACTTCTTTATTTTAGAAACTGCCAAGAAGTCACAAGATGATAGCCTTAGTCAATGGTTATATAGGTTTAATATTTTCTTTTCCACAGAGCTACATGCGCTATAGCCCAGTGTATCCCACTAAGTAGTTCCGCCTATGTTAGTAAGTTGTTGATTTCATTTTAATTTGGTTTGGCTTTTTTATCTTCATTGAGTTAGAGTAAAAAGAATGAAGGTGTTTCCTAAACAAATTAAAATAAAACTGCACTTAACGGAAGATAACGGAACATCAATAAATTATAAACTTTGGAAAACACAGGGACCAATTTGGCTAAATTTTTTTCTCAGTGACCAAATTCAATTTTTGCTTCAAACCTAGTGATCCAAAAAGCCTTGAAGCTAAGACAAGTATCTAAGACCTCGAGTGCTTGGGTAAATGCTCTTATTCATCACTTGAAAACTCCTTGCTTTTGCTTACCCTCTAATATATGTTTATGTTTCTTTGATGTAATAAAACTTCATCTTTAGAACATTTCAAGGATTATACACAAGTATAATCAAACCACAACAATTAAAGTAGGTCCTTATTCATATTGTAGCTAGCTAAGCTTGCATTTTGACCATATATGTAACTCATTAGGCTTCACTAGATGTACTATATACCTACCAACTATCTATGGCTTCTCAACTTTGCTGGAAGAGGCCTCCATATTTGAATCTTCCCTCTCTTCAGATGGAAAAAAAAACACCAAATAGTTAAATTAGTAAATAAATAAAAAAGGTTCATTATAGTTATTGGAGAAAAGTTCAAGAGCATGTCTCCCCACACGCTTTTACATTTTAACAACCCAGCGGTATGACACTTCTTTATGTGGGACTTCAAACTTACATACTTACTTCTTTATGTGAGAAATTGTGAAGAAGTCACAAGATGATAGTCTCAGCCAATGGCTATATAGGTTTAATATTTTCTTTTCCAAAAAGCTACATGGGCTATAGCCCAGTGTAACCCACTAGGTAGTTCCGCCTGTGCTTATAAGTTGTTGATTTCATTTTAATTTGGTTTGGCTTTTTTATTTTCATTGAGTTGGATTAAGAAGATTGAAGGTGTTTCCTAAATAAATTCAAATAAAACCTGCACTTAACGGAAGATAACGGAACATTAATAAATTATAAACTTTGGAAAACACAATGATCAATTTGGCTAAATTTTTTCTCAGTGACCAAATTGAATTTTCCTGTAAAACCAAATGACTGAGAAAGCCTAGAAGCTAACACATGAATATCAAAAAGTACTATCCACGACTGTTTCTATTTCCTTGTCATTCAACATCTCAACAAGAATGTTTGAAATACTATGAGAAAAATAATAACTTGGAATTTGGGGTCATATGAAGTAGTTATCATTTTGAAAATTTGGAGTAATGATTATGTGAAAAAAAAAAGAGGAATGCTAGCAACCTTCTCTCTAACCTTCTCTTTGGACTTTCTTCATTCTCCTCATGACACGTGTCATTTTTTACACTTAAAAAAATGGAGATTTTGACATAAAGGTTGTCTAATGTATTAATGACATTGTTTTAAGTGTAGAAATTGACACGTGTCATAAGGAGAAGAGAGAAGGTCCAAAAGAGAAGGTTAAAGAGAAGGTTGCTAGCATTCCCCAAAAAAAATTAAGACAACCATGTACCGCCCTGCTATCATCGTCGCCACCATCACGACAATCATTGCCACCACTATCTTACGACCATCATTGCCTCCAACAATGTCAGACCCATGTCAATTTTAGGTTAGCCTGACAAAAACATAAAAAAGTTCTAGAACTTGAAATCTCTATGTCAGTTTGAAATTCCTAGCACTTTTAGATTCCCTTCATCGAAATGCACCGTTAAAACTTGCCAAAATTACGTACTACTTGGGACTTAGAGCTTTACCATGCATCTTGGCAGAAAAAGCCGAATGCATACACAGGAATGTCTATTAGGTTAATGCGTATTTAATAAGAGAAAAACACGTAATTAAGTCTAAATAAGCAAGTTTAAACTATATACACGAGGTTTTTAGAAGAGAGCCTCAAGGTCTGTTAGACCTGCATAAAGGGATGAACCAGGAATAAAGATTTGGGCTTTGACTTTTCTTATTTTTTTATTAATTTATAAAATTTGGGTTTTGACTTTAAGTTCACATGTAAAGAAAAAAATGAAGGCTAATAAAGAAATAATTGAAAGAGAGGATGAACTAGCAAACATTGCACACCAGATTCACCGACCAATGTCTATTGTAGACAATTGCAAAAAAATAACATATTCGTAGAAGAGGAATGCTAGCAACCTTCTCTCCAATCTTCTCTTTTGGACATTCTCTCTTTTCCTCATGACATGTGTCACTTTCTTTACACTAAAAACAATGTAATTAATGCATCAAATAAGCTAACATTTGTTTCCAAATTTATCCTTATTAAATGTATTGATTTTAATGTTTCCTTAAATTTATCATCCAAATTTGTTACAACTTTCTTATCACCTTGTTAAAAAATTAAATAAGAAAAAACGTTAATTTTTTTCTTTTCTAAAAGACTCCAACAAATAAGACTTACCTAATTAATGGTTTAGAAAAAAAAATTTAAAATAATCAGACTTACCAAATTAATGGTTTGAAAATGCAATCAATGAACTTCCTTTGAAAACAGACTTCCTTAGAAGGACGTCTTTTGTGAGTATAAAAAAAACAATATATCTTTTGTGGATTTTTTTTTTTGAGGTCATTATTGTTGAATTTTTTTAACAAAAAAAAAACGTTTTTCCTCTTCAAAAATAGACATTTTCTTTCTTTTTTTTTTTTTTTTTAAAAGAATTTTTGTTTTTTTGTTTTACATATGGTAAGAGAGTTGTAAAAAAAATGGATAAATTGAAGGACAATACATTTAATAAGGGTAAACTTGGAAACCAAAAGGTGGTTTGTTTGATGTATTAATGTCATTATTTTAAGTGTATGGGAAGTGGCACATGCCATGAGGACAAGGGAGAATGTCCAAAATAGAAGGTTGGAGAGAAGGTTGCTAACATTCCCCTTTGTGGAAAACATATATATTCTATTTTGTTTTAATTTCATGTTTACAGATAAATATTTAAAGGAAACAAAAAAAAAGAAAAAAGAATTAGATGAGTCATGCAAATAATAGTCAAATTTTCATGAAGTAGAAAAGTATCTACTTCATTATATATACACTGGGCCCATTCAATTTGGCAAAATCCCCATCAATAATATTAAGATCAACATCTTGACAATGAGTGTTATATTCATTGTATGAAGCTTTTACAAAAGCAGAATATACTTCAACATATTTAACAGTGTTTTCATTCATTTGTTACGCCCGGGAGGGGATGGAGGGAATCAAAGATGCGTCATTAGAGCCTTATATACATAAATTCTCTACACGTGCAACCAATTCTATAACATCCCACATCGACCAACAGAGAGGGGGTGATATGCCTTATATGTACATACCCACCTCCATCTAGTACGAGGCCTTTTGGGAGCTCATTGGCTTCGGATTCCATGGGAACTCCGAAGTTAAGCGAGTTTGGGCTAGAGCAATCCCAGGATGGGTGACCTACTGGGAAGTTGCTCGTGGGTTCCCAAAAACAAAACCATGAGGGTGGGGTCCAAAGCGGACAATATCATGCTACGGTGGAGCATATCCGAGATGTGACAGAATGGTATTAGAGCCACTCTGCCGTGTGGTGCGAGTGTGCCGACGAGGACGTCGGGCCCCTAAAGGGGGTCCATATCGACCAACGGAGAGAGGGTGATGTGCCTTATATGTACATGCCCACCTCCATCTAGCATGAGGCCTTTTGGGAGCTTACTGGCTTCGGATTCCATGGGAACTCTGAAATTAAGCGAGTTTGGGCTAGAGCAATCCCAGGATGGGTGACCAACTGGGAAGTTGCTAGTGAGTTTCCAGAAACAAAACCTTGAGGGTGGGGCCCAAAGCGGACAATATTGTGATACGGCGGAACCAATCCGGGATGTGACAAATTCCACATCAGTTTGCTTTTTTTTTATATATAAATAATTTGGGGTTTATTTGATTTTGGTTCAATTTGGAGTTTTTGTTTGATTTGGGTTTAATTGGGCCTAGTCAACTGGCCCGCTCTGATACCATGTTAAGATTTCAAATGGACGGACCCTTGACCCACTACTAACGACATCAATATTGACCCCAACTTAACCACCTGTTTAGCAGTTGTGGGGTTTTATACAAATGATCTCGATGTTATTAGGAGTAGAGCCATTTATTATATGAGACTTTCTATTTTGTTAAGTTTCCGATGGGGGACTGTGTGTATTCTTCAACAACCTTTAGCACTTTAAACCATTATTAATTCAAAACAATTAAATTTTAAAATACTCCTATACATGTTTTTTTTTATACAATACAGAGTGAGTGGATGAGAATCAAATCTAGGACCCCGAGTGCATGGGTAAATGCTCTTATTAATCACTTGAAAGCTCCTTGCTTTTGCTTACCCTCTAATATATGTTTATGGTTCTTTGATGTAATAAAACTTCATCTTTAGAACATTTCAAGGATTATACACAAGTATAATCAGTCTACACAATTAAACTAGGTCCTTATTCATATTGTAGCTAGCTAAGCTTGCATTTTGACCATATATGTAACTCATTGTCACACTCAACCTTTATTCTATATGACTTCATTAGATGTACTATATACCTACCAACTATCTATGGCTTCTCAACTTTGCTGGAAGAGGCCTCCATAGTTGAATCTTCCCTCTCTTCAGATTGAAAAAAACACAAAAAGTTAAATTAGAAAAGAAAAAAGGGTCATTATAGTTATTAGTTACTGGAGAAAAGTTCAATACCATGTCTCCCCACACGCTTTTACATTTTAACAACCCAGCCGTACGACAATTTCCTAGAAGCCATGCAATTTGACCTGTTCATGGCCTCCATGAAAGAACACGTCTAAAATATATACATTTGTGGGAACCCACAATGACTGGTTGAAGTAGTAGACTTTCATTGATTATCACTTTGCAATCCACAAGTGATCTGGAAGAAAATTTAAAACATAAACATCCAGCCTGTTATCCTGAAAAAAGAAACATGTCTCATTCAAGGATGATTGCAGAGATTGTTATAAAAGGGTTAGCTCTCTCACCCTTTTAAAGCAACCCACTTTGAAACAAGTTCTAAGAGTACAATTTCTGGCAATCAGAGCTGAATTGCCAGAAAATGATGAAATCCTTGGAGCAGCCGAGGCATAGGCCTTTAATGTTTTATGCTGTGGCATTGTGCCTCTTAGCCACAAGTGTTCTTGCCAATAACCCTTACACTTATTCTTCACCTCCACCACCCCAACATGCGCAACATTACTACAATTACCCCCCACCAAAGCACTCTGTGCAGCCACCATACAGTTACAAGTCACCCCCACCACCAAAGTATGTGAAATCCCCACCATACTACTACAAGTCACCACCACCTCCACACTATGACCATAAGTCCCCACCTCCATACCACTACAAGTCACCACCACCACCATCCCCTTCACCTCCTCCTCCATATGTCTACAAGTCTCCACCACCCCCGTCACCCTCGCCTCCTCCTCCATACGTCTATAAATCTCCACCACCACCATCTCCATCCCCACCTCCTCCTTACGTGTACAAATCTCCACCACCACCATCTCCATCACCGCCACCTCCGTACATGTACAAATCTCCACCTCCACCATCCCCATCACCTCCTCCTCCTTATGTTTACAAGTCTCCACCACCACCATCCCCATCACCTCCTCCTCCATATGTTTATACATCTCCTCCACCACCATCTCCATCCCCTCCCCCTCCATATGTTTACAAATCTCCACCACCACCTTCTCCCTCACCACCTCCTCCTTATGTCTACAAGTCACCACCACCTCCATCACCTTCACCTCCTCCTCCTTATGTCTACAAGTCACCACCACCTCCATTACCTTCACCTCCTCCTCCTTATGTCTACAAGTCACCACCACCTCCATCACCTTCACCTCCTCCTTCCTATGTCTACAAGTCCCCACCACCTCCATCTCCATCCCCTCCTCCACCCTACATCTATAAATCACCACCACCTCCTTCACCTTCACCTCCTCCTCCTCCTCCATACATCTATAAATCACCACCTCCTCCATCACCTTCACCTCCTCCTCCTTATGTCTACAAGTCACCACCACCTCCATCACCTTCACCTCCTCCTCCCTATGTCTACAAGTCACCACCTCCACCATCACCTTCCCCTCCACCTCCTTACCACTACAAATCACCTCCACCACCATCAAAGTCTCCACCACCTCCACCTTCACCATCACCACCACCTCCTTACCACTACAAGTCTCCACCACCACCATCCCCATCACTTCCCCCTCCATACATCTACAGCTCACCTCCTCCTCCATTGAAGCTTCCAGCATCTCCTGCATATTACTACAGGTCACCTCCACCTCCACGGTACAACTAAGCCTACGGTTACAGCCACTTCAATCAGTCAGAATAAGTACTGCCATTGGATTTTAATTCGATACCATTTTTTTAGTTTTGTTCTTTTCACAAACAAGTGAGCTGGTGAATAATAAGGGTCTAACCCTTCTTGTAATTTGGTGTACGCATCATTGTATTACTTCTTTAAAGAGATAAAATGAATCAAATGAAAGTGAAGAACATTAATTTCATGTACCTATTTAATATCCTCTAATAGGGCAGCCCTATGACTTTTGGGTTAAATTTTTTTTTTTTGCCAAATAAAATTTTGGGTTAATTAGTTCTGTGCAACTTTGTAGTAAAGTTAATGCATATCACTTTATCATCCTTATTCTTGTACATCATTAAATACTAAACATGCATGCATTTAATAACCAAACCTCAATTGGCCAGATACGAAATCAAATTTAACAAATGTTTAATCTGAGTTGATGTAACTTAATGTTTATGTACTCATATGTTTGGGAAACATTACAGCAATTGAATGGACCAGACACATATGTTTATGTTCTCGGAACTTAGCTGGCATGAACAAATAGTTGACAACTGGGCGCTAAAACATACCAAATTTTTTTTATAGGCTATTGATTCTGAGTAGGAATGCTGGTCGTTGATTCCCGTCCCTGGCCTTAACCAAGGAGATTTCGGGGTAAAATTGGAGGAGGGTACACGGATTCCTAAATTTTTTAAATTCCCTGTCAGGAAAGTTCTCATGGTCTGGATTTGGTTGTTAACCAGTCAACCTTTGGCAATCCATCATCACCTGCTATGTTACTTCTAGTTATCCTCCCAATTCACCAATACAAGTAGAAAATCAAGATGCCAATGGAAACCCTACTCCAGCTGAAAGTGTTATTATTGGCCATGTGTTAGCTAGGGAGATAAGCCATGTGTGCCATGTCTCCAAGGAATAGCCCAAAAATGCGAAGGAGGGTTTGAAACATGCAGAGAGCATTCTTGCCATGCAAAAAGAATTTAATAATTTTGTTAAAAATGATGTGTGGTATCTTGTTTCTACACCATCTTATGCATATGTCATAGGTATCAATTAGATTTTCAAAAACAAAATTGAAGAACAAGGAAATGTGACAATGAATAAGGCCAGGCTTGTGGCTCAAGGATATACTCAATTAGAAGGTGTTGACTTTGATGAAACCTTTGCCCTTGTTGCAAGGTTGGAATCATTTAAATTGTTTCTTGTCATTGCTTGTCATTTGAATTCTAAATCGTTTCAAATGGATGTTGAAACTTCATTTTTGAATAAAAAGGTGTATGTTGAAGAGCCTAAGGGTTTTGAAGTCCAAGGAAAACTATCATATTGCTGAAATTCTTTATTTTTACTGCCAGCTGTAGCAACTCTGTCTTAGTACTCTTTGTCTTCTTATAAAGACAATCATTTGCTGACAGTGTCAGAGAATTTTAGGGCAGAATATGACTTCCTTCGTATAAGGAGGCTACGATTTTGAGAGTTCTTTTCCTCTGCTTTTTCCTCTGTGTGAAGTCTGAGTGTGCGTGTGAGATTTCGAAAAGGCTTTTAAAATCTGTATCTATACTCTTTTTAAGTCATTTCATCATTTACTCTTGAGTGAAATAAACATTTCCTTTTCTATTTTCTTTTCTGGTTTATATTTTTTTTTTGTTCGTGAAGGGTAATCTCTTTAAACTTTACGCAGATGTGTGAACAAAACAAAATGAGTTAAACTGGAGACGTCCTTTAGTATATCATTTTTGTGGTTTATATTTTTGCCAATCTTCTTTGCTCATTTTTGTGTTTTCTTATTTGTTGAGGATAATTGAAGGGTTGTGTTAGATGAGCATCGATCAACGTCAGAGTCAACTTAGTTAGGCGGTGACCTCTTAGTTGGAGTCTAGTGACCCTTTTTTTTGTTTTGGTCAGAATTAGAAGAAAGTCTGCCGTCGATATATACGTTTAGCTAAGTTTCCCTTGTTTTTCTTTCTTTGCATTTGTTTTTCTTCCTCACCGACTAATATTTACATACATGCATTAAACTTTCAATCTAAATTTCAAACTTTTCTAGAAGTATATATATACCCCTTTTATTGAGGGATTCCTTAAATAATTTTATTTGAGAGACGTCCTTTAGTATATCCTATGAAATTTTTTCCACAATCGAAACCATTTATTTATTAAGTCTTCATCCATAGATCATTCTTGCAAAAAATTAGACAAATCGGAAACCGTTTAGATATCTAATTGTGTCCTAGAAAATCAATGAACACGGTGCTTCAAGAAAGTACTAAAATTTTAATAATTTAATTGAGTGGTCAAATGATATCGGATTCAAGTGAATTTTTGCAGACATGATCTTCGAATGAATATCTACAAAATAGACGGTTTGGATTAATAAAATACAATGTATGGTTTGCCTTACAAATTTGACAAACACCATTGTAGGGCCCACTCCGTAATGTATTTCACTAATTCAAACCGTCTATTTAGTATATATTCATTCAAAAATTATATCTACAAAAAATAACTTGAATCCGATATCATTTGACCACTCAATTAAATTATTGAAATTCAATGACTTTCTTGAAGCACCATGTTCATTGATTTTGTTGATCTCAATTAAATGACTTAATGATTTTCAATTTGCATGATTTTTTATAAGAATCATATCTAAAAGGTGTCCCTCAATAGGAGAGGACTATATATATAAGAGGAATATATATATATATATCTTAAGCCACCGCTTGCCGCTGGCAAGTCTAATGACACACACTGGGACACATACATTAATGCAAGCTTGACTTCAAATTTTCCTTTTCTTATACACAAGGGCCGATTGAGTGAAAATAAAAATAAAATATTGATTTAGAGGGACCAAAATATTAAGGAACGTTTGATATTTCTCAAAATTTTCAAGGGTTTTTATCACAAATGGTTTGAATTTTGGGGGTAATGATCATACTTAGAGCCACTGGATCATTGATGGAGTTTGGTGACAATGTTTGGCGCAAAGTAAGTAAAGATTTGTTGAAGGAGTTGAGGAAAGAGTGTATTAGGGTGTATTATGGGTATTTTTGGTAGTTAAATAGGGTATACTAAGTTAATTTTAAATTTTAATTTAAATATTATGGTGTACTTAAATCATATGAGGCTCGTTTGGTACACTGTATTAGACTCTAGATAGGAGTAAATAGTCCATGTCAGTTATTTGGTGTCAACTTGTATTATTTAATTACTTGATTATTTTAAATGGGTTGGGCTTTTAATACTCTCCTTACCTGACTAACTAATACAACTCACACACCCCGGTTTAGATAATACATGCTTAAATATACGGCTAGGGAAAAAACACGTGTTTTACGAGAAAGATCAGACTCTCTTTTCATCTTCTTCTCCCTAGGGTTCTTCTCTGCTGTCTTCTCAACAGGTTATTCTATTTAGTCTTATACAGATATCCATCTCTCACTCTCTCTCTTTTTCATACTCTCTCCAATATGCTTCTTCTTGCTTCTTCTCTATTCTTTATATATTTCATTTTTTATTAATTTTTTATGAAAATTAGGTTATGAATTTTTCTTTTTTGACATTTTTTTAATCGAATGTTTTCTTTGTATGTGATATAGTGATTCCACGTTGTGGTGAATATTTAGATTGTTGGTATTAAACAGAGCAATGCTAGTTTTAGTCCAAAAACAAACAGCTAGTGCTAGTGTTGATAGTTTAGCGAAATACATACATACCTGACGACTGGGAGAGCAAAATTACAAAATTAAAACGGTATGAACATGAATTCTAGGAACCATTTTTTTTCTTTGCCAACTGCTATTAGAAAAATCAATTCATAGAGTAGCACTAGCGGAGAAAAGGCTAATATAGCCTAACTCAAGCCCTACAAAAGTGCTTTCAAAGAAAAGATAAGGACTTCTAGATGATCATGGAATTGAGCTGGCACTGGACAATGTTTGGTGTCAGTCAGGTTGATTTCGGGTCAGACTTGTGGTCCATATGTAGATCAATATTCATAATACAATTCTAATAGTTAAATCACGTATATTTCTGTATATGCAAGCGGGATAGTATTTTGTAGTCTTCTGTCATGTGCAGAGTTCTACTTATTGTTGTATTATTCCAATTTTACATGTAGTTTTGTGTAACGCATGATTATTTATATTGTTGTCACTATTATTTGGTGACATTTGGTGACTGTTGTGGGGGTAACTAAAGACTTTTAGTCACCAAAAAAAGCAAAAAAGGTGACTAAAAGCCCTTTTAGTCACAAAAAAGTAAAAAAAGGTGACTAATGCCTTTTGTCACGGACACATATGTAACCAAAAAATGGTGACTATTGTGACTTTTTTTTGTAGTGTCTGCTTTATACTTTTTTAATAATCTAAAAATTCGGCACTTTGGCACTAAAAAGTATAAAACTCGATTACTAAATAGGAGCATAGTTGGCACTTTGGCACTTTGTCACTATTTCTTAATTGAATTCGGCAATTCAAACCTAAAAATTCAATTGGCAAAGTTCAATACGCGTTTATTTATTTTTATGAAGCAAAACTCAAATGTTAAAGGATGACTACAAGCTTTATTCTACATAAGTTTAATTAGCTCAATACAACTAGCAAAGCCTTTTTTTTTTATAAGAGTGCTGCTATTTTCATCCCCTGTCCTATTTCTCTACTCACCTTTTCTTCCCACCCACCATGTAAATTTGAAAAAACACAATCTTATCTTTCCACCCACCATTATTTCTAAAATATCCTTTAATTATTAATTCAAACATTTATCTAGAACCCCTCCCTCGTTGGTATGCATTTTGTCAAGAGATGGTCTCCCCGCACCACCGTAATCGCTTGTAGGATTTTATACTTGCATTGTTATTTCCTGGGAAGCTGCGATTCTTTCTTGAGGTTTTTTACCCATATAATGATGTGAGTTTTGTATGGATTGTATCTGTTTTGCGTGGTTTCTCCTTCTCACGTTTCTGTAATGAAAAGCTCTTTTCCCGATAAAAAAAAAAAAGAGATCCATCTACATATGGCCTCGTGTATCCGAGTTGGCCCACAGAAAAGCATCATTCTCTCTCAAATGTAAAACCATAATTTAATATAAGATTGTGTATGCAGATAATTAATGTGAGGAAGATGAAAATCTTAATCCCACTATGTTAATTCAATATAAATTATGAATTCAAATTGAATCACCATCACCATATCGGTTTCTTCCCATCACAATCGCGAGAAAACTCTTTCCAAAGTGGGGCTATTCTTAATTCCAAAAGAGAAAAATAAAATGACAACCCAAAAGTCAATACTTATTCCCACCAACTTCTTGAAGCAGAGAGAGAGAGAGAGAGCGAGAGAGAGAGAGAGAGAGAGCAAAGAAGAGAGATGCAAATGGAGAGCATGGGCAAAGAGCAGAGAGAGGGGAGAGAGGGGGAGGGGGGAAGGGATGCGGTGGCTGTGGGTTTAGGGTTTTTTTGGTTTTTAATTTAGGTGGTAAATAAAATTGGGTTTTCCAATTCAGCCGTTATTAGTTTTGGGGTTTAAACAAAAGACCTTTGAAGTCATTTCATAAATGGATAAATTTATTTTTTAAATTTTAAATATATAGCAGCACTCTTTTTTTGTTATATTTTTTTTTTGGACGAAATAGCAGCGCTTTTTTATAATGGGTGTTACATGCTTTCGAACTTTACCTTTTTACCATATGTATTTATTACTTTACTAATTGCTGGAGAAAAGACCAACCCTTTTTCATTTTCATTCCAGCCGTACAACACTTACCTACCACACGATTTGACTTGTTATTGGCCTTCATGAAAGATCAAAGTTGAAATCTTTGTGGGAACCCAAAATCACTGGTAGCATGAGAGTTCAATTGATTGGCACATTTCAAAATCTCAAAGTCACATTTAGTAAATAATTTAAAGCATCAATCCAGCCAATTATGCTGAATAAACAAACATGTCTTATTCAAAGATGATGCCAAGGATTGCTATAAAAGGGATAGCTTTCTCACCATTTCCAACCACCTCACTCACAAAACAAGTTCTAAGAACTATAATTTCTGGCGATAAGAGCTCAATTGCCAGATATGAGAACCTCAGGACAGCTGAGGCATTGCCCTACAATGTTTTATGCATTGGCAATGTGCCTCTTGGCCACAAGTGTACTTGCCACTACGCCTTATACTTATTCTTCACCACCACCACCACCAAAGCACTTGGAGACCCCTCCAACCCATTACGAGTCCCCCCCACCACCAAAGTATGTAAAACATCCACCACCTCCATCACCATCACCCCCTCCACCCTATTATAACAAGTCTCCACCACCACCTTCTCATTCGCCGCCTCCTCCTTATGTGCACAAATCTCCTCCACCACCCACTCACTCACCACCTCCACCATATGCTTACAAGTCCCCACCTCCCCCTTCTAAATCACCACCTCCTCCTTATGTCCACAAATCTCCTCCTTATGTCCACAAGTCACCACCTCCACCGTCATATTCTCCTCCACCTCCTTACCACTACAAATCACCACCTCCACCAACACATTCCCCTCCACCTCCATACCACTACAAGTCACCACCACCACCATCCCCATCACCTCCCCCTCCATACCACTACAACTCTCCTCCTCCTCCAGTGAAGTCACCCCCACCTCCCCAATATCACTACAAATCACCTCCACCTCCAAAACACTACTAAGCTTTATGTTTTTTTTAGCGACTTGAACCGGTCCGAATAAGTTCTTCGTTTCGATGCTCTTGCGGTATCACTTCTTTTTCTAGCTTTGTTCTATTCGCAGACAAGTGTGTTTGTGAATAATAAAGGTCTGACAGAACCCTTCGTGTATTCTGTCGTAAGAACTCACTGTATTTGTTTTTTTTCCTTCCCCTTTTAAAGAAATGAAAGCAAAGAGTATTTCATATATGTACATCTATTGTTTTTATGTAGTTCTATGCTATTACATAAGCCTTTTGGATCAATAAAATTATGTGTTTCTTCGTGGAAAAGTTAAAGTGCGATAATGTTTCACTTCACCAAACATCATAAATAGTTTGGATCTACACGAAAATCCATGAGAATATTTCCATTTTGGGTGACACCCATTTCGCATTTTAGGTTGACGATCTGAACCGTGTATTTCTGAAGTCCCATGAACGAATCATCATTGCAAAAGATAGTCAAATTCGAAGCTAGTGAAACATAACATTTAGCTAATATTTTGCAAGGATAAATGAATAGTGGGAGTGCTCGCACAAAGTCTCCATAAACAGTATTATTTGAGAAAAACCTCCAATTTAAGGGACGTTAAAATAAAAGGAAAAAAAGGGTTTGTCAATCAAAACGCAAAAAAGTGCTTATCCCTCATTCACCCAGATAGTTAGGGTAGTGAGCCCGATCCTTTACACCTAAGTTTGGATCCATTTTTGTCGATTAGATTAATTTAAAATAATTTAGACTATTCGCTTGTATAAAAAAAAAATTTGATTATTTGCTTGTACACATTGTGACAAATGATTTGACGACTTAATTAATGTTCCCATGAGCTAGATACTTGACCTTAATTTGTGCATACTCGGGGCATTTGGCTGCTGCATGTATAATATTACTTAAGAGCATTTCTAGCAGGAGGGACAAGCCCAGGCAAGAGGCCCCCTAGGCCCCTAATTATGTTTCCAGTGGCGGTCTGAAAAGGCTGGCCTAGGCAAAAGGCCCCCAAGGCCACCAATAAAGTTTCAAGCGGGGAGGGGCGGCTTGTCAGGTCTAGCGGAGAGTTCCACCAGCCCGGGTGAGACATGTCTGCACAAGGTGACTTAATGTTGATGTCATTATGACGTCAGCTGTCAATTTAAATAACAAAAAAATTGAAAAAAAAGAACCAAAAATTTCAGAAATGATTTTTTGTATAAATACCTAGCCATATTCTTCACTTCCCTCACCAAAACTCTATACAAATTCCTCTCCTCATATCTCATGTGAATAGTAGTTGCCCTTCGATTGCCATGGCAATAGGTGGAAAACCAAAAAAAATTGATAAGTCAGGCACTATTTATGTGAATAGTAACAACCATGCCTCCCTTTACCCTTTGCCATGGCAAATGGGTGCAAATGCTCTAACAGAGTTGAAAACAGAGCAGAAGTTTTCTTACATGAATTTGTGCATATAGTATTGTGTAATCTTTACTAATAAGATTATAAATTAAGCTTAGAATATTAAAGACAGACAATAATATCATTAAAGTGACCTTTGATCATTTATACATTCAACTATCAGACTTCATATGTTGGTAAAATTGAAAAGAGGATTCTCTTGAATTATTGATATACAGTGTTGGTTCCTTGTCTTACATCGAAAAAACCTAACTACTATACCTAATTAAGAATTGATGGGTAATGAATCGCACTAAAGTTGCCCGCCTTTTTTTTTAATTTTATAAAAGAATGACTTACATATCAACAACTTGTAGCTCAAGTGATTATCAATTATCTTACATATGATGCAGGGCCTGTACCCGCCTCAATTCGAGAGTTTTTTTAGTTAAATTTTAGACCAAGCTGATACCCTTCTATCTCCTTGAGTTTCAATTTTTTTTTTAAATACTAACTGGTTAGAAATTTTATACTACATTTTTATGAAAGTGCAAGAATTATCTAATGCAGAATGTAACTGGGGATGTAATAGACAGATCATCATGAGCTCACATCTCACATTATTTGTAAACCCCTATTTTTGGATTTTTGGGTTGACTAGTACAATAATGAGTGTGGAAACGATTTCTTTTTCTTCTTTGCGCATAGCTGTTCAACAATAACTGTTTGTATTACATATATATGCACAGTATGGAAAATATTATTCTATTTTTTAGTTTCTACTATTTATCTACACATGTTTGTGTATATATCTTTTTCTTTTTTCTTTTTAAGGGATAAGCATCCCAATCCCATACACGACAATGCACGTCAACTTAGGCGGTGACCTCTCAAAAAATCAAAGTCTATAGCTGTATAAGTTTTTAAACTCCCTTTTTTTCTTTGGTTTCATTTTCTTCCTCACCTACTAATACAAACACATGCATAAACCTTGAATATATATTTAACTTATCTTTCATAGCCACCACAGACACCGACAGACATAGGGGATGATATTTATAACTAGAACAGTCAGTGGTAGATGAAAGAAATTTTCTTTTTTGGGGCAAGAAAACACTACCACAAATCCACTAATAATGAATATCAATTGACTCTTAAATGTTAGAAAAAAAAAATATAATCTGACAGGACCCGACCCAAATTCCACTTTGAATTTGTGTCGGACCCTGTGCGTGTCCGACACTTGGCAAGTGCCAGTCACAAATGACCAAAAAGCCCTTTTGTCCTAATTTAAAAAGAAACCTCTTAAGGGTTGCACTTCTGCCGTAAAACCAGCAGAGCCTCCCCTGAAAAATGGAAAATTCCCAAATTATTTTCCCCTGTAAAACACAATTTATAATCCTCAAACATTCAGCAAGCACCAGTTATAATCACACACAATCAAAACATTAAATCGAGTGGCCCCCGACCTTACCAACAACTATGGCTCTAACAGAGCATAACAACCAAATTTTGAAATATCCTTCCCTGTGGCTGCACCTAGATTTAACTAGGTTGCCTACGTACCCTAACTAAGGGATCAAGTCACACGTAGTTCTTTCCACTAACATAATTACCATTCTAATAAAATAATATTCTTCAAGAAATCAACAATAAAATCTATAACCGTTCTTACTTGATTTCAACAAGCCATACCTGAATTTACTCGCATAATGCATATAGCCTACTGTCCCCCCACCAGGGGTATCTGAAATGTGAATTCATCCGAAGGCAACCAGGAAGGGAAACTGACTAGTCACCTGTGTAGTTAAATCGGGCAGGTGGCTAGGGATCCTGGCCAACCCTGTGCAGAAAATAGAAGGAGGGTGGCGGACAATATCATTTTACATCCTCGCAGAACTCGGGGACACACAGTCAACCCGAGAACGCAGTTTATCAATTCCATAATTATATCGTTAACTCCCACATTATACCGTCAATTCCAAGTACCACACATGTGGGAACACAAAGTCAACCCGAGCCGCATTCCTCACAGAACTCAGGGCACACCCGTCAACGTAAGCTACATTCCTCGCTCCTCACGCTTCGGGCATCCCTGAGACACGTGGGGCGTATTGTCATGCGTACCCTGACATATCTAAAGGCAACAAACTGTCCGAAGACATTTAATATCTGAAAGTCACTGGGATGTTCGTAGACATCATTGTATCTGAAGGCAACTGTTTAATAACCGAAGGTATCCAATTCAATTACAAATCATTTAACAAGATATAAATATATACATATACATATAATAATGTACAATCGATATCTCATTAATTCAAACCCATTAACATATATCTAAATAGAAATATACAACCGACTCTAACTAAATCCTCACTGACACCAGCCCCTCTATCAAACCATAATTGAATCATAATGGCAGTCGCCCAAATGAAACAATAATAATAATAATAATAATAATCATAATGATAATAAGAATAACAATAATAATAATAATAATCATGGAAATCTCTAGAAATCCCCTAATCATACATTTAGTAGATAAAACCCCAAATTCTTTATGGCATTGAAATTACAACCGTACCGACCTTTATATAAACCAGTAACCATCATTCAAATATTTAATAAAGATAATAACCTTCGATGACCCATAGGACATTTATACCCATAATCGACATCCAAATATAAGTCAATACGTTATAAATACCATATTAATCATAGTAATACCCAATATCTTCTTTATCACACTTAATTTGATAACCCCAGAAATTCTCAACTTCCGTTCTCAAATCATACTCAACTTCCCAAACTAACTATATTGAACAATAAGCATATTCTTATAAAATCAATTTAATTAAAACTATAATCACTTATTTATAAACATACAAATAAAGCATTACTTTATAATATATAAAAATCATTCATAAATTAGACGTCTAATCACAATTTCCTCAAGTCCTTCTTGCTGTTCCCAAAACCAATCCATTATATCACATTCTATCCAGAAAACTAATATTAACAATTTATCAATTTAAAGACAGAACATATAATTAGATATAACAAAAACCCAGTCACTTAATTAAACCACTAATAACACCCACTCGACTAACCAACATTCCCAGACCCCGAGCCTTTCTAATTCATCCCAATCTTTTCAGCACTTCCCAAGAGACGAGACCGTCTCAAAAGACCCTTGGTCAATTGTTCGATCAAACTAGTCATAGTGGTCAACAGGGCCCGTGGGGCCCACGTCATTAGATTTCTAATCCAAAAGTTCCTATCTGTTCAACACCATCCCATTAACATGTCCCTGAGGTTTGGTCTCGATCGAGCGGTCGGATTTCTCACGATCGAACGATCGAACGGTTTTCATTAACCTAAACTTTAAGTCAATGATCCGAAGCATCCGGGGCTCTGATCCTCGATCCACTAGTTCCTACACGATTCTAGAGGTTCAAGGAACAACATATTTGAAATTGGAACCGATCCAAATATCGAACTAGGATATCGCCTATTAGGCGTAATATCCGATCGACTGTCATATGATATCCAATTTCAAATCCGAGCGTACCGTCGCTCTCGGGACGACGCAGGGATAATTTAGGAACGAATTTGGGCTACCACAAGTGGGCCTAAGCTCTATCACACGCGCTGGCAACGCGTTGGGTGTCTTGAGTAATTTTTCGGCGACGGAAAACTCTCGAGACAACCCACAATCCTTATACCTAATGACTCAGGGCAATTAGGGGAAGATTTTGACCTTGAGGACCGGCCAAGAACCGGCCGAAATCTAGCCGGAATCAATGAAACCTGACACCCCCCAAACCCTAGATTTTAGAAATCTCACCAAACCTCCAAATCAACCAAATCCAACCTCAAAAATAGCTAGAAATCGACAAAAAGCTTGCCGGAGTGGCCGAAATCTCACCGGGAAAACCAGAGAAGTTTCCGGGGCGATTTTTCCGTTACTGGCATCAATCCACCACGTTTTCGGCCGGGATCTTGGGCAAGCTGGAGAGAGGAGAGAAGGAGGAGTCGAACGGTGGTGGTCTCAGGGCTGGGCGTGGGCGGAAAAGGTGTAGGCGTCCACTAGTTCGAATGGAGAGAGTGTCGCGATTTTTAGGAGAGAGAAAGGCCCACGCACGTTCTGATTGGGCGCTGGGTATTTTAAGGTTTTTAAAATATTTTCTTAAATTACCATTATGCCCTTTTTTAGTTTGAGAGGTCGGATTTGAGCGTGCCGCGCGTCTACGAACTCGTTTCGACAAGCCGGACACAATGGCGCAACTCATTCCGCCAAATTCTTTCTCAAAATTAAATTGACCTTTTTGCCCCTTTAAATATTAGATTTTATTTTAATTCAAATTAATTGACAATATTTTATATAATCTCTTTTATTTTATTTTATTTTTCTAATTTAAATTTATTTAATTTCTTTTTAGGGTCGGGGTGTTTTACTTGGGGTAAAATTGTCTTTTACTTAAATAATTTAATGATTAATATTAATTTAGGAACGGGATATTACACAATCATATAAACATATCTGTAGGAACAAATATTTCAGCGACCAATGAACTGGTGATACGTGGAAGAGGGAAATTCACTATGTCAAATAATTGCCCTAATTAAATCATATTTAATTAGGGAATTTATAATTGATTTAAGATGAGAATATCTTCCTAAATCAAGGATAAGATTTCCATCAAACCTACTTGATTAATTCCATTCTCCTATTTTAGGGTAAAAATAATCCTAATTAAATAAGGATTATTCTTCAAACTCTAGAAGGCAAGAGCTCTATAAATACATGGCTACACAACACATACGAGGTACTTCCAAAACCCTTATAAAATTGTTGTCACATCTCTCTCTCTCTCTCTCTCTCTCTCTCTCTCTCTCTCTCTCTCTCTCTCCGCCCTCTCTCTCCTCTCTCACACGGCCACACATCTCCCTCACACATGGCTCCAGCCACCCGATTCTCTCGTATCATAGAGAAAACTCCGACCTTTGTTATTTTCGTATCTTCATAAAGATCATCTAACTAACTTAGGCATTGAAGGGCCTTTGGCCAACACAATCCGCGTGTGGTTTATTTACTCTAATCTTTTTCGCATGAAGAGATGAGGAAGAGAGAGAAGGAAGCTCGAAGGGTGAAGAATCTCTTCCGAATATTCTCCCGTGAGATATTTGTTCAAACATTTTGGTGCTTTTATTAAGAGCTTCAAAATATACTCAAAGCGTTGCTCTCAAATCTTAGGAATCCGTTTGCATCCATTCATCACTTAACCAAAGCCTTCCAAACAACCATGGTTGGAAGCATGCGCACGAGAAGCAAGACCGCCGTGATGACTCAATCCGCGATAGATCCAAGCCACCACGATGGACCGGTGACAAACCTAGCCATCGCTCAAGGCCGCCGAGATCACAGCTCCACATCATGGAACCATGATTTCCATCATGGCTCTAGTCGCTGCCGCTGCTAGTCCTCTCGGCCCCGGGGCCGAGAGCACTGTTCTGGAGCACCTCGTCACGCCTCGTAGTGGCCTCGAGGCCAGTACAAACTTGTAGTCGCAAGTGCCCACAGTCGGTTCTAGTAGCCACCATCCTCGTGGCTTCACAACTTGATCCGATGCACACCATCATGACGGCATTGCGGTGCATGGCGCATCAACCACTAGTCACGGCCATCTTGGTGTTGCCGCCAATTTTGGCTCTGTTGTGGAACAACTATATCCATCCTCTCCTTTGCCACCGTGTTTGATGTTTGCTCCATCTCACACCTCTAACGAAACCCTAGCACTCATGCAATTGGGCTTCACACAATTCTCTCCTATAAATCCTAGTAGCCAAGCAGACCTTAGTCTAAGAGTCAACCAGTTGACCTAGAGAGTCGATAACCAAGACCACTTAGTTGGTCAGCTCCTCAAGCATATTGACTTGGTCCGCAACCTTGGACTTGGATCCCATGGCAAAGAGAGAAGGATGGACGAACGCACCGGCAAGCAGTTCAAGAGGTCCCAAGTAGGTCGAGCATGTGCGAAAAGGCAAGGAGAATGACAAGAACGTGATGTTCAGCACCCAGCATGTTGTAAGCATCTATGATTCCCAACCGAGTAGATCAAGTATCCCATTGAGACTAGGTCCAAGGACCAATGTACATGCAAAACTAGGGGCACAATCCGATGTTTATACCTACTTGGGCCCTTAAGGAAGTGTTCACTCAAGGCTCGACCCACAAGGAGATCAGCCTCATAGCCCTTCACATGGAAAATGTGAAAGAGACTGCTCATTGGCCCATGCCGGTAGAGCAAATTCGAGGCCCCGAGCCACGGAAAATCCTTCACAAGCTCAATCCACAAGTACGCCGCGCAGGAAGGACAGCCAAACATAACACCCCTACAATCAACTAAGAGGTTGATTTGCACTCATATCAACCTTGAGGACCACGAATGACAAAAAAAAAGGATGCAATCTGATAGTTTCATGAACCTCGGGACTTTTTGTGATTAAAAAAACCATAAAGTAATGACCCATGTGACTTTGGACTTGTGTGACACAGTAAAGGTTAAATGTGTTTGACCCAAGAGGCCCAAAATTAGGCCACCAAGGGGTAGGTGCGGCATGTGGCTATAAGTCCACATGTGTTACAATCACCATCTAACATTAGGGTTTTCCAAGTTGGAAATTTGGAAGAGAGGAAGCAGCAAACCTTTCTCTAAAGACCATTTTGGCCGGCCACTTGGGGATGCTATTCTAGCACTCTTGTGCTCTCTCAAGTTCTCTTCCTCTTCTCTCTATCCATCCTTGGTGGGATACATATCTTTGTACCATTGGAGAATCATAGTGTAGAATCAAGCAAGGAGAGATCAAAGGCTTTACTTGAACACCTTACTAAGTTTCAAGATTCGCTCCACGGTAACAATACCTTAAACTCCTCTCTTTATATATGATTTAGAGAGTCTTGGTGCAAAATTTCATATGCCTAAAGGATACATAGGGTTTTCTTAGGATTGTATGAGTTCTAGTTTTAATCTTTCACTTCCGATTCTTTGTATTTAGTAGAATTGCATGCTTAGTAACTCATTATCTTATATTTCATTTGAGAAATGCCTAAGAACAAGTTTTCCTTTTAGGAGGTGATGGAGGTGGTGGTGGTGGTGGTGGATGTGGTTATAGAGGTAGCGGTGGTTGTGGAGGAGGGTATGGTGATGGAGATGGTGGTGGCAGTGGTGGGACAGAGTGTTTAAGAACTGCAAAGAAAAAGTAGACGAAGTCATTGTTAAAAATTAATGATGATATTACGAGTAAAAATTTCATTAAAGGCTTCTTGTGAAAGCAGCTTTTGAAAAGCAACTTAGAGACTGCTAGCTGTTGTCTGGAGGCCATTGCTTTTAAAATACTCATGATGTTTTATTTTTACCAAATTCTTGCTACTTGACTTTAAAGTGAAGTTGATTTTTAGTTGCAAAAACAATTCCAAACGCACATTTTTAGATGGCTATGACATAGTGTCTAGTGTTACATGGGTAATTTTTCGCTTAGTAAACACCCTTGTAATGGCACTATGCACCACGCACAGTCTCAGCCAATCCTCACGCACACACAACTACAAGGCACAACAGTCTTTACAAGGCAAAACCCCTAATCTTTTCTTACACAAAGACATAGAAAACTCATGCAAAGGCACTAGTAGATCTGCACACGCTTTGTTGTCTTACCTCTCCGCCTTGGCATGTCTACACTAAGGTACTTGTAGAAAACTAATGTAGTTGACAACCCCAACTGCCGTGGTTGACATATACACAACCGCTAAAATGCTTGCAGCTGACCTCCCACAATTTTTGCGCATTGCTGGCAGTCCTACAAATTGCTAGCATAAACCACCTTGCAGCGACATGTGTCAATGCTAGACATGTGCACGCCCCATGTCTTGTGCAAAACCATGGCCATGTCTACAAGCATACCCGAAGGTAACCGCCCGAAACCTTTCGAGTAACTACCCTTCGCCACATGGTGCACTCTGCCAACGCCACACACTCAACTCAACACATGTAATCTGCCATGTGTTGTTGTCGAGGCAAGTGCCTTGCACTCCAGGTGCAAGCTAAGCCCAACACATGCACACTAAGTGAAGCTCCGCTGCCAAACTTTTGCATGGCATTCGCCCAATCATTGGGTGTATTAGATACATGATACATCCAATTATTTTCCCAAGATCGTAGGAGAACTTACATATGCTTAATAATAAGGGTCAATTACATTTTGCACCCTTGTAATTTGGAGACTATATTTTAGGGTTTTCTCTAAAACCCAAATGCTTATTTGTTGTCCATATGACATTCGTTAATCCATGTAGTATCCATCTGCCATCTATGCAAGCAAAAGTAGGCCAACGGAGTGCTACGTCAAAACAGTTGACTTGATAGTTAAACTGACATAAGGGGCCAATCTCACAAACCACAAACTAGAAGAGTGGAATGTGTAATTAGTCTTTAAAAAGTAATAGAGATAGAAAAGGATATACAGGAGGAGGAACTTGATAGGCAGGGACCCCTTCACAACTCATCCTATTTAGATACTTCACAACTTTCTCAGTTGAAATTTATCTATTAGAATATACTGCAATTCTTTTTTCTTTTGTTTTTTCCATTTTGCTTTGGTCTTGACCAACAGACTACAGTTAGAACACAAGGGAATGGATCCCGCTCTTGTTGGAAAATTGGCTCACATTAAGGTTGCAAGCTTCGGGAGAAGCGACCGGTCGCAAGGAATTCGCGACCGGTCGTTTTGAACCAGATTGGGTGAAGTTGGAGAGCTGGAGAAATCGCAGGAAGCGACCGGTCGCAGGTTTTGGGCGACCGGTCGTATGCAGGCAGAGTGGCGCGCGACCGGTCGCATGTTTTGGGCGACCGGTCGCTTTCAGGCTGAATCGAAGTCCATGCTACGGTATAAAAGCGACCGGTCGCAAGTTCCTGGCGACCGGTGCATCCCGCCTGTGCTGAATGGTTTCCACGCGTTTTCAAGATGCTTTTTCACATGGGTCAGATCCCTACCCAACTCCATGTGCCTCCAAAAGTCTTAAATGAGTGCTAGGGCATATGGCAGCTACTAGGGAAAGTCTTAAACTACATTAAGTATAGAGTGGTGGGTTGTATGATTGCCTACCACTTATACTTTCCTTAAATCATGGATCTGGTTTTTAGGGTGGCTGGTTTGCCACATGTTAGAGACTTTTACAGGGTGGCTGAGGTTGGTGGGAGGCTTCTCACTTGTCTACTTAAGTGGGAAGTGCAGACATTACAAGGTGTGCCATGTGCCATGTGCTTGGTGCCAAGTGCTTAGTATTTTGTGCTTAGTGCTCTTGTGCTTGAGAGCTTAGTGCAAAGTGCTAAGGCCAAGGGAATCAGAAATCCAAAGGAGTTCAAAGGGCTAAGGGCTTGGGAGAAAGCCAAGGAAGCCAAGGAGAGAGAGAGCTCAAGGGTTGGAGTCTTGTAAGTCTAGAAACCAAGGAGGGAAACACCAAGGGTGAGAGAGTGTTCACAAGTGCATCAAAGTGTTGAGCAAGGGGTGAGAGAGAAAAGAGAGCTTGTGGAGAGAATAGAGTTCTAAGGGGGTTTTCTTTGTAAACCAAAGTTGTAACTGTTGGAATTTTGGCTCACATTGAGTATGCAAGCTTCGGGAGAAGCGACCGGTCGCAGGTTTTGGGCGACCGGTCGTTTTGAAGCAGATTGGAAGGCTGGAGAATTCGCAGGAAGCGACCGGTCGCGGGTTTTGGGCGACCGGTCGCATGAAGACAGATTCAAATGTGTTTGAATCGGTATAAAAGCGACCGGTTGCAAAGAACTGGCGACCGGTCGCATGCAGCCTGGGCTGAACTTTTTCCACGCGTTTTCAAGTTGCTTTTTCACATGGGTCAGATCCCTACCCAACTCCATGTGCCTCCAAAAGTCTTAAATGAGTGCTAGGGCATATGGCAGCTACTAGGGAAAGTCTTAAACAACATTAAGTATAGAGTGGTGGGTTGTATGATTGCCTACCACTTATACTTTCCTTGAATCATGGATCTGGTTTTTAGGGTGGCTGGTTTGCCACATGTTAGAGGCTTTTACAGGGTGGCTAATGATGTTGGGAGGCTTCTCACTTGTCTACTTAAGTGGGAAGTGCAGACATTACAAGGTGTGCCATGTGATTGGTGCCAAGTGCTTAGTATTTTGTGCTTAGTGCTCTTGTGCTTGAGAGCTTAGTGCAAAGTGCTAAGGCCAAGGGAATCAGAAATCCAAAGGAGTTCAAGAGGCTAAAGGGTTTGAGAGAAAGCCAAGGAAGCCAAGGAGAGAGAGAGCTCAAGGGTTGGAGTCTTGTAAGTCTAGAAACCAAGGAGGGAAACACCAAGGGTGAGAGAGTGTTCACAAGTGCATCAAAGTGTTGAGCAAGGGGTGTGAGAGAAAAGAGAGCTTGGGAGAGAATAGAGTTCTAAGGGGGTTTTCTTTGTAAACCAAAGTTGTAACCTATTCTTTCATGAAGTGAATTTCTCAAGGGGATCACCAAGAGGAAGTAGGCAAAGAGTTGGCCGAACCTCTATAAATCTTGTGTCACTTGTGCTTGGTTATTTTCTGTGAGTGTGTGTATGTGATTCATCCATCATTGTGTGTTACAAAGTCCATCAACAACAAGATCATTAGGGGAGTGCATTCAATTTGCACAACAGTAACCTATTCTTTCATGAAGTGAATTTCTCAAGGGGATCACCAAGAGGAAGTAGGCAAAGAGTTGGCCGAACCTCTATAAATCTTGTGTCATTTGTGCTTGGTTATTTTCTATGAGGGTGTGTGTGTGATTCATCCATCATTGTGTTTGTTATAAAGTCCATCAACAACAAGATCATTAGGGGAGTGCATTCAATTTGCACAACAGCTCTACCATAGCTGGAGCGGTATAATTGATAACATTTCACCATTCATACCGACAACGTACTGACGTACATATAATACAACATGCACGATTCATATGGAGGACATGGCGATATCCATATTCACAAAATATCAATAATATGGATGACACATATCAAGCATCCCACTCGAACTACAGTGGAGCGGCATACTTATGAAGGGCCTGGGCCATATAAGAGAGAGAGAGAGAGAGAGAGAGAGAGAGAGAGAGAGAGAGAGAGAGAGAGAGAGAGAGAGAGGCCGTTAAGTAATTGTAGGGGCTCCAATTTATTAATTTCAGGATCTTCAAAGCTATAGTAAATTATAACAAATTTCAGCGTATGTAACCAAAAATGGCCCACATAAAGAAATCACAAGTAACATATCTCGTCTATGATAATGACAACAAAAGTAAATAATTAAACCATAAGTTGCATGAAGGCTGCAAAGACAACGTCCATGCTAAGCCTCTTATTCTCAAGCAGTTTTCAGGGCGCATTTTAGATTGATCTGATACATAGAAGCCACCAGGATAAAACTCTCTCTTGCAACAATGATTTGTTTTACCAATCTATAACCTGCAATGCGAAACAATATTGACAATTAAAAAAAATGAAGAACAGTTAAAAGTTCAAAACCAAGATTTGTAGGAATAAGAATTAGAGAAATGTGTGCATAAACTTCTAATTAGGTCACACCCTTACATGAAGAGAAGAGAAATTCAACTTGTTTAGTAATGAGTGGGTGGTGGAGGAGACTCGTAATAATATGGTTTAGGAGGTGAAGGAGATGGTGGAGGCGGTGACTTGTAGACATAAGGAGGAGGTGGGGATGGGGATGGAGGTGGTGGTGACATGTAAACATATGGCGGGGGTGGTGATGGAGATGGTGGTGGTGGTGACTTGTAAACATAGGGAGGTGGTGGTGACTTGTAAACATATGGAGGGGGTGGTGAGGGAGATGGTGGTGGGGGTGACTTGTAAACATAGGGAGGCGGTGGTGACGGAGATGGGGGTGGTGGTGACTTGTAAACGTATGGAGGTGGGGGTGATGGAGAAGGTGGTGGTGGTGATTTATATACGTAAGGAGGAGGAGGTGACGGAGATGGTGGTGGTGGTGACTTGTAGATGTAAGGTGGAGGAGGTGATGGTGATGGAGGAGGAGGTGACTTGTACACATATGGTGGAGGAGGTGATGGTGAGGGAGGTGGTGGTGATTTATAAATGTAAGGAGGGGGTGGAGATGGGGAAGGAGGAGGAGGTGACTTGTAAATATATGGCGGGGAGGTGATGGTGAGGGTGGTGGTGGTGATTTATAAATGTAAGGAGGAGGTGGTGACTTGTAAACATATGGTGGAGGAGGAGATGGTGAAGGTGGTGGTGGTGACTTATAAATGTAAGGAGGAGGGGGATGGAGAAGGTGGTGGTGGTGACTTGTAGAGATAAGGAGGGGAGGTGATGGAGATGGGGGTGGTGGTGATTTGTAAACATAGGGAGGTGGGGGAGATTTGTACACATAAGGAGGAGGAGGTGATGGAGATGGAGGAGGTGGTGACTTGTAAATGTATGGTGGAGGAGGAGATGGTGAGGGTGGTGGTGGTGATTTGTAAACGTAAGGAGGAGGCGGGGATGGAGAAGGTGGTGGTGGTGACTTGTAGACATAAGGTGGAGGAGGTGAAGGAGATGGAGGTGGTGGTGACTTGTACATGTATGGTGGAGGAGGTGATGGTGAGGGTGGTGGTGGTGACTTGTACATGTATGGTGGAGGAGGTGATGGTGAGGGTGGTGGTGGTGATTTATAAATGTAAGGAGGGGGTGGTGATGGAGAAGGAGGTGGCGGTGATTTGTAGATGTAAGGTGGGGGTGGTGACGGAGAGGGAGGTGGAGGTGACGTGTAAATATATGGAGGAGGAGGTGATGGTGAAGGTGGTGGTGGTGATTTGTAGTAATATGGTGGAGTTTCGTGGTGGGGATACCCTGGGGGGGATGACTTGTAGTAATCTGGTGGTGGAGGATATGAATAAGCATAAGGCGTGTCATCACTAGCTACTACATTGGTGGTTATCAAGCATATAGCCAAGGCAAAAACCAGGCTTGGCCAAAGATTGGCCATTTTGAGCAAACTCTTAATCACTGAGATCAGAGGGTTATTTGTGAATGATAACTGAGGAGAACTTGGCAGGTTATATAGTGATCCCTTCAAACACAGAAGCATTTTTTTAATGTTGTTTGAAGTTTCCAACCTCTAACAAACCAATAACACAAAATCCTGCACAATAGTCTTCATGCATATGCACCTTGAAACGGTCTATATCAAATCATTCAAAACGAGTTGCAGTATTTTTCTTGTTTTGGTCAGACGAGTTGCAGTACTGAGAAACTTATAAAATACATATAAAACAATCCCAATATTTGACAAATTAATCGTGAATATATATATATATATATATATATAATTTTGAATTTGTATGAGGAAGTAGTTGAGATTAGGTTCATTTAAGAACCTTAATTTAGAACGTATCAACGTTGGTTGGTGTTAAAATATAAATCAATTTCATCAGCAATCTCATTCTGAAGTAGTCCTGCAAATGTACTGATATAAACCCGCACTGCATAATTTCTAGTAAATCATTGTCAGTAAAGTCTAACAGCCAATAAGCTCATTGCCCAAACACACCAAATGCCCTGCATATTTTATAACCAGAATTTTTCAGCCAGCACTAATATGATGAAGGCAAATTGCCTCCCTAACAATCACTAAAGTTTCAGTTTGACGTTTTCCTTTTTGCTTAATGGTTTGTGTAGAAGTAGCCGAGTGATTAGGTTCAGCTTTCCCTGTCACGTATGTATAAAGTCAACTTGCTTACTTTTCTTTTTTTCTATTTTTTTTTTTAAATATGACGATGTAGGGAATTAATCATTTTACAATGGCATAATTTGAAATGTGTTATTAGAAAAAAGTAATAACATGTAGGGAATTTGTAATAAACTACTAAAAATAGACATAACCTACTTTAAGCCTTCCCAAATGCATGTATTTCTTTTTCTTTTGGTCAGGCAACATGAATGTATTTATATTGAAAAGATAAAGTCGAACTGAATTTTTATTTTCTTTATTTTCTGGATTGCCACTCAATTTGGATGCCTGGAAAGAAAGAAAAAAAAACTTGTGTTGCTCCAAGCTTTTAGTAGTATGAAGTTAATCTATTATGCCATATAGGTAGCTAGAGGGCCAGAGGCACAACTTGTATCGTGGATTTAAAAAAACTTGCATACTACAAGGAATGAAGCTTTTCACACACACTATAACAAGGCGGAGGCACTTGAGGACAAGTGATGTCACTTGCCCCCGCTGAATTTTTTTTATTTTTAAAAGTACTATTATGCAGCCCAATTTCCTCTAAGTTAAAAGTACTTTACCACATGGATCATACCCAACAGCCCAAAAAACCTTACCAAGTGGGCCATACTCTATTTATTAGCCAAATTTCCTACAACTATATGCTACCCATTCCAAAAGGATTAGAATTATTATCATAATTACATACTGCCTTCAACCTAAATATTTTTTTTGCATTTTTTCTTGAATGATTGTTTGGTTGCATATATTGAGAAAGACATTTTTAATAGTATAGATGACGAGGTTGTTATGCAACGATTTCAAAATATAAAAACTCGTGAGGATAATTATGATTGTAATGAATAGACAATATGATTTTGTATCTTTTGATGTCTTGTGAGTTCGAAGTTTTTATTATTTATATTTTATGAGAGGCCCCCGGACACATGAAATCCTCGCTTCGCCACTGAACGTGTTATAGGGGTTCGAACCTAAGATCACTGATCTGCAATCCTTTTTCACTGGGTTAGACCCCATTGGTGAGCTTGCATCTTTTTGTAAACTATGGCCAAATTATAAAACTAAATTTGTTGTTTCTTTATTCAAGTTTATGGAATTCTTTTTCCCAAAACTTTATGGATTAAGTAAACATGGTTTTACATTTACATCTTTAAAGGCAATATATGGAATATGAGGAAAATACATTAAAATGACTTCTAGCCAATAGACTATTCAAAAACACTTTTCATATGGATGAAGGCAAAAAACATGAACTCTTGGATTCAAAGACGAACTTATGTTTTTCGAATGACGAAAGAAAACTTTACTACAATTTGGCCCTCTCCTAACATAGAGAGCTACAAGATTTAGTTAAAGAGAGAAAATAAAATAAAATAAAAATAGGAAATTACTTAAAATTTCTCAGAGAAAAGAAAACAATTGCAAAGGTTTGTAAGTCGTTTTACACACACATTATAAGTCTTCACAAACTGAAGAATTATTTTTGCTGTAGCAACGTCATGCCAAATTCACAAAGAATGAAATAAATTGGCAATACATCAAGATAAGGAAGTTTTTGTTTTTGTTGGTGAAGAAGATAAGGTCATATTGGTAATATATTAAAGAAAGAATTAAAATATAACTGAAACTGCAAATGTTATGTCATTCCATGTTCAGTAGGAAATGTCATGCATGATATTATGATTATTGTTTTTAAATGACCCCGCAGCTGCAGCCTGCACTGTATCTTGGACTTGTTCATCACCAAAGCTGTCTCTAGCTTGGGTGTGATATGGACTGCACAACAAGAATGTGGAAGAAGCAAAGGTACGTGTTTTATGACCAAGTATCTACGGTCAGTCCTCTATAGGTACATGGGAACCATAAGTGTCTATGCACACGTGGACGATTTTTAACTGTTGATGCATGTAAATCAATCTTATCAACAATCAAAAACCTCGTCCACGACTGATCTTAACAAAAAATTTACACCCGATAAAGGAAACAAAGATGAAAAGACTTTTCATTACATTCACTCTAAAGATCCAAATAGACAGAATTTATCATTTCCTAATGCTTCAGAAGGAAAACAAAAACAAACAAAAGAACCGCCACTAGCGACTAATTGGTCAAATGTTGTGATATTATTTTCTAGTTTGAAAAATTCAGGCATTCCAAATTATGTTATGTCAATTACCTACTAGATACTTAAATACTGTCTCCTCATTCTCAAAAAAATTATATTAAAATACTGACTCCTTGGAAAATAGAGAATGAAAAAGGCCAAGTCTATTAAAGAGTTGGTGATGATAATAATGACAATGAGATAAAAGGGTAGTAAACTGAAGGTTTCCTGATACCAAATCATGTCACCATAATACACAACTATTCATAATTATTGCTTTTTATTATAATCATTTAATCATCATAATACTTCTGATTTACACAAATTACATGCATATCTAGTAATTGGTTGGTTAGTAGAAACATGAGAAAGACTATACAGTGTGGTATAGTATGTACTGCAGTATATGCCAGTAGTGTTTACTAAATACAGGAAAACAGAAACTAACAATCAAATACTAAGCTTGGCGCGGAAGTCTGAGCTAATAATTCCTGCGGTAATTTCATCCAAACAAGCCATCCGTATTCGTTCCGGCGTCGCTGGATTATCAAGTGGAAACCACTCCTTAGACCCTACTTCCACTCTCGCAGCTATGATTGCATCCTTGATGGCAAAAAAGACAGCCGAAGCCAAGAAAAATGGTGGCTCACCAACTGCTTTGGATGAGTGGATCGCCTTCACATTTGGATGTCCCTGTCAATTAGCAAAGAAAACGTCACACAGGTCAAGACTGTTACTTGCTTTAGATTGAAATCAATCATTAGAGCCAAGTAAATTCAATTTCTATAATTGTAAATGTAAACTAAAGAATTACAGCATAACTTACCCATCGAAAAAATGTTGGGTAACCTGTTTTTAAACCGTTGTGTTCGTATGGCATAACTTAGCATCGAAAAAAAAAGAGATAGGGAGGGGGAGGGAGGTATGATGTTCTAATAAATGAAATCCTAAACAGCTTCCATCCAGGTTTGATAATGTTTAATTTTTAATTTTGGGATAGGATACACAATAGTTATATTAAAATAGGGAAGTACAATCAAAGTGGAGCGGGAATCTACAAAAGATATCACCCTCTAACTACAAGAAACATAATATCGAGTTGAGAGCACAACAAATAACATCACAGCAGCCATCCTAACAGAAAAGAAAAAAGTAATCAGCCAATCTAAATGGAAGCTTTTGAGAGAGCTGAATAATTTCCCTAAATTCATGTGTTCTCTCTTCTATTTGGTTCAAGGATTTCTACACAATAATTAATCAACCAACCTCATTAAACCCCATTTTCTCACAATATATTTAATCAACCCCAAACGATTTCTTTACACAGACACCGCAGACAAAAATTCCCGACAGCATCTTGTATCAAGCACCTAGTCTGGTAAATTATAAGTTGCCTTTTGATTAACACTTTTCAGTAGAAAATAAGTTGGCAGATAACATGTTAAGACAGATATACTGAATCCCACCCATAACTTGATCCAGAAAAATTAACTTTCAGAAGTAATTTATAATTTATAAATGCCCTTACAGAGTAATGAGCATACCTTCAGAAGTGAAACACTAAATTTGAAGGGGACATCATTTATGGAAGGAATTTTGTAAGTTCCAGGTCCACATGTGTAGAGGCAACCTGGGGAGATCCACTTATGAGCAGAATCACCCCACTTTAGTTCTTCTAGAGCTACCCATCCCAAACCTTGTATAAAGGCTCCTTCGATCTGCATTAGAAGCATAGCATAATTGATAAGAACATTAAAAGGAATAACTGTTCTAGATATTAGTTATTGCAATCGAAATTAAATATATCACCTTGTTCAACCCTCCCTTCCCCAATTTTATAAAACAACACTGAATAACAGCAAGATTGACATTCACAAACTAGATCAGGAAACTGTTAGCGTGTTCATTAGTTTAGATGACAACAGCAATATCATGAATAGAGTGAATAGGTTACTGACTAATACTTAACATCAGTAGCAGCTCATTCAAGCATGTTGCATGGACATTTCATCATTCGGCCAAAAATAAACATTAAATCTCTGGTAGGTTCTTAAATGATCTCCATTTTCTCACAAGAAATGGGATCATTGTGGGCCCCACAAGAAGTTCTAACCCTATTTGGGTCAATTCTTGAGTCCATTTCTGTAGTATATCTTACTTTCTTGGAAAGTTATTCCTATAATCCTATTGCAACAAACATTCCAAAAAATGGGCTTACTTAATGATAACTTGAGAGTGAATGTAGTTTTCTTTTTATAAAAATGATTCTGCTGCAAGTTACAGCAAAGAATCCTCAATAATGAGGTTCACTACATGTAGCTTGAGATAGGGTTAAAATTCCCATATTCTTCACGGATGTTTATTTATGCGTAAAAGATATTGACATTTTAACGAAACTGATAAGGAAAAGGGAGAAAAGCACCTGCCCAACATCAATTGCTGGGTTGAGAGAGTATCCAAGATCCAAGAATATGTTTGCCACCCTAGTGTGAAAATCTCCAGTCAATGTGTCAACTTCAACCTCAGCAAAAGCAGCCCCATAGGTGAAGTACCTGAATGGGTTCCCTTTACCAGTCGTCCAATCAAAGTCAATTTCAGGTACAATGTAAAACCCATGAGCAGAAAGATCTATCCGCGCCACATAGCATGCACTTGCAAGCTGACAATAATTGTGAAAAATGAAGGTAACATAAATTTCGTATCATAAAAAATTCTCAGTGCAAGATTGCTTGCACAAAGGATTTATGGTTCTTTGGAAATAACACATGAACAACAAATTTCAACAGACTGTCTATAAGATTCAAAACTTCAGAATCAGTTCTTTTATCACTTATTCACTTTTTACAATTCCCGTGTGATACAACTATGTTAGCCAAGCATCTTCGTTGACCTATTTAACTTTCTTCAGAAATCTCCACAGACGAAGTGATTTGGATGTCATAGTCTACATGGAATGTTCTTGTGAAACAAATGAAAGAGAGAGGGCACCATATTTAAGCATTTGGTTGGTTTTATGCAGTACATAATCAAGAAATCGTCATACTTTGAATGATACTCTTAGGTAAAGCTTCAAACCCTGGGATTCTTGTGCGGCGAAAAGAAAATATCCAAAGCGAGGCAAACAAAATCCAGAATTAAAAGGTGAAGTCAGATGTCAAATGGAGAATCAGATTAGTCAATACCCACCTCTTACTACACGAATGATATAGTTGGAATTTGGAGCAAGGTGTTTCCATTATTCAGATTCAATATAAGTGCCTAAACATGTAAAAGCTTGGTAGAACGTGAAGAAAGATAACAACAATAACAATTATCAACAAGATGAAAATGCTTATTTTACTATTCTCCTGACAGTTTTATATTTATTGATTTACTTGTAATACATTAAAGCTGTTTTTCTCTCCTCTTTTTTAATTGTAATTATAAGTGACTTCTTTGTTTTGGGAACACTTCAGATAAGTAACTTCTACACCATCCAAAATTGTTAGTCATTACTCCTCAAGGGAAAGGACATGAACTCTTCTTTGAAAGAAAACAATCACAAAATATGCCATGCTGTATTATGTGAGTAGAAACTATGACAGCATGAGTACCTCAGCAAAAGAGCTGAAATTTTGTTGTGAAGCAATAGGCTCCATGCGCGCCTTAATTTGCTCACATGCGTCCAGAACTGCAGCTCCATACATGTCAGAACTCGCAGAAGCTGCTGTTGGTGATGAATTAGGGACCTAATTTGGCAGCAAACATGAAGACAACAAAATATGAGCATGGGCATCAGCTGTTTAGGCATATACAAATAATAAAGCAATAGACATGGAAAGGGAATCTAAATCAGTTACTCATACCAGAAAAAATTTCGAATATTAATTGAATAGTAATCCAGCCATGCCCACAGATAATTACAGGCTCAACTTTGTTAGATACATTCTCTTAAATTTTAATACTATCAAAAGTCATTCCAACATAATTGCAGCAACAACACTTCAGCAATGCCCCTGACATGCTCATGCAATAAACTTCTCGGAGAATCTTTGAATCTCACATCGGAAAATCTAAGCCTCACAAAGTAATCTATAGATATTGGACCCCTTCGTTTGTTGCCAATTAGTTTTGGGTTGGATGCCCTAATTCTAAAATGGTACGGGAGCACGTTCCATTCACGTGTTGGGCAAATTGAATTATGTGTTGGAGAATGTAGAATCCCACATTAGGAATCTTAAGCGTTGCATGGCAATTATAAGAAGTCGGTCCTCTCCAGTCATTACCAATTGGTTTTAGGGTTGGTTCTCTAATTCTAACCAAGCTTAAGAATCACTTGCGAAAGGCTTCTCCCCCATTATCCCCATCTTACATGTTTAAAATGTTGATACATCAAAATCTTTTTACTTTAGCTTTAGCTTAGATGAACCCCGTGCATTTTACTGTACTTCATCTCGCATTAATCGATGGTGATTTCAAAATACATATCTGAATACCTTTCTAAGAATGAGAGCACTAGACCTTTCTAATATCGGATTAGTATAAACAATATGCAAAATCTAAGCAATATACCAAAGTGAACCTTTTTTATTTCAAGATAATGAAACACTGTCAACTACCTTGTCAGTACTTGTCTCTGATATAAAGACAGAACTGAGAGGGATATTGAAGGCAGAAGCAGCGACCTGAGCAACTTTTGTATGCAAACCTTGCCCCATCTCAACACCTCCATGTGTGACTAAAACAGTTCCATCCGTGTAAACATTAACAAGAGCACCTGCCTAAGGCACATTTAGCATACCTGATCAGGATTCTGATTGCATGATTATGTAGTATATATGAAATTAAAATAATGGAATCAATTTTGAAATAAGAAAATAGACATGCCCATTAAAATGGAACAACAACACAAACTAACTTACTTATTTAGCAGCAGTTTGATTTCTATAGTCACACTGAGAGAGAAAGGGGTAAATGCATCTCTAAAATTTCGAACGCTGATAACATAATCTAAAACTATCCAAACTATAAATGTGACAAAGGCTTGTCACAATACTGAGGCTTCCAAATCTATACGATCAACTTTGATGGCTTTCCCACCCAAGTGGAAACTCTCCTTTTTCAAATTGGATGGAGTTCATTGTTTTAGGTAAGAGAGAGTTAGGGTGGATAATATATGTAGCATCCTATAGGCTATAGCCAGTTGATATACTTGAAAACGACATAATACTGTCACAGACATCATAGGAAGACATTTTAAGTAGGATGCCTATGACAGAAAGTTCTTATCCTTTTCAGTAACGCAAAACTCAGAATCAAGAGGGAGGGATATGTCTGGCCATACATCTTATACTAAAATAAACCCTTAAAAAATCCTGCACTTGAAAAATCTATGTTCGTAGCATGTTTTAGACAAGATAGTTAAGTCGGAATAAAATCCTGTATTTGTCAAAGCTCTAGTTTTCTAACAGATTAAAGAGAGAGAAATCAATTAAATCTGGAACCAAATAACATTTTGTGAATATTACCTGGTTCATAAGCTTTAATGTAAATGATATGCCAAACTTCGTTGGAACCATGGAAATACCACGCTTCCTCCACCGATTTTGAACATTAAATTGGTCAACTTCGTAGCGAGCTTTTGAAAATTCACAAGATAACTTTAGTTCATTCCATAGCGGACCCAGTGTACAGTGTTGAAGTTGTTGACCATAATGCAATATAGACCCTTCACCTTGAAAATTAATTTCCTGAAGGAATGTGATATTACAAGCTCCTCTCAGAAGGAATATGATGGTTATGGAGTAAAGGTGCAGGGGAAACATAAGAACTACAACCTGATAAGATTTCTTAACTTACTCTTATCTCTTCGGGGCTTTTTTTGAGTTCTGCAGCAATCCTTTGAATCCAATTTTCAGTAATAAGCATACCTTGAGGACCACCAAATCCTCGAAAAGCAGTGTTACTTGGAATGTTTGTGAAGCAAACCCTTCCCACAATCCTCACATTTGGAATCTCATAGACATTATCTGAGTGAAACATAGCACGTTCAAGCACAGGAAGAGACAAATCTAGTGAATTTCCACCACTATTGTAGATTTCAAGATCCAGTGCCAACACCTTTCCCTCATTTGTAAATCCAACCTATGTCAAATTACATATTCCATCAATACCTTTTTTTTACAACACATGTTATGTAAATTTAACAAAGCAAAAAAAAAGTAAGCCATCAAAACAACAACAGTATAATTATAAAAGAAATACTCTTTGGGCAAACAAGAAAACAATCAGGTTACAGAAGTTCTGTTAACGCATAGTAAAGGAACCATGGAAGGGCCCAAATTGTTTACTAGATACCAAAGTCCCACTATATGGCATGAGAACTCTTTTCTTCATTTATTTTATATAGCTTATCTTTTATCTGACAAAATTATGAATAACAAAAAAAAAAGTGAAAAACAGAAAAAGCTTCTACCAACATCAGATTGTAAAACATACAAGACATAAATGTTAATGTCCAACAGAAAAGTCCAATTATAGCAAAAGAAGTCAACCTTGTACTTTCCAAGAAAGCTATGGCGTTGCCCAGTTATCATCATGTCTGTGTCACGGTCTAATGTAATTTTAACTGGACGATTCAACAGATATGATGGTACAGAGGCTGCAGCAGCAACAAAAGCTGATCTAGTCTCCTTGCCACCAAAACCACCACCAATCCGTTTAGTTTTACAAACTACTTTTGACATTGGAAGACCAAGAACATGAGAAACATATTTCTGGTGCTTCTGAGGGGCCTGCACATTGACATAATCCTGTTACATTTCTGTTAAAAATAAAGTATTAAAAAAACATCATAGATATTTGATTGACACTAGTCCCTAACAAACTTTTGGACAAAAGACTCTGCATTCACATAAATACTTGTAATACATACAACCGGTATTTAAGGTTCAAGAATTAACATGAAGAGAGAGAGAGAGAGAGAGAGAGAGAGAGAGAGAGATTACGGTGTCTGTGCACAAATATTAGAAAGAAGTTGGAAAGCTATACAAAAGGCAAGCCCAAGACGAAAAAAAAGGGTCTGTGAACCCTACCAAAGCATCTGGTCCAAATGAAAGGATGAGTGAATTTTTCAGGGTTTTGAGAGGTGGTTAAGGTGGCTAGGTGTAAAAGCTTCTTCCACCAGGGTAGGCTACATAAAAGCTGAATCACACTAACATCATTCTGATCTCCAAGGGTCTTTGCCTCAATGAATATGATGCAATTTCACCAAATATGTCGCTGCAATGTTCCAAACAAAGTCATCTTCGAGGTGTTGACCAATACAATTGAAAGGGGCATCAGTGGTAGGTAAGCTTCTTTGTGCATGCAGGCGTGCCAGTTTGCTAAATAATAGATAACGTCATGATTGTCAGTGAGCTTCCACATGTGATGAAGGGGAAGGATGGTTTCTTATATGTTTAAAGGTGCATGAATTGTTTCTTATATGTCATTTTCTTTACTGTCAAACTGACAGAGGGCAGAAATTGCAAAACAGAGCAAACACTAGGGTGGACATAGTAGATTTTGAAGGTCATGGTGCAAAGAAGAAAAACAACTCAAACCACAGGGGTGTAAAGTGTAACTAACCCTTTCATTTTCCTATATATCCAATTGACACACGCTAGCTGCTTACAAGATCTGCTGGCTAAATATGGTTGTCTCAAAAACCAGACTCCTTCCTACACACGCTGCTTAAAAGCAAACACTTCCCTAAGTGCTTCACTTAATTGGAGGATGGCTTGTGAACAGCGCCCCATCAGGGGATACCTTAGTTTATTAGAATAAAGTAGAGTCTTAAAAGCACGGCTTCATGTTACAGGGCACATATAAGGGTAAGAGATAACCCATGCTTATGTAAATTTCATAGGTTTTATTAGGTGCTATCACCAAGGAGGGAGGATGTCCAACATGTGGCTAATTTAGTTGATCATTGACTATTCATTGGAATACAAGGATTTTTTAGCACTAATTTGTACCTAATGGACCCCAAGCCATTTTAGAAGTGCCCCTGAGCAATCTGGATGTCTCTTGTTTCATTAAAAACAAAAACTTATCAAGAAAGGAAAACGGAACAACTAAATACTGGCACATGGGTCATATCTAAACTGATTCAAGCAGTAATCTTTCGAGGGTTTATAGAATACCTGAGTGGATGAGATCATATGAACTTCGTTGCCACCATCCATTGTCCATATCACACTGCTTTGTGGCTCCAAATAGAAGTGTTCCTGTCCTCCCACTCGAACTTCCCCCTCTATAACATTGTCACATTGGCGTGATTGAAAGCAAAGATCCACATCCCCTTTTGTAAAACACCTCTCTGTATTAGGATGGAAACTATTGGCATTGATGGCATCCTGTATTGATAAGATGGCTGGGAGCTCTTCATACTCAACAAGAACCTTCCTTGCTGCTAGTTTTGCATTTTCATGTGTATCAGCAACCAACACTCCGATAACCTGCATAAAACCATGGATAAAATCATAAAAGAGGAGAATCAGGTAACACAGCACTAAATATACCATACAAGGAAGAATTTCATCATGCCTATGTAGCATTTGGTCCATGCTCAATAATTTTCCATGTCATTTCATGTGATGAGTCAACTTTCTGAATTGTAGAATTATCTTTAGAATACGGCAAACCATCAAGTGATGTTTTTTATGGGTCCATTTTACACCACAAATCATTCTCAAAAGTTAACGATTCCATTATATTGTGGGCTAGAGAGAGAGAGATTTGTTAACCAACACACCTGACCTACACAAGTGACAAATTCTGAAGCAAACAGTTCCTCGTCGTAAACAACTGGTCCAATTTTATTATCAGCTGGAACATCGTTAGCAAAAAATATTCCTGCAAACCCAGGTGATAACTTTGCTCTAGAACCATCGATTGCAAGTATACGAGCATGAGGCTTTCTGCTGAGTATTAAAGCAGCATGCAAACCATTACGAGGCAACGGTGTGTCATCAGAATATTCTGCCTCTCCTGTAACCTGGTAGAAATTATCAAATCAGTACAAACATCAAATGCTACTCTCTACAAGAAAAAAAAACTCATGCACTGTGCACAAAATTATACAGATTGACAGGGCAAAAAAAAAAATATTTGATGCCATTTAGTATCACTTTCAATATTAGCCTAGCAGCAGAGAAGATTTATCCTGTCCAAATCTCGAATGTCATTGTCAATGATCTTCATCCTTGTGCGCTTTGATTTTCTTCCTGTGAAGGGAATTCTAGCTCTTCCAGAGTGGTATCTCACTGATGGCTCGGGCCCCCCCGGAAGGGGGCCTTCTTCGCCTTCCACCTAAGCTGCGCAGGAAAGGCCCAAAGCCAATCCCAGGGAACAGTGAAGCTTCATAGGGTCTTTCTGTCCAGGTGCAGGTAGTCCGCATCTTCACAGACATGTCTATTTCACCGAGCCTCTCTCCGAGACAGTGCCCAGATCGTTACGCCTTTCGTGCGGGTCGGAACTTACCCGACAAGGAATTTCGCTACCTTAGGACCGTTATAGTTACGGCCGCCGTTCACCGGGGCTTCGGTCGCCGGCTCCCCTGTCATCAGGTCACCAACTTCCTTGACCTTCCGGCACTGGGCAGGCGTCAGCCCCCATACATGGTCTTACGACTTTGCGGAGACCTTATTTGGATTGGAATGGCATCGTCATGTAATTCTGTTTTGTTGTTTTGCTCTTAGTCATGTTTTTTCGTGTTTTAAAGGTAGATTAAATGGATTTTTTTCGGCCACCTTGTTCCCTGTGTTGTGAATATCTTTTATTAATGAAAGCTGTGTTTCTCATATAATGAAGAAAAAAAAAATCACAATAGCCCATTCCTTAAGGCAGAAGGTTGACCTCACAAATTTTGTCATTGGTTGTCTCATTGCAGTAGGAGCTAAGAAGTAACAAGAATACAACCACAGACATCATGTAACACTAGCTCAGATTCAAGTATAAATGATTGTGAGAGTGGTTCACGCCTGGAACCTGGAATTGCTTGAATTTTGTTTACCTTTTTACAATTGGAGTCTCACAAGAATGGTAAGCCTGACACTAGTTTTTGGTAGGCATTGCAAGGGTTTTAGCAGTAGGTCTCAAGAACATATTGCTCCGATACCATGTTGAAAAAGAAACTTTAGAAATGGAAAAGATCTTTGTATTTCATATTCAAATGAAATGAGAACCCTTAATTGAAGCTAACAACTGTGGACTAAGCTCGACCTTACATCCGATAGTAACTTTATTTTACCCGAGTTACCTCTAGGCAGCATCCCTTTTTCGTCTCCTGCTTTGTAGATAAGATAGCATTTAGGCAAGTTTCTAGCATGATAAAAATCTTTTCAAATCTTCCCACTATAAGTTTAAACCCTTCCCTTCACCGCCCAAGGTTCTCAATATCAAATTCTGTTAATCTAGGTTTGAGAAAATTACAATTAAATAATTGGTATATCGGAAAAGATAAAAGTATTATTTCCAGTACAACGAAGTACATACCTGAAGTCTTGCTGATAAATGAACCTCAGGAGACCCAACAGCTGTCCCATGTTTTGTAATTTCATAGTCTTGAGTTCCTATAACAGGTGGCCGGTGAAATGATTGTACAGCAGAAAGATGGGATAATGGTACTCTCTCCTTAATGCAATGATCCCCTTCCATCTGATGAGAAACCCAAAGAAAAAATTTGAAGAAAAAGCTAAGGGTCAAAGATTTACGAAACTCCACCATCCCACCAGGAGCGTCATCCTTGAGCAATACATCTTTTTGCAGGACTTTCAAAGCACCCTGCAACAGCTCCTTATTCCAACACTTTCCACTGAGAAAATCTTTTGTTTTTGTTGCAGAAAGAGAGAGTGGAGCAACTCCACCATAAACAATAGATGCATCAGACACAACCCTACTGTCACCTCTTTCCTCAAGATGAACACGAATTCCAGCATTCACTATCGCTATATCATCGTCCCTTCTGTGAGCTTGCTTAAATTCTTTCACATACTCAAAAGGCCTAGTCCAAGGTAAAAATACAGAGAGCAAAATTTCACCACTTGCCAAATCAACCTTACGATAACCCAGGAAAAACTTTTCTGCCAGCGTCGTTCTAATGTTCCCTTTGCAATCAATAATTCGAAACTTTGCCCTAGAGGCTATCCAAAGAGGGTTTAAGTCTGATATTGGACTGGCCGTACATATATTTCCACCCACACACGCAACATTTCTTATTTGCATCCCAGCAAACCATTTTAATTGTTCAACTAAGGCCTTACAAGACGAAGTTTCATGAACTGCACGTTCTGTTATGACCTTTCTTAAAACCTCAAGTAGTTCAGAAAGTCTTACTGCAGAACCTATCTCTATGCCATCATCCTTGATATTCAATATACTGAGTTCAGATACATGAGTAACCGAAATCAATACCCGATACTCAATTTTCTTAAACCTCATTTCAATTCCTACCTCAGTATTACCTACCAATAATTTTGCATCTGGAAATTTTTGTTTCAACTCTAGCACTTGTTTAAGTCTCAAGGGTCGAAACCACTTTAACCCGCTAAAACCACTCAAACTTAAATAAGTTGATTTTCTCAATAGTAGCTCAGGAGGAAAAATAAACTCCTTGTCTGTGTATGAGCTTCCATCAATTTCACTGTACGAGACAGGTTCATACCTCTCATCGTCACAATTACCACTTTCATGAGTGGTGCATGAACTCTCACTTTTCAATCCACACGAACAGGGCTTTCCAGTTGAAGGGCACACAAACTCACCTCCTTCACGGCTTAGCGAAGATATATCAATGTATGGTGTATCATTTGTTTTGGCAAATACACGAAAAGCCTCAACAATTGGTCTGTAACCTGTGCATCGACACAAATTTCCTGCAAGGCATTCTTCAATCTGCTCCTCACTAGGTGGTTTCTGACTTGACCTTAACAATGCATACATCGACATGATAAAACCAGGGGTGCAAAACCCACATTGTGAACCATGAGATCTTGCCAATGATTCCTTGAGAACATGAAAGAAAATGGAAATAGGTGAGAATCTCAATAAGGCAAATTTGGTTACTATATGATACCCCCAAAGAAAACAAAAATTCAAATATATTTTATAAAAGCTCATCTTGTAATTTCAAAATAATATTGATCAAACAAAACACTATTTACTGGGCTCATTTAACAACACTATTGATGCGAAGAGGACAAGAAAATGGTTCGGGTAACTCCTTCCCCCACTTTCTTTCCCCTCCATTTCTGAAAAAAACATGTTTAATTCATGAACTAAATTTTAAGTTTGCATGCATTCTATATTCTTTACTGTATGTTCAAGTGAATTCTAGCCTAAATTTTGAGGATTTTCAATTCTTGGAGCACAGCCACTCCCTAATATTCCATGAATGGAGATTCCATAATCGAGAATCCCCCTCCAGGACCTTCTCCAATCTCAAAAAGCAATTCAGTATAAACTGATTTGTCAGATATATTGGGTCACAGGCTCATAGCCGCATATGGTGTTTCTCCGATCAGACATCCCCTCATTCACCCAAAAGAGATTGGCTGAATTATCATAAATTGGACGCATGAAGTGGCGAATCAATTTCTTTGTCTTATGGTATATCTCAGTACAAAAGGATGCTACCAAAGATCTGTATTTGCAGTCAAAAAATTCCTTTCTTACGCAACGCAATTAGAGCTGGAACGCTTTAAGTGCATATTGATACAACTGGAGCAGGTTACCAGAATTATTTGCTTTCTTTTCTGTTCTATAATGTTTTTCCAAAATTGTACAGCACTCTAACTTCACATCTTTTGTGACTTTTAGAAAGGTTGCAAACCATGGTGAGTGAGCTAAGCGATGTTTAATCCTGGAAATACCTTCACTGCATTGTAGATTACATAATATCCTAAGTGATGTTTAAGCCTGCAAAATACCATCACCTAATTGTTGGTGAGTGTGAGCTAAGTGATGTTTTCACCCCTTCAATTTCTTTTGAATACTTCCTATAAAAATCATTCCTACTCATGGTTGCTTACAGAAATACTCCCAACCAGAAGTTCTTAAGAGTTCTTTTTCCAAAAAGAAAATTTTCAAGAGCTGTTGACCAAATAAACAAATGCACCTGACAGTGGAATGCACGAAGAAAAAAAAACTACAGACAGATACAGCAATAAGAAAGGCAGGTCAATAGGGGAATGTACCTTACAGCTACTGGGTTGTGGGATGCACCTTGGAGCTACTGATGATCTCAGCTATGGGGGTTGTGGATTAGGGGCTGCTGAAGTGAGGCTGGGAATTTGTTAGATTTGGAGTAAATATCTGGAGGGATATAGACTTAACAGCAGCTGGGCCTTTTGATTTTGTTAAAAGAAAAATCAATAACCAAGGAAAAATGTTGTTGTTTGACATCAGTAATTCAGAAATAAATCATGCGCCCAACAAGCTTGCTTCAATTGTGCATAATTAGCAAGAGCCATACGCTTCTTTAAAGAGGCGTAATTCTCTTTGCATTTTACTTAAACAGATGAAAGCCTTGGTTGTTCCTCTATCGCCAAACCCCTTGATTTCACTTTTTAAATTCCTGGTAGACAGTAAAAGGTAGCTTTCTCTTCCTAAACTCATTTTTCTAAACTAGGCAATCCTTTACAATAGCATTACTATTAGACAAAAAGTAATAATGCATATATACAGAAAAGAAAAAACAAAAGAGAGGCAGCATATATTACTTGAACTGGATGCAAGCCCTGTTTGTGGCTCCCTAGTCCTTCCACCGTAATTACATGCATCCCTTCTACAGAATACAAAGGAGCCAAGCATGCATTGACAGCATAGTGCCTGAAAGAAGATTTTCCAAACAACAATAATTTCAGTTTGATCCTCATGTATGGACTCCGATAACAAGTACGCATGTGCATACACTTCAGGTGTACATATGCACATGTGCACGTGCATGTTTATTCAAGAGAAGGAGATACTCACAAACATTTCTTCCGTTCTCGGTCATAATGGGAAACCATAACAGTGCAAGCACCACAACCACCTTCACCACAACCAAGCTTTGTCCCCGTCAAACCTTTATCTTTATTGCCACAAAGGCAATAGAAATTCTAATTAGGTTTTTTCAACATAAAGAACCCAAAGTTTGTATCACTTACATAAAGGACATTATAAAAGACAATGGACAATAAAATCTTGCAGATAACAGCAATTAAGAATGCACAAGATATGATATGCAGAGCAAATATTAACCGTTCTGAAATTTATTGAGAACAATCAACTCCATAGGTCAAGATTACTCTTGTTCATAAGAAACAAACATTTTCATTGAAGAGAGAGAAAATATTACAACACAGTGGACAAGGCGTTCCCTAAACTACACCCCACTAAAGAACAACAAAACAGAAAACCAATGAAAACAAAACAAAAGAACAAACTAGTATAAAACAGCACTCCAATAAAAAATAAAAAATTAATTAACATGAAAGGACCAATCCTTAAAATCTGAGCAAACTGAAGCTCATAAGGATGGCCATAAAGAAACTCTGAACTACAAATGATCAGCATTCTCCCCCTCTAGCAACCTCAGAATGTCAGTCATTTTTTGCCATCAAACAACCCAAAATATTGCCAACACAGCACATTTTCCTAGCACCATGCCCCTTTTCCTCCCTCCAAAAACATAGGCTTCTAACAAATTAATGCATCGCAAGTATCCAGGATTGTCGAATTCAATTTGGACCCCTAAAGAACCAAACTAGAAGAGAACGAAAAGAGTATACATTAGTTGCCGTAAATAGGACGTGTAAGAGAAAAATTCTTGACAAATCCAGCTCCCGAACTCTCCTATCCTGCCTAGATGAGACCAACATCACATTTTCTAGAACTTAAAGTATCTCAGTTAGCTCTCCCAACTCCAAGTCATTTAAGTTTCTTCGAAACCCAAAGCCCCAAGACAAAGGAAAAGACAAAAAGCTCAAACAAAAACTAGCAATAGAAGCATTATGAGATCTTGTAAGAACCAAACAACCTTGACAGAATACAAGTAAAGAAACCCATCAAAAAAACTAAGCCTGACAAACAAACCAAACTAATCTGAGCTCAAATTTGTCTCCTCCCACACTTCCTGAGCAGCCAAACAAACAAAGTGGGCAAAACCAATTGCAATTCCAGCTTTCTTTTAAAAAACAAAAATAGAAATTATCAGAATCAAACCTCTGAGGTACTCAAGAAGGGTGAAGTGAGCCAACCCATCAGGCAAAACTTTACGGATTCCATTGACATATAATATGGCCTCTTTTGACTCGTCCCCGATTTGTTCCAGCTCCTCTTCGTTCTTCAACGATCCCATAATTTTATTTTCTGTCTTTTGCTTAATTCCTTGAAACCCAACAACTTAGAATGGTGATAAATATTAAGATTCAAAAGAAATCAAGTTTTTTTCTTGTGTATGTGATGTGAGAGAGAAGTGAGCGAGAAGAAGATGAAATGGAACAGTAAGGGACTGGGACACGACACGAAGATCGGTATTTAGATTTTGGGGGAAAAAGACAATAACAATATTTTTTTTGGTCGAATAAAAGACAATAAGCGATGGTACTTTCTTCATTTCTGTAAAAAATATCTTCGTCTGGTTGCGGTACTTTTCTTTCAATTCAGTCTTCCGACGCTTTTCGCGCTGTACTTTCAAAACGTTAACTCACATTGTATACTTATTACGTGCAAGGAATAAAATATTGATGATATCGGAAATATCGATAGTCCAAAAATACGGAAATTTCGATGGAAATATCGGGATATTATCGATATTTCGGTCCATGTCGTTAATATTATCGATTTTTTAGTTCATAGATATCTAAAATATCGATGGTATCGGAAATATCGGTAGTCCAAAAATACGGAAATTTCATGGAAATATCGAGGATATTATGGATATTTTATTCCTTGATTACGTGGAAGTAGATAAGTTATGAATGGTGGAATTGGATATATATTATATATAATTTTTTTTAAAATTTTTTTATCTAAAGGACGAAGTGGAATTTGATGAAGGGTTCTTCTACAATGCGTCGACGCATTGATACACCAAAAAAATTTAAACACTCACGTGGTTTGCACGTGGTAGAAAGTGATTTTTAAAAACGAATACAAAGGCAATAGCCGGTCATAAGGGGCTTTGCCTTCGACTCATCCCTTACCTCTTTGCCTCATCACTGACCTCTTTGCCTTCATATGAACACTGCGACCTCTCCAAAGCAGTGAATCATCTTCAAGTTGGAGCGGAGCTTAAGCCCAAATCCAGAATCGTGGGAGTTGCAGAAATTGGCGTGGTTGTCTGATTTGATTGAAGGTTAGTGTTTTGATTTGATTTTATTGAACGAGTTTTGGTTTAGTGTTATGATTTGAGGGTTTTGTTTTAGTTTTTTCATTTGATTGAAGGTTAGGGTTTTGCTGGTGTTTTGATTGGAGGGTTTTGTTGTAGTGTTATCATTTGATTGAAGGTTAGGGTTTTGTTGTGATATTGGTTTGTGAAGACGAAGTCAGTAAATATGAAGTGGGAGTTTTGAATTCTTAGATCCAAATATTGATTTGCAATAACCATTTCTCGGTTTTTACCCAAGGATTCGTTCCGTGCATTGTTCATAGAATTGCATAGTGTCATGCAATTGCATGATCATGTACGCAAATACGAATTCACTGGGTGTAATTATATCCATAGATGCAATTGCATAATGCACTTATATCCAGACATGCAATTGCATAATTAAGTACGCAAATACGGATTCACTGTGTGCAGTTATTTCCATATATGCAATTGCATAATGCAGTTATATCCAGACATGCAATTGCATAATCAAGTACGCAAATACGGATTCACCGTGTGCGATTATATCCATATATGCAATTGCATAATGAAGGTTGTTTGTGTGTGCGATTGATGGCTTACGAACAAACAACCAAGGCAAAAGGAAGCGTAAATTGGAGGGTAATGAAGAGCATGTCATAGTTGGACGAAATGCATTTTTCCGTTTCATGTAAGTGTTGAGATACATATATGTGGAAATACAATTGTTGTTGAATATTAGAAGTATTTGCTCAGTACTTGTTGGGTGACAGGAAACATGAACATGATGCAATGACGCAAAGTTCGGGTGTGAAGTCTAACGATGAGGTGAGGGATGAGATCGGATAATTGATTGGAAACGTGGAGTTTATATTGGTACTAATGATAGTCTATGTTGCAGAAAAGAAAAGAGATCGCAACTAAATGGAGGAAATTGAGCCCTAACGAGAAGGCTGCATATGGATCCAGCGTTGAAGGTCGAAGTGGGGAACCGAAAAATGTGAAGAAGATAAACGGGTAATAACGAGATGCAGCCACGATAGATTTCACGCATTAGTGGCAAAATTGTCGGACGAGAAACGTACATCAATTGAGGAAATTGGTTTGAACATTATCACCTTGTCCTGCACTCGTTTGAACCGCCATTGTGCAATTATCTTGTTCAAAAGCTCGACCCGTCTACTTGTTCGATTGAACTACACGGAAAGAGTTTGAACTAAATACTTATGAGTTTGGACGTGTGATGGGCCTTGAAGACGGTGGTAGTGATGTTGTCTTGGGTGGGTTAGTCTTGGATGATGAAATCAAACAATTATATGAGATACATTGTGGAGGTTATAAAAGGGCAATGATGAATAGTTTAGTTGAGAAATTATGTGCATGCGAAGGTCCGGATGACAACTTCAAAGTTGGGTTTGTCTTGTTTGCCCTTGGCACCGTTCTTTGCCCTACATCGGCATTGTCTATAAGCGGGAAGTATTTGAGTTCGTTGAGGACGACGGGGGAAATAAAGACGAAGAACTGGGCTAAGCATGGTTTCAAGTATTTAATTAAAGGTGTTAAGACGTTCAAGGATAAAGAGTCAGTTTATATGAATGGGTGTTTGCTTTTCCTCCAACTGTTCTATTTTGATTCTCTTGTCAAAGGTGGCTCATATGTTCATCGTGCAGTGCATCCCATTGTGGCATGGAATAATAAGTTGGGTAATAAACTTATAAAATGGGTCACAAATAACGGCGGCTTTGATAGTCCAACTGTTGGTGTTGTTTCAAACACCGCGAAGATGTGCTCACTTTCTGGGGTCAACATTGAAGCTTTGGCTCAAAGGGTGGCCGCTATAGTGGCGGAAAAAGTTGCCGTTTCAGTTGGGGAAAGAGTTGTTGAACTCGTGAACCGTTCACTTTCAGAATTTCGTCAAGAGTTAGCTTCTTTCATGAAAGATGGAACACGTGCAAATCCCGAACAACCCAATGTGGAGAAAGATATGCCAAAGGCTTACAAGGCTATGGGAAAAGTAAAGAAGGGCAATGATATCTTGCAACCAGCCGAGCCCGAGATGCAAAGTTCCATTCAAGTATCACAAGGTGAAGAGCAAGAAATGGAGGTATGAAGATAAAGGAGTCCTAGTAATTTGTCATTGTTTGACAACAAGTAAAGTATTTATTTTTATTATTTGTATGTTTTTAAATATTCAAATGGTTGGATTGTAACAATGTTTGAGATATGTTTGTCATATAACTCAATGATGGATGGTAATGTAAGAGATTTGGTATTTATATATCATGGATGGTTATATTCCAATTTAGTGTGTTATAATTTATTTGTTATGATTTTACAATTCTCTTTTCCACGCAGTTAAAAAAGACCGTGGAAAAGAGGAATGTTAGAAAGGTTGCCACTCCTCACACTACTCGTATGCAAACACGTCGTACAACGGAGAGGCATCCAAGTAAGCATCAAAAGTCGCCATGGGAGGCATTGGCGTATAAAAAAGGCAGAGTTAACAAATCCGTTGGAAAGCAAGTACGGATTGGGAATACGATCCAAAATAAAAATAGGTCCTTTCAAGCTTAAAGTTGGAGACTTAGATGATGCTTGACATGGACTTGTTCGATTACCTTTTAACGAGAATGACGAATCCAGGTAGTGTGACCAAAATGTCCAGTTTTCATGCGTTTATCCATATTCTATCAAGTCGTGCTTTGTTTGATTAGTGTTTAGATCATGGTACATTCCTAACAATTGCCTTCATGCTTGGATGTAGTACGGAACCAATAATCGAAACGGAGGGAGGACATTATCTAAGTAAGGGAGAGTTGTTGTGCTTGAGGCCAGAGAAGTGGCTTAATGACCGGTTGATGAACACAAAGATAAGTTATCTACATGAGGTTGGGTCTAGAATATGGTACTTTACTACATATTTTGCGGCTCTTGCTCTTGGGGCAATAACGGATGAAGAGTTGTCGGCATTTGCTGTGAAAATGAGAAGAGAGACCTCAAAACGATTCGAAACCAATCTGAAGGATTGCGATAAGGTTTGACAATGTTTTGTTTTGACCTATAATAAGAAATGTATGTATGCAATAAGGCTTAACAACCTTTTTGTCCTTAGATCTTCATCCCAATCATGGACAATATCGGGGACCATTGGTACCTAGTAGTAATCCGGGTTCATGAACAGGAAGTTGAAATATGGGATAGTCTTCCATCAGGCCGACACAACGTCACTCGACTTACACGGGCACAACACATTGTATGTGGGTTTCTTTGTATAGTAGTTTTTTAGTGATATATTCAAAATTTAGCATGAACAATAATTATTATGTCACGTTTGTTGGTAGGTGAAAGCTTTGGACTTGATTTTTAGTGATGAAATTGCGCGGGACTTTGGAACCGGATGGGGTTTTGCAAAGTTCAATATCTTGCGATCGAAGATGGTGCGCAAACAAGATAATGGGTGGGATTGCGGGCTGTTTGTTTTGAATTGGCTGGACGACATTGAATGCAAGTCCTATGGTGCAAACAAGGTTCGTAAGTATTGTTAGTGACATGTATATCATTTCAAATTTCCATTTCACTGTTAATAATGAGTGACAGTTCATAGTTTTGTGTTGGTGGCGCTTTCAATCCGACAGGAGCGGGTGCGTGTCGCACTATCGCTTGTGAAGCACCCAAAAATGTGATTAGACCTAAAGTAATGCAGTCCGCTCAAGCTCAGTAGACAAAGATCTAGATGGTTTGCTTCAACGTGTTGCAACTAACCCTGGTATGCCCAGCTTACACAAACCAATGACAAGGTCGCATAAAGCGGTGAATTCCAAAAATTGAAATGAGGACATCGAATTGGCGAAGCCTATAATTTCATGTAAATCGTGTTGAATTTTTGTTAACCATTTTTGTAAAGTGGAGGTGGGTGGCTTCATCTGAAAATTGCACACGATGAGTTAGGTTTTGCATGTTCAAACGTGCAATCACATTTTCAAACATGCAATTACATTTTGCAAACGTGCAATTACATTTTCAAACGTGCAATTACATTTTCAAACGTGAAATTGGACGTTATAACATGCAAAACCTAACTCATCGTGTGCAATTTTCAGATGAAGCCACTTGAATACCATATGCTCTTTGTAAATCGTGAGCAATTTGTAATTCATTTTTGTTTGTGCATATGGGGTTCAAAAATTAAGGTTATGATATGGGCAAGCCCATCTTTTGTATGCCCAAATACCATGTCAGTTGTAATCATGGTCAATATTTTGTAAATCATAACACGTAATGGAAGTGATGCGTAGTTTGGATGCCGAAAAAAAATACATAAGCATATTCCTTCAAACACATAAAATAAATTTTAAACTCTCAACAAAAACCGGTTGTTCGAGTTATCTGGATAAAACACAAGTCATATCCAAATTTACAAAATTACGGTTATATTGAGACACAAGTTATCCTAAAATTGTAAATGACATCCGAAAAACACCAAATAAGGATTACATATAACATCCAAATACATAAGCATACGTGCTGCTTCATGGATTGCACTTTTCTAATTCAGTAACTGCTTGATCGAGCGTGATCTTGTCCCACTTTGTTGACCCTGCATCAATATGCTGGGCATATTTCCTAAAAATTTCAAACCCGATCTCTTGGCCGCCGTTGTACAGTTCGGTTTTCACACGAAAATATTCTGTTGACTTTTTGTACGGATGACCTTGATTGGTGTGGCTTGCATTTGTTTCAAAATCAAATTCAAAATCAAAGTTTGAAATTGTGTCAACAATATCGTTGTTACTCACCTCGGTGGATGGCATAAGTACATGATGAACTCGACTAACTTTTCGAAGTATTTCAGTGGTAGGATCATTTGGATCATCAACAACCTTCTTTTTCGGTGGTGCATTGGATCCCCTTGAGCTACAAGCATGATAAGTTGACATTGGGATGGAGGGGTTGCTACAAGTATAACTCTTGGTATGCCTATTTCAAATTATGAAAGATAAAGGGAACCAAAACTGCAAACGATGGATGGATAGGGTGGATAAGTTGACTTATATATTGCCTCATGCACTATTGTGTTCGTTAATGAGGGTAGTTGGTTAGTTGAAATCCTTTAATAAAAAGTTATTTGTTTGGTGGCCAGATAGTTTCATATTAATTGCTATGTTACCATTGTAATTCATATTTTACCTTCCAAATGATGGTCTTTACTCAATTAACGCAGAAATGTCGTTTAAATGCTAACTTGTCCGTTCTTCTAGTAATTTACGATTTCAACGCATATTTTACCTCCAAAACGTAACATTTGCTTAGGAAAAGTAAAAGATACGTTTAAATTGTAAAAGTGTTTTCATGCGCCTTTACTTGCGAACGAGGTTCTTTACTCCCTGATCGCAGAAGTATTGTTTAGATAGTAATTTTAATGTTAAAGTTATAATTTTACTATTGGAACGTACATTTTACCTCCCAAAAGCAATATTTTCGTTTGAGGAGTATAAGAGACGTTGAAATTGTAAAAGTACTTTTCAAGGGCCTTTACTCGCGAACGAGGGTCTTTACTCGGTGATCGTAGAAGTATCGTTTAAATGGTAATTTCAGCGTAGAAGTTATAATTTTACTATTATAACGTATAATTTACTTGCCCAAGGCAACATTTTCGTTTGAGGAGTAAATTAGATGTTTAAATTATAAAAGTACTTTTCATGGGTCTTTACTCGCGAACGAGGTTCTTTACTCCCTCATCGCAGAAGTATCGTTTAGATGGTAATTTCAACGTAGAAGTTGTAATTTTACTATTATAACGTATAATTTACTTGCCCAACGAAACATTTTCGTTTACAGAGTAAAAGACACGTTTAAATTGTAAAAGTACTTTTTAAGGGTCTTTACTCGCGAACGAGGTTCCTTACTCCCTCATCGCAGAAGTATCCTTTAGATGGTAATTTCGGCGTAGAAGTTGTAATTTTACTATTGTAACGTATAATTTACTTGCCCAACGAAACATTTTCGTTTGAAGAGTAAAAGAGACGTTTAAATTGTAAAAGTACTTTTCAAGGGTCTTTACTCGCGAACGAGGTTCTTTACTCTCTCATCGCAGAAGTATCGTTTAGATGGTAATTTCAACATAGAAGTTCTAATTTTACTATTGTAACGTATAATTTACTTGCCTAAGGCAAGATTTTCGTTTGAGCAGTAAAAGATACGTTTAAATTGTAAAAGTACTTTTCAGGGGTCTTTACTCGCGAACGAGGTTCTTTACTCTCTCATCGCAGAAGTATCGTTTAGATGGTAATTTCAACGTAGAACTTGTAATTTTACTATTGTAACGTATAATTTACTTGCCTAAGGCAAGATTTTCGTTTGAGCAGTAAAAGAGACGTTTAAATTGTAAAAGTACTTTTCAAGGGTCTTTACTTGCGAACGAGGGTCTTTACTCCCTTATCGCAGAAGTGTCGTTTAGATGGTAATTTCAACGTAGAAGTTGTAATTTTACTATTGTTACGTATAATTTACTTGCCCAACGAAACATTTTCGTTTGAAGAGTAAAAGAGACGTTTAAATTGTTAAAGTACTTTTCAAGGGTCTTTACTTGCGAACGAGGGTCTTTACTCCCTTATCGCAGAAGTGTCGTTTAGATGGTAATTTCAGCGTAGAAGTTGTAATTTTACTATTGTAACGTATAATTTACTTGCCCAACGAAACATTTTCGTTTGAAGAGTAAAAGAGACATTTAAATTGTTAAAGTACTTTTCAAGGGTCTTTACTCGCGAAACGAGGTTCTTTACTCTCACGATCGCGAAGTATCGTTTAGATGGTAATTTCAAAGTAGAAGTTGTAATTTTACTATTGTAACGTATAATTTACTTGCCTAAGGCAACATTTTCGTTTGAGCGATAAAGAGACGTTTAAATTGTAAAAGTACTTTTCAAGGGTCTTTACTTGCGACGAGGGTCTTTACTCCCTTATCGCGAAGTGTCGTTTAGATGGTAATTTCAGCGTAGAAGTTGTAATTTTACTATTGTAACGTATAATTTACTTGCCCAACGAAACATTTTCGTTTGAAGAGTAAAATAGACGTTTAAATTGTAAAAGTACTTTTCAAGGGTCTTTACTCGCGAACGAGGTTCTTTACTCTCTCATCGCAGAAGTATCGTTTAGATGGTAATTTCAACGTAGACGTTGTAATTTTACTATTATAACGTAGAATTTACCTCCCGAAAGAAATATATTCGTTTCTGGAGTAAAAGACACGTTGTAATTGTGAAGTCCATTTCTATGGCTTTCTTGATGAACGAGGTTGTGTACTCTGTAACGCATATGTGTCGTTTAAATAGTAATTTTGTGCGTTGAAGTTGTAAATTTAATGGTGTAACACCCATTTTACTTCCCAAACACAAAATTTGCATTTGAGGAATCAAAGATACGTTTAATTTGTAAAATTACATGTTATGGCCCTTTACTCGCGAAAAAGGTTCTTAACTCCATGAACGCATAACATCGTTTATATGGTGATTTCTGCGTTCAAGTTATAATATTACTATTTCAACGCACATTTAAGCGCCAAACGAAACATTTGCGTTGGAGGAGTAAAAGACATGTTGAAATGATTAAGGTGTATTTTCAGGTGCCTCTTCCGTGATAGATGATTCAATTAATTTAAGAGTTTATAAATTAGTACACATTATGTAGTGAGTAGTGACAATTGAAATTAAATGACATCTTCATGGTGGGTGAGCAAATTAGTGTAGACTTCAATACCTCAAGCCTGGGTAGGTTGACTAAGATTAATTGGTGATACCAACAATGTCAATTGCATGTGGACGTTAGGGAAGGGAGGGTTGGTTCACTAGCATTTATTAACCAAATTCTAGGAAGGCTAATAGTTAGAGTGAAATTGACTTGGTCATTGATTGAATCGCTGGCCAGTGCCACACCATCTAACGGAACGTCTCTTAATCTTGTGGAATAAGTCATCTGACACAGTTTTAAAATGTTTGTTAACGCACATTTTAGGGTTTAGATGAATTAATAATAGTACATCAATGTATATATAAAGCAAAAGGTCGACAAAGGTGAAACATTCAAGGGTTTAGAATGCCCTTGGTGTATGCAAACATTAACAAATGATATTATTAATTAAATCAGGATACTAAGGTAAATTCGAAAGTTTTCATCTTGACAAAATTAAAACACAAAAAAAGAATCCTATTTTTATGGAAAACAAGTAACTATTACAATTTTTAATTGTAAATAAAATTGTAAAGCATTTATTTAGAGCCTCTCGCATAGCCAGAAACACAGGCTGAGAGGGTAGTAGAGACATATGTTAAAATTACGAAAAGAAGCCCAATTATCCTCCCGAATCCGGTTCAGAAAAAACCCGCGAATTCATCAAGTTTTAAAAACCTGTTCATTTAAAACCTAAAACCAACGAATTGGAAAAAAATAAATAATTGCTGGCTTTGCAAAAAACGACGCCGTCGAAGTGCCAAATACCCAAACCTCACGCAGAATGGGTTAAAATCCCTAACTCCCCAATTTTGCTCTCTTCTTCAAAAACCCCTCCCCAACTTGACCCACCACCTCCTGTCGCCACCGCAAAGGAAGAGGCCAAGGCACGCAAAGCAACCCCTAGGCGCCCATTACATCACGACGTCGTCGGCAAGGAACATCAACAAGTTTACTACTCTATCAGTTTTGGGTTCCACCGAAGTGAATATGGGGAAGAAAAGGGGTTGCAGTGGGAGACCCCCTGGGAAAGGCACCGGCTCTAAGTCTAGGGACCCAATCTCGCTCTCTCAATCACATGGCACATTGAAGAATAAGCTATATGGTGTGAGAGAATACACACCATTTCACCGGAATCCGAATGCACCCGAATTGCACGTTGGTTTGGAGGACCATCTTTCGTACAAGGTACCTCAATTGTATGAATTTTGCTTTGATCCTATGTGCATTCAATGAATTGGATTAATTTTTCGTTTATTTGTGAAATGACCTGAACAAGTTTGTGTTTGGAATTTTTTCCCGTGAGTCGCACCTGCATCGGTACTTGATGTTGCTTACTCTGTTTTTTGGTGTATAAATTATAACCCTCATGTCGAAGCAATTGCATGCTTGATCATGCAATTGTATGATATATGCGCACGATGGAGTCCGAGATTGCATTTCTTGTCATGCAATTGCATAATTTAACATGCAATTGCATGATCTCATATTTATGCGCACGATGGGTCTAAGATTGCATAGCAAGTCATGCAATTGCATGATGATCATGCAATTGCATGATCTAATTTAAATTCATTTGCATAAGTCATAACACAAGCCTCTGTTAGATTTTTTACCTCTTACTTCCAAATCGCTCGAAACCTTTGTTACTTTCATTGAATTGGATTATGAAGTCGATGACATACATTGCATTATCGATGTCTTGTATCAATTGGTGTCGACCACTAGTTCCAATTTGGATACTCGGTTGAAACAGTTGAGAGAGGGAGAGATGTACAATCAATATTATATTTCTTTGTAGCACATAGCTTGCTTAGTTGCTAGACGTAGAGGGATTTTGGGTGGAGTGGAGCCGAGATTGAGGTCGGGAATATTGTTGTTTGCTGCTGCACTACCACTTTTGAGTTTGTCTTGGACAGTTTACGCTTGGCTCAGCGAGCTTCATTCGGAGTTCGGAAGCTGTGCTTTTTCCTGACCTCTCATTTTCTTGCATTATGTACCAGTTGTGCAAGTACGACTTTAAGTTCAGCCCTTCCATTCCTGTGAACATTTTTGGGTTTTCTGTTATGATGTTTCTAAAACCAAAACAACCTTTTGTATGCCCAAATAATAATGTTTATTGTCATAAACATTTGTATATATTTAACACATGGAGGCACTAACATTATACTATATTTTAAACCAATCTTCATGTATATATTTAACACATAGTTAATAGAAATAGTTAAAATTGCCCATACAGAATTAAGAAGAAAAAAATAGATTACCCACAAGTAACTTATGTCAATTCCATTTTGTGGTCTATCAATTTGTTCAGATTTCCAGGATAATGCATTATGATGTACTCAATAAAACCAGCCTCACCCCTCTCGAATTATTCTTCTGGCATCACAGTTTTCAAGTCCCTTAGATTTCCAGCTCTGTATTTTGTTGTATATTTGAATCAACATACAACATCACATTGTGTATGTTAACAGCATCCTTATTTGCAAAAAGCAGTCATTCATTTTGTGTTTGGAAAAATATGTCTTTCTTTTGTAGCATGTTGAACTAACAAGGCGTATTATTTCTCTTTACAGTTGAATGTGCAGTCAATTAGGGGTCATGGTAACAACAACATATGTGCAGATTGGTGGGAAAAAGGTTTGCATTCCTCAAGATAATGAAGGTAATCGAATCTGGCTCAAGACTTCATGAAGATATTAGGCCAGGGAAAAAGCGCGATAGGCCCTTGCTTATTGCTTTGGCTGAGAGATGGTGGGACACGACACACACGTTCCACTTTGATAAGATTGGGGAGATGACGATGACCCCAATGGACTTGATGCCATCACGGGCCTTCGAGTGAGCGGAAACCCATTGAAATACGACATGTTGGCTCACCGAAAGAAGAAGAACTTAGAGTTACTGTTAGGGAAACCAGTTGCTATGAAGGTTGATAATCATCGCATTAGATATGATGATCTATGTACAGCATACTGGCACAAAGAACCGGCGAATGACGTTGAAGTTGAGCAAATAACAAGGGTTTTCATCCTTTGCTTGATTGGGTCAACTTTCTTAAATGATAAGTCCCAGTTTGTGTGCTTGCACTACATGCCCTCTCTTGAGAATGTGGCGAAATTAAGAATTACAATTGGGGGGGTGCGGGATTGGCATGCCTCTACAAATCCATGGATGCCGTATCGAGAGGTATGAACGAGAGCATGGGAGGTTATTGGAGAGCTTGGGAGGTAAGTGGAAATGAAAGTTATTATACTCATTCATACAAATTGTTTAGTTAGTTTTCAAAATGTTTACAATTAACTTGTTATACCATTTATAGGTATGGGCATGTGAATACATCAAGCCGTTAGCAGAAGCGGCCCAAGGACAATGTTGATACATGGCCCAAGGCTTTGAGATGGTTGGGGTCAACCTCGAAGCGTGATTTACAACATAAATTGGAAGCATTAAGAGTCACTATGCGACATCTCACAAATGATAATGTAGGTGGCATTTTCATCGTACCATGTTTTTTTTTTGTAAGCTAATGGTGCAAAAATTCACTACACGCATTTTTTTTTCAATGGTAACGCGCAGGTTGTCCGGTATCCATGGGGACGGATGAATCACGGGTACCTCCTTTCGTCAAAGATAGTATGCCAGCCACCCGACAGCGCATTTTGCTTCAAGGACCAGCTGGTTGTGCATGGTACTTGGGGAGAGAGTCACTTTCGAGAGCATGTGGAGTCGCAGACCTGTGTCCCCAAGATTCCTCCAAGGACCATGCTTCGTGATTACGAGTTTGTGAACAAAGACGAGGAAGAAGAGGCACCGAATGGCTCCTCCGTTGACAATTGGATCGAAGCCACCGCGGATTACGCCAAATATATAGATGAATTTGTGATTTACCGTCATTATCCAGGACATGAAAGAGAAGGTAAACGGAATTGCTTCATTGTCAATTTGTCACATGTGTAGTCACTCCTATGTTGAAACAATTTCTGCCAATGCCACAGAAAATGACAAAGGTGTGACGGTTGGAACCATTCCTCGTCAACCTTGGTCAATCAGGCTGCCCGACTTCAAAAATGCTAATGAAAGCAAGTTAGTTCGGATCCCCAGGGACAAGAGAGCCCAGACCTACCGTTACCCGGTAGTGACACACGTAAGTCAATGGACGTTACATCATACTTTCATTTTGATCAAACTTTATTTTTGTTTCACACTCAAAATTGCGTTGGCATTCTAGGTGACCGCTGAAGATGCTACACACCTACTGCAGCACATTGCTGGGTTGCATGCTTTACTATTTTCAACGTGTCTGGAAGCAGCAAGTGAGCTTACAGGACTCGGAAATAAAAATGTCAGTTATTTTGTAATTGGTGCATTCCATAAAAGTGACTTTTCTTCTTCAAGGTTTATAATGTTTGTTGTTGTATTAGATGCGGGAGGAACGTTCGAAAACCAAACATGATCATCTTTGGAAAGGGAAAGGCACCACCGCTGAACGGGAAGATGACGAAGAGGAAGACGATGGAGATGACGAAGAAGAAGAAGAGGATGCGGAAGAAGAAGAAGAAGAGGATCAGGAAGATGAAGAAGAAGAGGATCAGGAAGATGAAGAAGAAGAGGATCAGGAAGATGAAGAAGAGGAAGAAGGAGAAGACAAAAATGAGCAGGATGATGGGCTTTCAGACCTTCAAGAGGATAGCGACCAGGCTAGTACAGACATAGACACAATGGAGAACCGTACTCTAAAGCAACTGAAACGAAAGACAAATAAATCAGTTCATAGCTCAGGAGCTCAGAGGCAGAAGAAAAAATAAATTTCGTCACTTGTTTCATGTGCTTAAATTAATCCATTTCATGTTAGTGTTAGAAGTTACAATGTGGGTGTTTTCAAGTTGACTAAAATGGAATCTAGTTAAATTTATGTTTTCCATGCTGATCTTTCAATTGAGGACATAAGTTTCCATTTCGCTTTTGTGATATCCATTTAGTTAATGTAATTGCAAACGCACAATGAGGCATGCAATTGCATTATCTAATTTTTCTGCGCACAGTGGGTGTGAGATTGCATAGATAGTCATGCAATTGCATAGATAGTCATGCAATTGCATGATCTCATTTTAAATTACCAGTTGGTGTGCGATTGCATAGATAGTCATGCAATTGCATGATTAAAGATGCAATTTCATGATCTTATATTTATGCCCACAGTGGGTCTAAGATTGCACAGCTAGTCATGCAATTGCATGATTTTTCATGCAATTGCATGACTCGCTATTTATGCGCACAGTGGGTTTGGGATTGCATAAGGAGTCATGCAATTGCATGATCAATCATGCCAGCGCACAGTGGTTCAGCTCTGCTTTTGCTTAGGTAGTCATGCAATTTAATACACTGAGTCATGCAATTTATAGAACCGCAAATACATCCAACCCGAATTTGGTTACATACTTCATAAACATAGTTCATACAACCAAAAATATAGGTTCGTTTACAAATGTTAACACAGAATGACAACAAGAAATAGCTTCTGCCATAGAGGTATACACATCATCTACCTCTAATTTTCATTTCTCCATGTAAACAAAGACCCATAAGCTTTACTACTATACATTGAATCACTCGACAATTGTATCGGTTCGTGAGTGCCAAATGAGAAACCGTCATCACTCTTTTGACTAGAACCACTTGGGCTTGCAATAGATTCGACATCATTTCCGGTATAATGAGCAAACTGATTAGATGTTGATTGTGAACCCGTTTGGTAGCATAGCTGTAGCTTATATCCGGTGATGCCCCAATATCGTTACTATCTTGATAGCTTTGACTACGGAAGCCAAATTCATGACTTCATTTGTACTCCGATCGATGTTTCTTTGAGAGCAATTACGCTTGTTGTGTCCAATTCCGCGGCACAACATACATTGTCGTTGCTTGCGTATTCCACTGCCTCGTCCTTGGGTACCTTTTGTCTTTGCTACGGTTGGATCTTTCACAATGTTTGCAGGAAATTGGGCACACTTACCCAATTTAAGGCTCGTGTCCTCTTCTTTCCGCCATAAACCATGGACTATTCTCTCCAATCGACTTAGTTCATTCTTCAAAAGCCCATACCCATTTGTACTCTTTGATGCATACAAACACACTTTGTTGGCAATACAACTTAAACTTCCATATCTACTTAATTTGTACAACTTCCTTGCTACCACTTTCTGTCATAACTCCATATCCAATGTCCATTCGGGCAGTCTTTGTCCATCGCTTCATTATGAGTGACGAGGGAATTTCCATAACCTGCTCCCACTTCATCACATAAAACAAATGGCAACATGGGATGCCTTCGCTTTCGTATTTCTGGCGGTTGCACTCTATTCGAACATCTTCCCCACCATGGTACACACAACTCCAATTACTTTGCGGTTCACCGTATTTGGCTAAAATATACAACCGTCCTCCGAAATTATGAATTATTTTTTCATGAATGAGTCTTGTGAAGCATTGATCTCGTTACGTACCAATAAAAAGCACTTATGGGTGTAAATTTCAGAAGCATGTTGCTCAAGACTTGTAAGTGTTGTTGTAAGCACTTCCTTTGACTGCTTTGAGTCAAAATCATCCTTCGCCGAGGTATTCCTCATACGTGCCATGGCCCTATCAATTGCTGGAATGCATTCAAACAACTTAACGCCTTTCCTTAAGTAATCTTTCACAAACTTGTTCATACACTCCACGCGTTGAGTAGTGCACATACCACCGAAAAACTTGGGCCTAAGGCGTGATTCCGCCCACGCATCTCGTTTTGCATACATCATTTGCAACCATTCCTTTTGTTTACGTGTAGTAACTCCGTCCTTCAAAAACTCCCACTTCTTTTCAAACTCATTGAGTGCAATTGGTTCCCAAAGACATGCTTTAAATGATTGTACTAGTTCTTCATCCTTTAAGTTTTTCACTGCATTCCTTGCCACGTGCCATGAGCACAACCTATGATTGCACATGGGCAACACATACTCAATTGCTTTGCGCATCGCCTCATCCCCATCCGTCAGTATTGATGTAGGCTTTTTGCCTTTCATGGATGATATGAATGTCTCCAACAACCACTTGTATGTTTCACAAGTCTCGTCAAGCAATAGGGCACAACCAAATATTACACTCTTGGTGGTTGTTTGAACCAACAAATAACACTAGAGGCTTGTCATACCTATTGGTTTTCTATGTCTTTGTCGAATATGAGGACGTCTCCAAAGGCAACATAATCCAAACGTGAAGTAGAGTCTCTCCAAAACAAGTTACCAAGCCTATTCTCCTCATCTACACTGAACTTACAAAAAAATTCAGGATCCAATGACGCTTTCGCTTTCATGTACGCGAGTGCAGCTTCAGTGTCACCGTCCAACAAGATTTCCCTACGTGCTGCATCCAACTTGTTATATAGATCCTTGATTTGGAACCCCACATTCAAATACCCACCTGATTGGTCTACCATATACTCATAACTATGACATGTTCTGACCATAACTCTATGCATTGCCATTGCTTGGGCTAAATCTGACTTCGAAACAACCCGATTCGAGCGAAGATAAGGCGATTCACATGGCGTCGCTAATTCGTGAGTGTGATCCGGTTCAAAGCTTTTCACAATGTAAACCTCACGTTGGTTCTCATACTTCACCATAAAAAAAGCCGCGCAATTCTCTCTTGTCAACCGCCTAGGTGATCGCATCCTATTCGGTAAGTCATTGTACTTTTCTTCTCTCACACCTGCCTTTCAACAACACCACCGTCTCCTTCCTACTTTCTTTTCCTTATTATAATACACTGTGTCTTTCCTTACACTAAATCCAATAGCCGTTGCATAGCTTAAGTAATATTCCTCACTAACTCTAACGTTTTAAACTCCAACCCTATAACATCTTCTTTCCTCAATTGCTTCCAAGTAAACTCATTATATTGTCTACTTTGACCCATCGAGTGTTCGGTTGACATTTTCCCACTTTCCATTCCCCGTGTATCGTGACTTGACACTTCACAACCACCAAGATAGCCTTCATCAGTGGAAATAAGATTTGATGCCTCTAAGCCCCTCACTGTCTCACCAGGGCATTCCATACCTGCATTTAGGGTTTTTGCTTAACTCATATATCAACCACACTTATACAATATGTCCTAAAATTGAAATTGCACATTGGGTGTGCAATGAATTATTAAAATTCATTTGCATAACTCATAACACAAGCCTGTGTTAGATTTCTTACCTCTTAATTCCAAATCGCTCGATGCCTCCATCCTTCCAACTTTGTATGTCGCCGCTTCTACCGTAGGCAACCTTTCACAAAATTTACACACTTGCAATTAGTAACGCAATTTGGTCATCCCATACTTATGCGCACAGTGGGTCTACGCTTGCAGGTCTAGTCATGCAATTGCATGATCTAATTTTTATGCGCACAGTGGGTCCGAGATTGCATAGCTAGTCATGCAATTGCATGATTGATAATGCAATTGCTTGCTTCATCATGCAATTGTATGATCAATCATGCAATTGCATTATCTAATATTTATGCACACAGTGGGTCTGAGATTGCATAGCTTGTCATGCAATTGCATGCTTTATCATGCAATTGCATGATCTCATATTTATGCGCCCAGTGGGTCTAAGATTGCATAGAAAGTCATGCAATTGCATAATGATCATGCAATTGCATGATCTAATCTAAATTCATTTGCATAACACAAGCCTCTGTTAGATTTCTTACCTCTTACTTCCAAATCGCTCGACACTCAGCAAATGTGATTGTAGGAGACCCAGATGAGGAGGCGACCTAGCTTGCCTACGTCATGCCTTCCAGAAATTTAGTTTAGGGTTTAGGAGGAAACAAGGGACTCTTACAACCAGACGAAGGAGGAGACCTAGGTTAAGGAGGACACCCAAACCCAGATCATGCGCCGCTTCTATTTCCTGGTTTTTCCTCCTTCCTGCCCTGCCTCTCTCTCTCTCTCTCGTTCCAAAACCAAACATAACAGGCTTATGAAACCCAGATCGTGCGCCGCTGATCCTGCTTCTATTTCCTGGTTTTTCCTCCTTCCAGCCTTGCCTCTCTCTCTCTCTCTCTCTCGTTCAAAAGCCAAACATAACAGCCTTAAAACATAACAGGCTTATCAGGTTTCCAGGTTATGCATTCTCAGCCGTAGGATTTATTATTTCAAATCTAATGGTTTAAATGCCCAACGTATCAATGCGTCGACGCATTGTAGAATTTTCGTTTGATGAATATGAAAACTAACATCTTGGAACACGCGTCTGTCAATTCGCCTTTATTTTTATTTTTTTTATATTAAACTTTTTTTCCATATGCAAATATCATTTCTTTTTTATATCAGGTACAAGGGCGGAACCACACTAAGGGCTACAGTGGGCTGTAGCCCAGTGTGATTTTTTAAGGAAAAAAAAATAAAACCTATATATTTAACTTATTTTCAGTATTAGCCCAGTTAATGGCGAACTTATTAAGGAGTAAGGAGGTGCAGCTACACCTCCCCTCATTGAAAAACCATTTGTAGGTACTTCAAATTGCCCCTTTGCTCAGTTGGTGGTGGTGCACTCTAGGTGTACAGATTACCTTATCTCCATTTTCAACATTTAAGTAAATGTCTTTGTCCTTTTACTTTCATTTATTTTTATATTACTCCATTTACTTAAGTTTACAATGTAAATAAGGAAGTACCCCCCATTTGGATTCAAATAAAAATACTAGAAAATCAAATTCCTACCAAATCAAAATATGAAAAATCAGTTTTAGTGCAAAATACGATTTAGGCTAAAAATGATGGCTCATTAAGTCAATATATACTTCATACTAAAATCCCATAAAATCAAGTTTTCTTATTTGATGTGTGAGGAATAAAAGCTGCCAAAAATTATCTTGAGAAAATGATTATTCCGAAAAATCATTTTTCATACTTAGTCAATATTTTTACATAAAACAATTTTTCATGTATGATATGAATGCATGAAGGGACCTAAGGTCAATCTAGGTAAAAAGCCTTAGATGTTCAATCCACTATGATGTTAAACCCTATTTGGTTTATGTTAAAGCTTATTGAAAATTAATCTATGGAACTATGAACTATCGTGGTTTATATGATTTAATATTTACTTTTATTTCTAGAAAGACTATAGAAATTGTAAGTACGAAAAATAATAATTAAATTTTAAGCTAATAATTTTAGCTAGTCCACCCGTTGAAAAATTCCTGGTTCCGCCCTTGATCAGGTAAATATATAGATATTTAAAAATATAAATTAAAAAACCAAAAAGAAACAGAAAAATGAATGTGGATGGAGGGAGTGGGGAATAAAAAGAGAAATCTGGATGGAGTGGGGAGTAGCTTCCTCCATATAATTACTTAGGTGAAATTTATTTTTTATTTTATAATTGATCAAAATAGTGTTTTACTATTTTATCCTTATTATATTAATTTGCAATCCTTTAGCAATTTGGTTAATGAAGGATATTTTTTTGCTTTTGAATGTTTTACTATTTTATGCCTTAATATAATATATATATAGGCTTAATTACTGTAGTGGCTCTTGAAACGATGGTCAAATCATATATTGCCCCCAGAAGTCAAAGTGACACACTTTGCCCCTTTGACCAAGGTTTGGTGTTCCACTTTGCATCATATCGTCATCTCCATTCATAACTCCATCAACTTTAATGATGTAGCATTTGTAGCACCCATATTTTTGTTAATGTTGACTCCACATAAGCAATACATTAATTAAAATAAGAATAAACTCTTTTGAAAATATTTAAAATAAAAATAACAACAAGATAACATATTTATATAAATAAATAAAAACCTGAAACAATTCCTCTCTCACTTCCCATTAGCTCATCCTCTGCGACGCACCCACCCTCCAGTTGAGATCCTATGACCCCTTTTTCACGCACCCACCCTCTAGTTGAGGAGTAATTTTTGGGTGTTCCCGGTACACCACGTGGCTGGTGTACCATCTACTAGGTGTAGGATATGTGGGATGTTTCCAATGCAGTCCGCCCATGTGTCATAAAAAATAATACAATAAATTATAAAGTAATTCCAAATGTCCTAAGTCTATTGGATGGTACACCAGCCACGTGGTGTACCCGGTACATTTAAAAATTTCTCCTAGTTGAGATCCTCTGACCCCTTTTTCTCTGTCCCCTACTCAAATTGTTGACATCTATCCATTCATTTAAAACTAATTAACCAAACTCAACAGTGTTAGTATTTAAACTTAACTCTATTACATACAAATAAAATAATAATAAAATTAAATACTATCAAAACGTTTCTACTGATGACGCTCGTCCCCTCATCTTCAGCTAATAATATCGAACTTTTCTTCACCGCATGACTCAGTTTCTTCTTTGCACCTCACCAGCAAATACTTCACCCATCAATTCATTAGTAAAAAGAATGTCATGGAAGAATATCCAACACGACAACAAGACGACTCATGTGCTGTAAGTTTTTTGCTTTCCTATTTCTATACCTATCAATAATCCTAATATGTCTTTTTGAAGAAAAATTATTTCTCTTTTGAATAGATTACAAATATTTTTTTTAATAGATTATAAAATGTTAAAGATTCAGAAGCATGTGATGTTGCTTTCTTATTTTATTTATTTATTTCCTCATTTAAATAGATTGTAAAAGATCCCAAACTAAAAGTAATAATTCATCAAGAATATATAAACTGTTAATATTGGTTGATCACATTTTATTTATTTATTAGTAGGTACTCTATTGTGTCCAGTATCATTATATTCCCTTTAATTAATATAATGCATCTAATATTAATTTGTGGAGCCGTTCTGTGAACTATTGTTAGCATCCTTTTTTTTTAAATTTACTAACCATTATCATAATTTGTGACACCCCGCTACTAAAACTTAATTAAATTTATAAATTATTAAAGAAAATGACAATTTTACCCTTAGGGTTTCTTGGTGGATTAGAGTTGACATTTAGTTCATGAAGGAATTTTGGAAATTGAGCTGCACCGTTGCGTAGAGCTCGTCGTTATGAGTCCGTAGATAGGTGGCACGCTCAATTCCGAGTTGTAACGAGCCGGTAAACCTCTGAAAACCAAAAGGGCATTTCGGTAATTTTGAATTTTTTTTGTAAAACCCTAAATACCTGGCCCCACCCTCGCGCGCACGTGACCCCCCCTCTCTCCTTTCTCTCTCCTGGCCCGATCTCTCTCCCTCTCAGAAATGGCGCACAGCGCCCGTTCGACTTCCCAGTGAGCACCGATCGGAAAATGTTCATGAGCGGCTGGCGATCCCATTTGAGCTGAAGCCCAGCCACGACAACCGTGCACGGAGACGCTGGGAGCTTCGAAAGCCCGGTGGTTTATTGTGTTTTCCGGCGAGTTTCCGACGGCTCCGGCGACGAATTTCGTCGATCCATGTATGCTTTCTCATCCTCTCAACGAGCTCTAGCTATCTGTATAGGTGGTTTGGGCCAATTTTGGGTATTTTGAGTTCGATAATTAACCTAGGTTTTGAGCCGACGGTGAGGGTGTTTTTCGGCTAGCTTCGACCACTTTTTGGCCTAGGTCCAAGACTAAAAACGACTCCCCTTGGTGAGAGGGTTCTAATGGTATAGGTATTGACAAGTGTTTCGAGAAATTTCCGCCGCCGAAAATTTCTCAAGACACCCACGCGCTGCTGGCTCGTGTGTCCGCACGTGGGCCATTGTGTTCTAAAATTCTTCCCTTGTCGTCCCGAGTGTGACTGTATGCTCGGATTCGAATTTGGTTATCGTATGACAGTCGAACGGATATTACGCCTATTAGGCGATATCCAGGTTCGACAAGTTCATATCGTTGAATCGGTTCCAATTTAAAATATGTTGTTCCCCATACCTCTAGGATCGTGTAGGAAGTGGTTGATCGGGAATTAGAGTCCCGGATACTTCGATTCAAGGAGTTTAGGGTTGGTTAATCGATAAACGTCCGATCGTGCGATCAAGATCGATCCGACCACTCAAACGAGACAAAACTCTCGGGCCGTGATTAGTAGACTTAGTTGGACCTATAGGAACTTCCAGATCATAAATCAGAGGTCGTGGGCCCTGTGGGCCCGGTTGATCAAAAATGGGAAGTTGACCAAACCATTGACCACGGGTCTTTTGAAACCATCCCGTCCTTTGTAAAGTACTAGAATGGCCTTAAGACTTTTCTAAGGTTGTGCTTACACGTTAAGTTTCGAGAACTAGGGTTTGAATTTAATTCGTGGTTGAGGTCGATTAACGGGTTTTTTTTGAGAAAGTGGATAATTGATTTAATGTATGTTGCCTTTTGAATTTTGGATTGTATGTATACATTATTATTATCTAAATGTGGTTTGGGAATGAACTCCAATGTTTATGAAATGTTTGTGATTGACTTGGAAAAGTACGTGGGTCGGGAATGGTGGGATAGCTGGATAAGTGTCAGTAATGATTTAATTTAGTGTTTGAATATATGCTCGATGGCGTGGAATGAATTTAAATGCTTTATGGATAAATGGCATATGGTTTTACTTACCGAGCATCCTATCTTGGTTGAAATGAGTTTTACGATTTTGCATATTTGTAAGACCCGTGTCTTGGGAAAGCAAGAACGGTGAGCAATCCCACATCGACCAACGGAGAGGGGGTGATGTGCCTTATATGTACATGCCCACCTCCAAATAGCACGAGGTCTTTTGGGAGCTCACTGGCTTCGGAGTTGTGGGAACTCCGAAGTTAAGCGAGTTGTGGCTTAGAGCAATCCCAGGATGGGTGACCTACTGGGAAGTTGCTCGTGAGTTCCCAGAAACAAAACCGTGAGGGCCCCGGCCCAAAGCGGACAATATCGTGCTATGGCGGAGCGATTCTGGGATGTGACAATATTGTTAAATGTGATGGGCTCGGAAAGTGGGGAAAGGATTTTATAATCTATTCAAGGAAGGATTTGGAAAGTGGTTTTATTCATAAATGATTATATTGATAAGTTTCGGAAAATGGTTTACAAACCCACTATAGGAGTACCTCCCCAGTTACCTTCAGAACAATGTATTCATTATGACAACGCCCCACGAGTCTCGGGGACGCCTGAACCGTGCGGTGTGAGGATGTAACATATATGATACTTGGAATTGACGGATTGCGCGTCTCGGGCTAACTTCGTGTCCCCCGAGTTCTGCGAGGATGCGCGTTTCGAGCTGATAACCCAATTCTACAAGGATACACATCTCGAGTTGACTTCGTGTCCCCCGAGTTCTTCGAGGATACGCGTCTCAGGCTGACTTCGTGTCCTTCGAGTTCTGCGAGGATACGCGTCTCAGGTCGACCACGTGTCCACCCAGTTCTGCGAGGATGTAACATGTATGGTACTTGGAATTGACAGATTAATGATTGGGGGTACACATAGGTGGAGAGTATTTTCATGTTTGAGATGTTTTAAATAGAAACTAATGAATTATCTTCAATGCTTCTTGGTGAATGTTTTGAAAATATATTTTGAGGCATATTTCATTTAACTCATGGGGTTCAACACAGACTCCAAAGTGGAATTTGGGTCGAGTCCTGTCATAATTAATATAATTATCATTTTTTAAGGACATGGATGACACATATAGTTCTGTGGAATATGGAATTCATGCATGTTGCAAATTAGATTTCGAAAGTGGTATTGATTTGAATCAATTTGAAGAAAATGAATGTGATGAAGAAAAATTAGAATGTACAAAGGTTGATGATAAGACTTCTTTGGATGTAAGGTAAGGATTAAAATCAACTATAGTTTAACTAGTAATAAGTATCTTGTTGTTGAGTTTGTTGCTAATCATACACATGCGACTTCAAGTCCTTGCAAGACCCATCTTTCTAGGTCTCATAGAAGCTTGACTTTAGCTGATATTGCTGACAGTTCAGGAATTGCTCCAAAAGCAACTCTTGAATTTTTTAGTAAACAAGCTGGTGGCTTTTAGAACCTTGGTTTTATTCTTGATGAATATAAGAATTATTTGCGTTCCAAGAGGACAAAGGAAATGAAGTTGGGGGGATATAGGTGGTGTGTTGGAATATTTACAACAAACTCAATTGAATGATCTCAACTTCTTTTATGCTATTCAAGTGGATGAAGATGATTTGATAACTAATATTTTTCGGGGCGATGCAAGGATGATGGTGGATTATGATTATTTTAGCGATGTGGTATGTTTTGATACTACTTATAGAAAAAAAAACAAAGAAGGAAGACCTTTTGCAATGTTTGTTGGTGTCAATAATCACAAGCAAACAATTATATTTGGTGCTGCATTATTATATGCTAAGACGACTCAAACTTTCATGTGGTTGTTTGATACTTTTGCAAAGGTTATGTAGGGAAAGAGACCAATGACCATTCTTATAGACCAAGATGTTGCACTGGCTAAAGCATTAGCTTTAAAATGGTCTGAAACAACTCATCAACTATGCATTTGGCACATTTATCAAAATGCAGCAAAGCAACTTAGTATTGTTTTTAACAAGTTTAAGGACTTTACTAAATACTTTAGCAGTTGCATATATGATTATGAAGATGAAGATGACTTTCTTAATGCTTGGAATGACATGCTTGAAAAATATGAACTTCGAGGCAATGATTGACTAAGGCGATTATTTGATATAAAGGAGCAATGGGCGTTGGTGTATGGGAGAGAAACCTTTTGTGCAGGTATTACCACCACTCAATGCAGCGAAAACATGAATAGTTCTCTCAAGAGGTATGTAAGCTACAAACATGATTTGTTGCGATTTTTTCAACATTTTCAAAGATTGGTTGATGATTGTAGCAGATAAGAAAGCACAAGTCACAAGGTCTAGTGATTTAAAGTAACCAAGTATCTAAAAGTTTATTGAAAATAGAAGCAGCATTACACATTTGGGTTAGAGAGCAGTACTGTACAATCGGGTGCAACCCCATATCTGGGCGTCAATAATAGAAAGCAGACAATCTAGATATACAGAATCTAATATACACATGAGTCCCTTTGTGCCGTTATCCGGTAAAAACCCTAAGACAGCTGCGGATTGGCTGGCGGCATATTGGACAGTTGGACAATCTTGGTCCACAATCTCTGTAGGACTGCAATGAAACAATTGTTAATGGCATGTAAAAGAGGAAGGAACAAAGGCAATGATTCCGCTAATGTAGCTCACCATGTGTCCACAGCCAAAGGCTAGGTCCTTATTGTTAGTTAGACAGACTGGGCAGGCCTGCATTCAAATTAAAAAGAAGTAAGAAAAATCTCTCATCTCGCATGAAACCCCCTAAGTTGAGAGCTTTGCCAATCAGATCTTTTTTTTAAAAAAAGTTTCATAATGGCAAAGCCAACAAACTACAATGACTTCAGATTGGGCAAGATGTGTTGGAAATTAAATATCTCTCCAGTATGCTTAGACCATCCTACCAATTTGTTCACAAAAATTATAAAGGATTAGTTACCCGAATTTTAACCATTGGCCAGCTTCAACTGAGCAGCTAAACCTCTATTTCATCCCTATTCCTAACTACTTTAGACTCATATTATGCATGTTCCACCTTTTCCTTTCGAGGGGAGACGGGTCATGCAATGGATGCAAGCTAGACTTTGAAGTAAAAAAATCCAAGATTTCATAGAAGAATGGTGTTTTTTCATCAATATCATACTACACACAGAAATTGTAGGAATACAGGTAAGATAACTATACCAGCTTGCATCGGTCATCCCCCACAGCTGCTGAAAGACCACTTGGTTCATGAGTTGGTGGTGCGCGATGAGTGTAAGGAACTGGTGGAGGGCGTGGAACAATTTTCTTTCCTTTCCCTATCGTACGTCTTTTTCCAAGTACAATATGATTTATGTTATAAAAAACATGCAAGTGGCTAGTTCAATCAAAATGATATTTCTGTAGAAGGCATGTTTGGGTTGGGACTACAATAGCAATGAAATATAACTCATTTTATTGCATTCCAATAACAACTTTGAAATCTTTAATAAAAATTCCTTATACTCACATCAGTTTTGAGGTTATATCCTCATCTGAATTGTTGGTTGTCTAAATGTGTTCGAGTGGCTTGCAGAAATAAGTTTTCAGACAATGCTAGTGAATCAGAAGGTACCAAGATTATAGAAAGTTCCCTACTCAGACAATGAAGAAAATTACAGTTAAAAGTTCATAGAAAATTTGGCTAACCATACCCAAGTATACCAAGTTCAACAGCTGCCTTATACTGGATTGGGATTTCCATGAGGGCAGCAAGAGCAAAAGAGGCTTCTTTCTCAGAAGGAGTTGAACGTCTAGACATAATTTCAGTAAAGTTTACAAACTACAAACAAAAATAACCTAGTTCGAGAACCAATGTATACTTAAAAACTCTCCATTTTCAAGTTAACTTAGTGCTACAATTATAACTAAAAATTATCTAATTCGCGCTCAGGGAGCTTGTCATCAAATTTCCTCATGTCTTCTCAGGGACCATCACCGACTCCAACAAGAACAATGGAGAGTGGATAGAAACTGCTTACATAAGTTTTTAAAGTAAATTTTGTCGGTTCAACTCAATGTGTCTGCTATATTAGTGCAAGTAATGCTTGATAAATTGACACATCTAGTGCCTTTTGTTATGACAACTGCATAAATATGCTTAATTTCCAGGTTCTACCTTGCATCTGCAATTGATCTGATTGTCTTCTCTTCCTGCGGACTCAATTCATTGTCACTAGTATTGACACTTCTTGTGACCTTTAAAGGAAAAAGATTGTTTACATATATGGGAGAGGTAGAAGGAGAGACAGAGAGAAAGCACTAGATTTAAACCTGGCCATCTGCAATGATAATTAATACAGGGTATTGGCCACCACTTTTCTCCACAATATCTATTGCAGCCTCAATGACATGGTCCATAAGAAGTTGGCCCTAAAAATAAAACATATATGTATTAAGCTGTAACTCTTATGAAAAGCCAAATTATAATTCATAAAGAACACAAAACGATAAGATTCGACCAACCTGATAGTCGCAAACTTGGAACTATTCTTTTGTAGCAGGCCAAAACTTCTTCAAAACCATGACAGGATGAATGATCAGTGTGAACTCTACCTTGAACTCTACCTTGATCACTTTGGTTCCTAAATTTGATAATCCTTCCATGGTGCATTTTAGGCCCATCAGTCTGTGTTGTACCTTATATAAAGTCATTTCTAAGGTTTTGGTTGCTCGATTGAGGCCTATTATGCATGGTTTGATCAGCCCTAATCAGGTCTGTTTTGTGCCTGGGAGGCACATTACTGACAACATCCTTATAGCTCAAAAATTAATGCACAAGTTTAGGAATGCTAAGGAAAAGGTTTTATAGCGTGGAAGATTGACCTTTTTAAAGCCTATGACAAATTGAATTGGCGGTTTATTGAGTTTGTGCTCAAAGAGGTTGGGTTGCCTCCTTCGACTGTCCAATTAATTATGCATTGTGTCTCCTCTGTTAAGTATAAGGTTTGTGTGAATGGTGAGTTGACTGAGCCTTTTATTCCTCAAAGTGGCATTAGACAAGGCGATCCACTCTCTCCTTATCTTTTTGTTCTTTGCATTGAAAAGTTGTCCCACATTATTTTTGATGATGTTATAAGAAAGAAGTGGAAGCCAATCAAATTGTGCCAGTCTAGTTCTATCGTTTCGCACTTATTTTTCGTAGATGATTTGGTTCTTTTTGCTGAGGCTAGCTCCCAACAAGCTAGGGTGATGAAGGGTTGCTTAGAGTTGTTTTGTATTGCCTCTGGTCAGACTGTAAACTTTGATAAATCTGCCGTTCTTTGCTCCCCTAATACTTGTAAGGAGGTGGCTAAAGAAATCAGTCTCATATGTGGTTCTTCTCTTACTGAGAACTTGGGGAAGTATTTGCGGATGCCTTTACTTCATTCAAGGATCACTAAGGCTACCTATGGTGGGCTGGTGGACAAAGTTCATGGTAGGTTGGCCTCTTGGAAAAGCAAGGTGTTGTCCTGGCAGGGAGATCTACTCTAATTCAAGCCATGACCTCTGCTGTTCCTAACTATTCTATGCAGACTGCTATGCTTCCTATAAGTGTTTGTGAGGAGCTAGATCAGATTAATAGGAATTTTTTTTGGGGAGGCAGTGAGAAAAGGCATAAGGTTCACCTGTGTCAATGAGATTTGGTGTGTAGGCCAAAGAGTAAAGGTGGGTTGGGGTTTAAGAAATCTCATAATATGAACCAAGCTCTTTTAGCCAAGGTGGGGTGGAGATTGGTTCAGAAGGATGCAAGTTTGTGGGCTAAGATTTTTTAGGTTAAGTATCTCAAAGGTCATTCCATTCTTGAAACAGAGTTGATCTCTAGGCAAGGTTCTTCTTCAACCTGGAAATGTGTTCTTTTTGGGATTGAGCTTTTGAATAAGGGTCTGACTTGGAGGCTTGGGAAGGGTGATAAAGTGAATTTTTGGAAGGATAAATGGGTTGGTAATATTCCTCTGATGCAGCAAGTTGATTCTATGGAGAGTGTTGATGTTGACTGTCCTGTTTCTCATTTTTTCAAACATGGTTGGTAGGATGTGGATAAGCTTCTCATTTTTCTTGCTGAGGATATAGTTCAGAAAATTATTTCTTTGGCTGCTAACTTTGGTGGGAGGTTGGAGGATATTCGAATTTGGCAATATACTGCTAATGGGAGTTTTACTGTGAAATCTGTTTATAATTTGTTGTTTAAAGGGCCTGAATGGTCTGACCCTTGGTGGAAAGTTCTATGGAAGATGCGGATTCCTCCTAAATTGCAAATTTTTTGTTAGTTGGTGTATCAGGGGAAAAATCCTCTCTAATGAACAACGGGTGAGGAGACATCTGACCTTTGATTTGACTTGTCAATGTTGTGGTTGGCGCATTGAATATGTGCTTCATATGTTTCTGCCACACAAGTTGTTACGCCTTCTACCGTCCAAATCCATCATGTATTTTACTTCTTTACATACTTACTTTTGTGGGTATGCTTATATAAAATTAGTTACTTATTCTTCTTTTTTTACGCTAGAAAACCAATGCTAGTAATTTATCCATGGATATGCACGTCAAAGAGAGGGTATTGCCTCCAAAGTTTGGGCCGATAGAATATACTTTTTCTGTACATTTTTTTGTCATCTTATTTGAATAATTTAACAATTACCTTGTATAAACTAAAACTTTGGTTTATTATTCATGAATTGATGGGATAAAATACTTTCTAGCAGCCTCAAACAACCATGAACTATCCAAAATATGAGCCAAATGTGATGCCTCCACATATGCAATTTAGACAATCATTTCAGTTTGCTCATGTATTTATGTATTCGAATTGCCTTTAGATTATATGATATTATTGCTACAGAAACAAATTTAATACATGTTTATTATTATGATCATTATCATCATCATCATCATCATCATCATCATCATCATCATCATCATCATCATCATCATCATCATCATCATCATCATCATCATGATGTTGGGTTAATTAATTTAGATATATTCTTATCTTGTGTGTGGGTATATATGCTAGCAACACTATGTGGGAGGCTATAATACCTTGAGCAGTGGTCAACGTTTCACCACCATGTTTAACATGTTTCACGTAATTCAATGAATTCAACTAAACTATTTAATTATGAGAAACATTTTCTTAAATAAATATAAGTTCTAGTTTGTTATATATAATAGTATATTTGACGAGTGCAGACACAATTACCATTAGAAGGAGGGCTGGACTTGTTTGACTCTCAACTCGCAAGCCAAAAGGATTGATGATAAGGAGAAGAGACGCAACATGCTCAATTAAAAGACAAAGTAGATTGACTGAAAATTCTTGTTCTTGAAATTGCAATTTTCTACATGTATCCTTGTTGACTATTGAGTGGCTTCTGCTTGGTCTATGTCATGAACTTGTACAATAGTACAGTAGTTGTGAAATTATGGTTTTGCATTAGTTATTGTTTGAGTCTTTTTGCTATGGTCTTTTTAATTATATGTGCTTTTCGCATAGCTTCATATATACTCTATGAATACGAGTTTTTGAATTGATTATCAAACATATAAATTGGCTAAATCATCGCCATTAAAATGATGGAGTTCGAGTATTGATTTCATTTTATTTTTCTCTTACTCCTTTTGGTTGTGCAGACCAATATTAAGCATGAATATTTCAAACCAAATGAAAAATGTGTTGAATTTGAGCACAACTTCATATGCATGGTCAAAGAAGAAATTGTAGTCATGCGGTGAAGAAAAGTTCGATATTATTACCAGAAGATGAAGATACACAACGTCAGAAGTAGAAACATTTTGATGATATTTAATTTTTTATATTTTTTTATTTGTATGTAACAGAGTTAAGTTTAAACACTAACACTGTTAAGTTTGGTTAATTGGTTTTAAATGAATGAACAAGTGTCAATAATTTGGGATAGAGAAAAATGGGCCAGAGGGTCTCAATTCCCCATCCCCCACCTCCACCTCCACCCCCACCCCCATAACTCTCTCTCTCTCTCTCTCTCTCTCTCTCTCTCTCTCTCTCTCTCTCTCTCTCTCTCTCTCTCTCTCTCTCTCTCTCTCTCTCTCTCTCTCTCATAACAAGGACAAATTGATTTAAGGTTGCTATTTTCTTTTTTTAGTGTAGCAATCTTTAAACCAGAAACAGGTCCAATTTGAACCATTAATATTTGATTCAACCCATCAATATTCAAGACCCAAGTGCAAAAGAATCTCATATCGCAACAACTTTGATCTCCAAGACCCAAATATGTTAGGAACCCATTAATGTGAAAATGGAATTGGACCCTAACTTTCCATTCATAGCTCCAAACTGAGTGAATAGAAATCTTGTAAAATCAAAATGTCACAAAATCCTTTGAGTTTGGCAAGTATGAAGTCAACCCAGATCTGGATTGGGTGTTTGAGAACAAAAATCCAATTCTGAAATGGAATTCCAGAGGGAGAACGAAAGAGCAATAAGTATTCCAGAGTGGCCCTCAAAGGGGGAGCCGAGGAGGCTGTCGTCTAAGGGGAATTTGACGCTGGAGATGGTGTGGATGATTTCACACAGATAGAGACGGAGAGAAGGGTGGGATCGCAAGTTGGTAGTTCTAGAACTTATACACAAGCTTACTGGAAACTGATATAAAACATCAAATGTTCAATATATATTCAAAACTTATTTAACCAAAAAAATTATATTCAAAGCGACTAGGTATGGTTTTACTGTTGTGGTTAGGCCAGAAAGATTCTTGGTCTTGGATGTGGCTTCTCATCTGAGGCGAGAGAGCATATTTGTTGAAGAGTTTTTAGTTATTTTATAAATATGTGATTTTATTGTTTTTAAAATTTTAAAATACTTTAAAAGAGTTTAGTCTTATTTTAATTAATATATTGCTTATGTGCAGTCCACGTCAGCAAAAATATGGGTCCTACAAATACCACATCATCAAAGTTGATGGAGTTGTCAATGGAGATGACGGCATGGGGCAAAATTGAACACCAAATCTTGGTTAATGGGGCAAAGTGGGTCACTTTGACTTCCGAGGGGCAATGTTGAATTTGAACATAGTTTCAGGGGGTAGTACAATAAATAAGCCTATATATATGTATAAATTAGGCAACATGTTCAAAAAGTCCTCAATGTTGTAAATATGTGGATGGCGCACAATTATTGAGATGAAGACTTTTGTGTATTAAAGATGAAAATGAAAAGACTAGACTTAAGGCACAATGAGGAAATTGTTCACAACACCCGATGAATTGCATATCGAATTCATTGCAATAGTTGTCACCTATGCCTATAAAAGGGATCCTCAACTGAGAAAGAGTTACACACCAATCAAATGACAAAAGCGAGAAAGTTTCACTGCGAAAAAGAGAAATCTGATTGAAAATTATATCAGGTACTACTACAAGAACAAATACAATTCCACTCCAATATTCAGTGGTACTCTCATATTCTGTCTATTTTACAACACATTGTCATCACAATAGTCTCTTTTCTTTACCTCTAAATTTTCTCAACTAAACACTATGTGGTTATTTCTCTATCTCCTCTCCATCATATGTCTACTCTCACTATACTACTATGACAACATGCATACGTTCTTTTTTGTACTCTCAAAATTTCCATGTGGTTTCATTCATATGTGTTTAATTTATTTTTTTGTACTGTAATTTGAATGGCACGGCATTATCACCCATCCTTTTATTTTATTATGAATAGTGGTGCAGTTTCATTGCCCATTGCATTGTAACATATATTATTGTAATCAGAATACTGGTTTGCCTATCCTATTACCATGATATCTTGAATGGTTGTGCGGTTATATCGCCCACAATATAATTGAAGGAAATATTGAGTTTTTCATAAAAACTAAGGTTCATTTAGGTATATAGACAAAAAAAAATTATAAGGTGTGCAACGGAAGACTTTTAAAAAAAACTAGAGCCTAAAATCAAAACCTTTCAAAAGGAACTCAAAGTTCAAGAGGTTGATGTGCTACACAAAACTATTTTGCAAGAACCTAAAGAGAGAAATATGGAGAGGAACTCACTCTTGTAGCGAAACTTGAGATCAACACAAGTATTCCACCAAGGGCTAGTGCTAGGATCTAGTTTCTATTCTCCTCCAAGTTACAAAGAAGTAACTTACAATGACTCCACACCAAGCTCTTCTCTGGAAAGGAAAATGAGACGTAAGAGGCCTAGGTGGTACTAGGAACACCCCGTTGGTTAAAGCTAGGCACGATTCGACTTGAATCAGTTTTGAGCCCAAACCAAAAATCAGACCGGAGCCTACGATTTGGAGTTTTTGGGAATCCTAAACCCAACCAATGGGGTGTGAAACCAAGAATCCGGTGCACCGGTCACTCCAGTTTGGGTCGGTTCGGTGCACCGTATGAACAATTGTTGGCATACTTTACTTTTGCCCTAATTTTCATACAGCAAGCCAAAATTTCAATCTACATGTTCATACAGTAAGCCCAAATTTTATTTTTGAGGAAAAAACCTACATTCTCAATCTCCCTATTTCATTCTAACATCTACAAAGGCGCAAATTTCAAAACATCCATAATCAACTAACTTATTGACAACAACCTACAAATACTAACTCAAACATTCAATCCAATTTCAAAGTCTTAACTTCAAACACATTGATCATCAAATAAACCTTAGAAACAAAAATAATGAAGTCCCCATTGTTGCATTCACTTAGGCTTACAAACCAACATAATAAAGTTCCATTGTTATCTGCAGTTAGGCTTACAAATCAAAAGAATAAAAACATAACATAAATATAAATGGGCTATTACTCCAAGTCGTGGACTTCAAATATTGGCAGCAACAGCACTTGTGGAATCATTTGCACTACGTGGCAATGATGTAATCTCCACAAAACATACATAATGTGATATAAAAATGAACAAGTTATTGAACAACTTAGAAAAGGAACAAGTTATAATATCTACAAAAAAAATACATACTAATGCACACTTACCAGATTTCATTTTCTCCAAAGTATAGTAAAACTCAAGATCATTTTTAGTTGGGTCCTTGTTGAAGTCAAAAGCCTTACACTTAAGCCAATCATTAGTGCAAATAAGAGCCTCAATCGTTATAGAAGTCAAACAAGCTCGAAAATGATCCACAACATTTTCCCCTCACTAAATGCAGATTCTGAAGACACACTTGAAACAGGGACAACATCCCTTGCAATTTTAGACAAAATTGGGAACCTTGGAGAGTTTTCTCTCCACCAAGTGAACAAATCAAATCATGTAACTTCTGGATCTTGGGCTGCCTCCAATAAGTACTTATCAATCTCATTCTTAATTTAAACCACATCTTTGTCCTTTCTTGTTCTTAAAAACTTAAGTCCTGGATTACTCCTAATAACTCTTACTTCTCCCCCACCTGCTGCATTAACCTCCACATTAGATTGGATATATTCTCGATCTTCTTGCTTATAAGCCTCATACAAACTTATTAAAAGTTTTTTCACCCCACCTGCACCCTTTTTTTTAATGGAGGCCCATTCAACCTTTCTTTTCTTCTTTTGTGACTCATGATCCTGACGGTCAACAGTTTCTGAAAACTAGGGTAGATAGTCAGATGCCTCCTCTTAATGTGTCCCAAGTATTCCTTTGCCTCTTAATATGTCTAATGCCACCCTCATTGGCACTAGTATTGCCTAGTGCGATACTATAGACTTTTTCTATACCCCAATCTTTCAAACAATTTGCCATAAGACTCTAAATTGCCTCACCCTTATGGTTTGTAATCTGACATAAGTTGATGATTCTTTTATGGAGTTTCCACCCATCATCAATGAAATGGGCAGTCAATGCCATACAATTGACATTTTGGATGGAAGTCCAAGTTTCAGTTTACAAGAACAGTTTCGGATTCCCTCTCGGAACCCGAGCTGGACCCTGTTACCGTCTGACATCTGGCTTATGCCGGCCCCATTTTACTAAACTGCCATTCTTTCCCAAGAAAAGCAAAGACTCCTACTGAAAAATTGACAGTCTCCCTTGTAAAAAAGCACAATTCCCAAAAAAAGAAATTCCACCTGTAAAGCAAATAACAACAGAAATCCCAACTTCGAGCAAGCACAAGCTAAAACACACAAGTTTATACAGTTCAAAAAGCCTTAAGCCAGTAATCTAATCCTAACATGGGCAATACCAGAGCAAACTAAGTTAAAAGAGTTAATTACAACCAAATGTACTTCCACAAACTACGAACAAGAGGTACTACAGAAGGAAACAAAGTGCGCTGGAAGGAAAGTTCTACATCGAATCACGAATCTCGTCAAGCTACAGCATGAGGGGCACAAAACATGAAAATATGAGTGGACAAAAACAAAGTTTTGAACATAAGTTATAGTGAACATACTAACCCCACCGTTTTGGGAAAATAGTGTCAAAATCATGTAATTAAATCCTTTATATATAAGTATATTTCGATACGTAAAACATTTCAACTCTTTAAATCCATAATATACCATCATATAGTGAAATATCATATCTTCAAATACTTTCTCCCACAACATACCTTCCTAGGTCGTATATTTGCCAAACATATGATATACATCCATTGAATCAAAATATCCATCCCAAATATGAGACCATATAAATCATCATACATGTGTAGAGTCTCCTCAATGCACATGCCCAACAAAACTCAAAACTGGGTATTCTTCAGTTTCAAACATATATAAGGATATCCATATGCACCACACCAACACATGTATCGGGAATGAACTATCCAACACGAGGACCATTACAACCAAACCACATGGCAGAATCCTCAATACACATGTGGTTAGGGATGAGCAGTCCAACGCTGGGACTTTGCTCCCCAAACACGCACGGCAGAATCCTCAATACATGTGCGCTGAAATATTCATCCTACACAAGCAGACAACCTCGCCAAGGGCTCTACAGTCCACCCACCCAAGGATGACCAGGTCCGACACACCTCCGTAGAGTTACTGCCTGTTATGTATAACCATGTATCATACTTTCCAAAGAGAACCTAGGGAGGTATATATAGTGGTTCAAAGCCATACAAATCCAACACCCCATATTCCAAAATCCATTTCCTTAATTAAGCAATGGTAAAACTTGATCTCCTTTATGAAAACCATAATTAAGCATGGTAAAGAAAACACCAAATGCATTATTCAAACAGGTTAAAATAATCCAATTCGAAACAAATCATAACTATGCATGCAAGTTATCTTTTCAAAGATTCATGCTCACTTGAAAAACAAATTCCACTCACAAAAATTCCAACACGACTCAATTATGAGAGGGTCCTTCCTATGGGGTTCATGGAGTCTATGTACCTATTTTAGAGAACACAAAGATTAGATTACCAATCGCTTCCAAAACTGAACTTTAAAACCAAACCCTAGTTCTCGGGACTCAAAGTGTGCACGACCCTAAGGACAATGTTCCTAAGTCGTCTCAAGTGTTCGTAAGGTCAAGACAACTTGAAAAGCTTTTGGCTCAACTAAGCCAACAGGTCGAGGGCAACCGGGCCCATGGGGTTCGCAACGTCCGATCTCCAATCTGAAAGTTCCCAAACGATCCCAACGACACTGGTAACAATAATTCTCAAAATAATCCGAAGGTCCGATCACAACAAACCCAACAACACCTATTAGGCAAAGTACCCGTTCGTTGGTCAAACAGTGGAATCTCGCAAATCCAAGCATGTCATCATGCTCAGTGCCGACGGTGGAATCTCGCAAATCCAAGCATGACACTTGGCCCACGTGCTGCCACGCACCACTGCCGACGGTGGGTGCCTTGAGTGAAATTCCGGCGATTGAAAAACTCCAAATTGTGGGGAAAAACCTATACCAAAAAGTCAAACACAATAAGTGGAGTAACTTGATACCTTGGGTCTAAGTTCAATTCGACCATTAATGGCCTCGAACGGTAGGTATCCTCGCCTCAAAACCCTTGATGTTGTCGTCGTCGTTTCGAGCTCACTGGAGATGAAACAAGCCAGGTCTTGGATGGAAAACACAGAGGATGAGCTTGAGCATCTTTTGGTACCAGGATCTTAGTCGGTCGGCATAAAATATGGAGATTTCAAGGGTAAAATTTGGCCTAGTCTTGGGTTTTCAAGATCTGGTCTTTAATAATTGTTGAAGATGAGAATGAGACGAACAACTTTCATGCAGACGGCACGGCCAAATTCTGAATGGACGGTGGTAAGAAGTCCCCAGGAAGTGACGTTGCCACTATTCACCACGAAAGAGAGAGAAAATCCCGAGGAGGAGACAGAAAGTAGAGAGAGGAATTTTCTAGGTGCGTGCAAGGGTTTTGGGGTTTAACCTAATTTTAAAAATTGCAGTTTTGCCCAAAACATTTTTAGACCATAACTTTCTCAATTTAACTCGGAATTGAACCCACCACATGTTTACGAACTCGTGAGAGCGAGCTCTACATTATGGTGACACTCAAATTCCTAAAACATTTTCCGAGCCAAAAGTGACCAAAATTCTCTTAACTCCAAGGGTAAAATGGAATTTTTTCCAAAATTAAAATAAATTAATTGGGTCAGGGTGTTACATCAGTGGTGAGCAGCACGGTTAAAACGCGTCAAGTAAGCTTAACTTGACATTTAAAACGCGTCAAGAAAGTGTTAGTTGACGGCTAATAGCCGTCAAGAACAAATGATACTTGACGGTTAAAACGTGTCAAGTAAGCTTAACTTGACATTTAATACACGTTAAGAAAGTCTTAATTGATGGCTAATAGCCGTTAAGAAAAAAATGTTACTTGACGGTTAAAACGCGTCAAGTAAGCTTAACTTGACGTTAAAACGCGTCAAGAAAGTCTTAGTTGACGGCTAATAGCCGTCAAGAACAAATGTTACTTGACGGGTAAAAAGTGTCAAGAAAGGGGGTACCTTTTCTTGATACCCACATTCTTGACGGTTTTTGAGCCGTCAAGTAACTTGTTAGGTGACACGTTTTAGCCGTCAACTAAGGCCAATTTTCTTGTAGTCACTATCTCAACCAAAGGTTGATGTTGAATCCCCATCATTTTTGCAGAGAATCCAAGGGGACATTTATGGGCATATTCAACCACCTTTTGGAACTTTATGGTCTTGATTGATGCATCTACACGATGGTCACATGTTTACCCTTTGTCCACTAGGAATGTGGCATTTCCTAGCCTATTGGGAATATGTCATTTTACATGCAGTATCATTAGTTCGGTTGAGGTCCATTGCCAACCATCAATATTCTCCAGTACAACTCATGTTTGGTAATCAACCAAACATTTCACATTTACTAGTTTTCGGTTGTGTCGTTTATGTGCCTATTGCACCACCATAACGTACTAAGATGGGTTAACGCAGATTGAGAATTTATATTGGCTTTGATTCACCGTCTATCATTCCATGTTTGGAGTCCCTGATGGGTGATATTTTTACTGTACGATTTGCGGATTGTCACTTTGATAGACAATTTTGCTGCCATTAGGGGGGAAAAATTAGTTCATGAAGAACATTGAAATTAACAAGTTCGTTCATGAAGAACAATGTGAATTATCAGGGGTTGTGCTCACTAGGGGTGGGCATTGACATCGAAAAAATTGGAACAATGAGCCGCACCGGATTGAAAAAAGGGGAAAAAAATCGTCTTGAGTAAAAAGTCAACAAACTGGCACCGAAACGAACCTGATCGATTCAAACCGGTTCCGGTGCCGATTTCACACCTTACAAAACCAGACCGGCTATGTATTTTATTTATTTTTAAAAAAATTATTTAAGTATAATGCTACATTTCTAATCCCATAACTAATATTTCCCCAAGCCCAACTTCAAAGTACCTCTCCTTTCTAGGCCCAATCATCTCTTTTTGCATAAAATTGGGTTATTTGTGAATTTTTGAGCCAAAAAAATTAGTTGGAATTTGTAAAAAATAATAATTTTTTTTTTTAAAAAAAAAATATATATATATATATATATATATAATATGGTCCACAACCGGAAAAACTGAAAACCACACTAGAACAAGTTTAAACGGGACCAACCGGTTTCATTAATTTTATTCTCCAAGACCATACCAAACTGCACCGATTGAATAGCACCAGTTCTGGTTCCGGTGTGAGGTGAAAACCAGACCGGACCGGACCACATCCACCCCTAGTGCTCACATTGTCTTATCATCTCAATCCTCGTACCGCTCAATGCGAAAATGAAGGACGATTGTTCACTTTCAAAGAATTGCTAATCAAATGCACTTGCAAAGATTGATGTCCATGTTGGACAAAGCAATGTGCTAGCAAATGATTCATCTCTTGCACTCTTGGAGTGTGGCAAACAACTACACTTAAAGGATTCTGTTCTTCGAAAGAGGAAGTCAATGGCCAATATGAATCCAAATGAAATGATGGAGACTAAAATTTCATGATTCAAATGCCACTGAAGTGGCACAGGTACTTCCTAAAAAGGAAAATGTGCTTTGTGAGACAAATGCCCCTGAAGTAGCAGTGGTACCTGAAAGTCAAGAAATCTCCATAAATTATGCATCCACTAATGAATTGTGGCTATTGAGATCACAAAAGATGATGATGTTGAGCCTCGCTATGTTGATAAATGTAAACAGAGAGAAGATTAGCCTAAGTGGAAGGACGCAATCCATGCATAGTTAAATTCTTTGGAAAGACAGAGTGTTTTTGGACTTGTTGCTCCAACTCCACCCAATGCGAATCTTGTAGGTTACAACTGGGTATTTACAAGAAAGCACTACAAGAAAAATAAGATCGCAAGGTATAAAGCGCGACTTGTTGCACAAGATTTTTCACAAAGGTCTGGAATTGATTAGGAGGAAATATATTTTCTTGTAATGGACGCAATTACGTTCCATTACTTAATAAGTTTGGCGGTATCAGAAAAACTTGATATGAGACTTATGGATGTCATTACCTCATATTTGTATGGACAATTGGATACATATATTTACATGAAAGTCCCATAAGGACTTAAGTTGCCTGAAGCATCTGGCAATAAACCATGAGACATGTTCTCAATCAGATTGAGACGATCATTATATTTGCTAAAACAATCTGGACGAATATGGTACAATCGTCTCAATAAGTATTTACTCAAGAAAGGATATACAAATGATCATATTTGCCCATGTGTGTTTATGAAGAAATTACAGTTAGGATTTGTGATAATGACAGTATATGTCAATGACATGAATCTAGTTGAAACTCCTGAAGATCTCCAAAAGACCGTCAATTATTTCAAACGCGAATTCGAAATGAAAAAAAAAATTAAATTTAGCATATGACACCTATATGCTAGCTTGAAAATCAATTTAGGAGAAAATCAATGATAAATTAGAAGAAAATCAATTTAGCATATGACACCTGTATCCCCAAGCCATCTTTGAACATGCACACACTCCACCGAAGATGGCTTTGAGTAGTGCATCTTCCTATTTTGACTTCAATTTATTTTGAATATTTTGTTTTATGTGTGGATGTGAAGTGGTGTGTTGTGTGCATGCATCATTACGTTATTTGCCCCCTCAAAGAAAGCATGCTTGCTCCACCACTGTTTACTTTCGCAACTGAACATATAATATAAGCATCACATTGTCATAACCATTAGGTAAATTTTTCTTCTTTGCTACCATTTTCCACAATTTTCTCTATCTTCAATAAAAGATAGGTGTATTTCACTCTATCGACTAATTACAACAATTACAATGTATAAAAATGAGTGTGTTTCGTCAACGGGGTCTAGTCCAATGGAAACGGCATTAATTTGCAGACTAGTGGTCATAGGTTCGAACTCGATGACACCTTAATAGTGAGAAATTTCCTCCCCTTGTAATTTAGACTATCGCTTATATTTAAAAAACATTTAATAATTGTGTTTGGACATAAAACATATTAGCTAAGGCTTAAGTGCTACAGTGCCCCCTGAAACATTGGTCAATTCCCACTAAACCCCCTCAAAGTTAAAGTGACCCACTTTACCCTCATGACCCTCTCCCTCTCCCCCATCGATTTCGTCTCCTCCCATTCTCCCATGACCACCACCCACAAGCTCCAACCCCAAACCCATCCCACAGCCACCCTTCACCTCAGCGAACAACCACAACCCCCATGAACCTAGAACCTCACCGCCCCCACCCTCCACCCAAAAATCATCCGTTGACCCCACAAACCCATCCCACAGCCACCCTCCACCCAAAAATCTCCCCCGCCCCCATGATTTTCTTTTCCCCCATTCCCCTATGACCACCATACTCTCTTTGCAAATTTAAAAACCAACAAATAGGGAAAACAAAATTGAACATTGTTTGCATATGTGGGTGGGTTGCAAGTGGTGGGTATAGGGTTGAGGGTTTGTGGCTTTATGGGTGAAAAATCCAACCACCTGCAACAAATCCATCCTTACCCAGCCACCCCAATTGATCCTTCACCCCAAATCACAACCCCCAACGGATAGCCCTCCCCATATTACACAAACCCAACTATCCGACCCTCTTCCAACTCAGGAAAAGAGACTATATGCATTAATTTTATGCACAGCAGATTTTTCTATCTATTTGGAAGAAAATCTGACTTATTTTTTTGGTCAGATAGTTACACCACAAATATGAGACTTAAAAAGCAAAGTATGTTTGATAAATCAACTTCTTTGGATGAATTAGAAGCGATGCATCAGCATGTATGAATTAGAAGAGCTTACAACAAGCAAGACTAGGTACTTAGAGCAACTCCACCGCAACGGGCTCGAGCAGGCAAAAGGCTGCCTTATGCCCCAAATTTTTTTGCAGCGCACAAGGGCCCAAGCAGGCAAGGGCTGGACCCACCAACCAGGGTAGGCCCAATCCCAAAAAAAATCTGAAAAATTCCAAAAAATTCAGAAACATTTTTTTATACATACCTAGCAATTTTATTATTATTAATCTCATATATAAATAAAATTAATCCCATGTGAAAATCTCATACATAAAATTTTATCTGAAAATTTTATTTGAAATTTGATATAAGAATTTTATAATAAATAATGACACGTGGCAATAGAAAATCTTATCCAACTTAATTGTTTAAGTATAAAACATAGGGAAAAATAATTAAAATGAATAGTAAGGGCTACCACTATTCACATGAATAGTGGCAGCCCTTTCCTCCCCTTGCCCTTGCCCTTGCCCTTGCCCTTGCCCTTTGGGGTGGAAGTGCTCTTAACGAAGAAGAAGAAAAGAAAAGAAAAAATTGAAACTAGAGGGAGAGAGAGAGAGAGTTGTTTTTAATTTTAATTTTAATTTTTTGGTTTTTAATATTTTATTCATATTTTAATCAATTTAAATTTTTTTTAAAATGTGGGACCCATAGTGCCATGTAGGCAACTATGGGTAGGTGGGCTCCACTTTGCACACATGGCATTTAATTCAGCAAAATTATGGGTCCCGTTGTTGCCACATCAGCATTTTTAATGGAGTTTTTGACAGACTTGACAGTGGGGGGCAAAGTGAGACGCAAAACATCGGTCAATGGGGTAAAGTGGGTCACTTTAACTTTGTGTGGATTTAGTGAGAATTGACCAATGTTTTAGGGGGCACTGTAGCACTTAAGCGTATTAGCTAATAATAATATTAAGCTTGAGAATGCATTAGCCTACGAAGAGAGAAGCTTACAAAGCCTACGATTTATTATGAACTGTCTAGTTCACAAAATAAAGTACTTTAAATTATCATCTCTCACAATGAAAATGATTCTTTTGATTTAAACTCTGTGATTACTAATTCACTTTAGCTTGGCCTCTTGTTGATTGGGTAGTTTGAACTCCCTTTTGTTTGGGCAACTTTGTGTATTGGACGAAAGTATGCACGAGGAGCACAATGGCGGCTAAGGAAGTTACTAAAAAGCCCACCCCTCTCCATGTGGATATGAGGGAGAACTTTTGGCACAGTTTGAATATCGCAAGATAAATTAGACAGGAGCTGCCGTTATGGGCCTGTTAGAGAGAGAGAATTTTTTTAAAGAAAATATGTATACAAAAAATTTATTTTGTAGGAAAGAAAAAGACTAGAATAACTTACAAGCAATGCCATAATAGATCGACCAGTGTCATGAATTTCTTGGTCACCGAAGGTACCCTCAGCTCGAAACTTGTCCAACAAAGAATCCTTGGAAAGAATCGAAAATCACGAAGGTTAAATTTAACAATGAGCAAAGTTGGTTTTCAAGAAGTGATTATTCAGTCTCTCTTTTTATTGATAAAATGAGAAAATATATGAACATTTCTTTTATAATGATAACCAATAATATGTCTATCAAATCATTTGTCTAGCTAATGCTAGCTGCCTACAGATAAATAAAAACGTTAAAAGGGTTATGTCTCCTAATTCTCTTCCAAACAAAATAAAATAAGTAGGGTAACCTTTCTTCATAGCTGGTACTATGAATGGTTTCACTACTAATAGTACAAAAAACAAACAAAATCTCACATCGAAAACTTGACAAAATAAAATGTAATATATATTGAACAGTTCTACTACTAACAACACCAAGACCTTTTGCTATAAAATTGTGGACAATATCGGTGTTCATAATAGTGGACCGCTGGTCTTGAATTCTAACATACATATACATACTTTATACAGCCATATGTGTGAGACAACATTTTTATATAGATCACACAGTTCAAGCGTACCTTGGCCACAAATCTGTCTCTGCACCACTGAGCAATGCCCTCATCTGATTGTGGCAATTCCTTCATTGAGTATCGTTTTATATGTATTTTCACCTGTATTTATGTGACGACTTAGCACTTCAAAAAAAAATTTAACGACATTAAGAAAACAAAAATTAGACGGATGGGAAGCTGAATTTTTATACTTATGCTTTTGACCCAAAATTCCTTGATGCCCTTTCTTTCTCAAGTCACAATTTGTATGCCATCGTACGTAGTCGGCAAGGGGCTTAATCAAGATAATGATATTTAGTTTTTGAGTCATTTCTATTTTTTTTTTAGTGTTTTGATTCATCAATTTGCAACTTAAATTTGCTTATAATACTTTAAATTTATGTCAATAAAGGAAATTGCTAATTATATTTGTAGTGGATATGAAAACTACAAGAACTTTACCACAGTACTTTTCCTTTCCATTAGGGTATGCACGGAAGGAGTTGAATGACCTTCTGGAACAGCAAGAGTAACATCATACACTGCAGGGACAAATGATCTCAAATTCTTCACTGCTGTAACAAAACCCTGAGAAAAAAAAAATTTAAAATTGATAATCAATTTTAAAATTCAAAAACTCGTAAAAGAAAAAAATTTTTAAGGGCATCAATATATTTCCTATGTTTAACTTGCAAATGATCATCATAATTTTTATTAGCTATATATATTCTATCAATTTCTCATTCCATCTCAATGCCATTTTCATAAAAAATTTGAGGAAAAATTTTAGTCAACAAAAACATTATTTTCTAAGACCACGCATTTGTATGAAAAAGGGGAAAATTGAAATTTTCTTTTCTATTTTTAGTAGAAGTATTAGCATAAAATTTGACCTTGGTACGAGGAATCAAGACATTTTTAGGGATAGGCAGTTTCCTAGAAGCAGCAAACTGTTGAGCTTCTGAAAGTTTGTCTGGGGTCATGCGTGTTCCTTCCACATATATGGTAAGCCAAAATGGCATGGGAAAATCCTTTAACCCTTGTAAACTTCTCTGCACCATCACCCAATCAATATCAAACAAGGAGGGAGGATGCAAACAAAAATTAAACCAAAGTGAATGGTGAAACTGTTTTAAAAACACGTAATAATAATGTTACAACTAACACGCACCATATCTGAATCACATTGTTGATCATATCTCTCAATATGACTAAATCAAGTAGTAAATCATACATCTACAGGCTCTATTTAAGTGACCGGAGAAATCAATGCGATTAATAAACGTGATATAAATAATTCGTACGAAAGATGCACCTTTAGGTTGCTTTCATCTTTTTCCCAGCTTCTGGCGAGGAAAATAAACCCTAGAAACCAAGCTGTCCACCCAAAAATCTGCATTATGTGTATTTAAATGCGTTATATTAATCTTGATGCAGTTTGGTTTCAAAATTGACACTGCCGTACTAGTTAAAGTGATAGAACTTAACTCCATTTTGGAAGTGCAAATAATGTAACCAATGCTAGCACATTGGATAAGATGATTATATATATGGTTTTGCCCTAGAAACTCACAGGAAGGTATTTTGCAGATTTCTTCATGACCATAAGAGTACTACGAAGGCAACCCAATCGCTGCAGAAAGCAACATATATATCCACATCAAATTAAGTTCCATAGGAGAAATTTTAGCATGCTATAATAGCTAGACATTCTAGCTATTTGCAGTTAATAAGGGTACAATATTAGTACCTGAGCCAAAAGAAACCCAATAAGTATATCAGCATCACACATGTGGTTGGGCATGAGAAGCGCATGCTCCTCGCCTGTAATTTTCCCAAACATATTATTTTTCTGGAGCCGAAAATTATTCTTTTGAAGGGTCTTTCAAATATCCTTGTGGGGCTACTCTATGTTGTATTTTAATGATCTGAACTATCTATCTTTTAGGTATTCCTTCAAAGATATCTCTATACAAAAATCACATGAGTCCGAAACTATTTGAGCACTCAATTAATGGTTGTCATGTGTTTTCATGAAGCATCATATTCGTCACAACTAAATGTCTTAATGCTTTTCAAAGTTTCTAATTTTTTCCAAGGATATGAAGACTTGAAAAATAGACAGTTCGAATCATTGAAATAAAATTCATACTGGACTCCACAATGTGTCCCTCAATTAAAATTATTTGAGAAATCCCCCAATAAAACTGTTGAAGAACATCACGAAAAACAAATTTTATTTCATAGTTACCCATTAGTCGATAAGTTTCCAAATCTGCGTACAGTTTAACCTGTAATCAAAAGTAAGAAGTAGTCAAAACACTTCTGCAAATGAGTGGTGCTAATTAATACATATGCATGTAGCATACTCTTTTGTAACCACTCAATTTTAACAATGTAAATTTAATGGTGGAAGTTTCTTACCATTGTTGGAGATTGCTTCGGTAATAATTTTTTGCTACATAATTAGGGATTATTAATCAAATGGGATGGTCAAGTTGAATCGTGTTTAAATGTCGTAGATCTTCCATTGTTAATCCGAATATTTATACATATGAGACTATTTGACGAGAAAACATTATCTGTATTATCATATAATTAAAGCGACACTAACCGAATTTGCTCTAATTAGTCAAATATATAGAGGATAATCGTTCCATTCCGGTATAAATATGAAGAAGAAGAAAAAATTGATCCTACAACATTTGTTTATTTATTTATTTATACAAATCCTACAACCTTTGTAATATATAGGTATATATATATATATATAGAAAGCGATGCAAATTAATTAGAGCACCTTAAGGCCTGCCCACCACTCCATGAGCCAAATGTGAGACAACCATAAAAGGGCTGCAACTGTTCCATTGATCTTTCTATATGTACTCTTGGACAAAGGTCGAATAGTAAGAAAGCAAATGGCCTACAAAAGTTTAACCATTAGCTATGCCCCTTCCATCACAAAGTCAAAAGTGAGCTTGACAACAACAACAACAAAAGTATTTGAAAGAGGGAAATTTGAATTATAATTTTTTTTTTTTTTTGCAGTTATAAAGTTATCTTGAGGCATATTATACCAATGAAGTTTATATGAAAATATCACTGCTATATTAAAATGTCATCCCCAAAAACCTTGTGGTGGGTGACTAATAGAAAATAATCGCTAAATGTTATTTTAGGTGACGAAAATCCGTTTAACCACCAGCGGTAACAAATGTGTCGCTAAAGAAAATTGTTTCTTCATATATGAGGAAGAACCCAAAAAAAAGACTGGATCAACAATTTCAGGATATAGAAAGTACCTGGAGAAGATTCACAAAGAGACCAAGGAGAAGAAAGATCACACCATAAAGAATTGAGAAAACTACAGATTTAACCTCCATGGCCAAAACCCACAATCCCTACAATTACAGAGAGAGACAGAGAGAGACAGAGAGAGAGATACTTGTAGTAGTTATATATGAATGTGTATGAAAATTTGGCAATGCACGTTAGACATGTGTTAATTAATCTAGCTGTGCTGCTTTTTGAACTTGTTGCAACTTGCATGAACTAATGATTCATTTTATTTTAAGTTGACATGGTTGGCAGGATAACTTATAGGACCCATTCAATTGGCGTACCAACTTAATTAACTGGACATTTCTGGTTTGGTCTACTGTCTTCAGTATTAAATTTATCAGTTTAACTAAGTCGAAACCGCTATTAAAAAAAAAACAACTAAGTTAATTTAATTTTGGGAAAGATTAGGCGATTTAATTTACTTCCTACACGAATCTCAAAATTTCTTCTCATCCAACAGCCACTAATTAAATAGTGGTGAGCAAAAAAGTTTTCATTGTCATTTGTATAATTGTATTTAATAAAAATAAAAAATCTTATTTCCATCATTACCCTTAATAAATGTAAAAACAGTTAAAAACAAAATAAAATAATAGAAAATCAGGGGAGTGAGAAGGAGTGTTTGGCGTTGGGGTAGCGTAGCGTGTAAGCCATGGGGGACTGCTCTGGGAGAAAGTGCTAGAGAGAGACGAGAGACTGGGGAAGAAGAGGGCAGAGAGAGATAGGTGATGGGCCCCACTTTCAACGTCCTATCATCATAGCTCTACTGCCGTACCGTATCTTGTATCCCATACAGCAGCAAAAATTTAATCTTTGTATGCTGGTTTCACATGTACATTAGGCAAGCATTTATAAGTGTAATTTTCAAACTTCCCATTGATTGTAATTGCTTGGGAGCATGTTGATTTAATTCTTGGTCCGCTGAAATTTATCCCTATTCTATATTTTATATTTAAACTAGAGTTGGGCATTCGGACCGGAAAACCGGAACACTGAACCGGATCTAGAGAAAAAAATAAAATAAAAAATTGATTGACCAAAAAAGTCAACAAACTGGATTGAACCGGTTCCAATTCCAGTTTCACACCACACCGCACAGGACCGGTTGTGGTTTTTTTATTATTTTATATTTATTTACAAATTTTTTAAATCCAATGCTATATTTTTAATGTTATAATTAATATTTTTCCAATTTCAATTTCAAAACATTTCCTATTGTATGAATTTGATCATTTGTTAATTTTCAAACCCAAAAAATAACTTATTTATTATCATTTGTATTTAAAAAAATTAAAAATCGGTTTAAAATCGGAACCGGTTAGAACCGATCCGGTCGGTTTTTTAAAAAAAATCGTTAAAACCAGACCGGTGGAATAGTGCCGATTTTGGTGTGAGGTGAGAACCAAACCGATCCGGACCGTGCCCACCCCTAATTTGAACAGGATTTTATTTTTGATGTCCTTTTCAAGGATTGTAATCTTTATTCCTTTTGGGTCTTGGTTGTAAGGGGCCAAGGATTTGCTCTATTAGGAGTTGTGGTTTCCTCTAATTGCCCTAGGTGGGATGAGAGTGGGGTACCCATCTAGCTCAACAACCACACCCTTATATGTAGAGATACTCATCTAATCTTCTTAATTATTGTTTTGTTTCCCCTTTGCATCAATATAATACCGCTTTTTTTTAATAATGATAAACCGAATCCCAAGTCATTAAATGTTACCATCAAAAGTCCTTTCAATTAGCTCAAGTGATGAGGATGAGTGGGAAAATGGATTAGGATTTAGGATTAGATTATATTCTTTCCATTGTAGAAAAGAAACATAGATAAATTAATGAATCAATTAATAAATAAATACAGAGCTGTCTTGCTACAACAATACACAAGTATATTGCCTAAATGTGTGTACAGTATACATATATATAGTTGTATATTCCATTTCCAAGCTACAACAAGAGAACAATAAGCTTGGCAATCTCAAATGAAGAAACCCAAAAATAATTAAAAAAATAAAAAAAATTCTAATCACATGTGAAGATCATTGTCATGCCTAATTGTTAGCACTAATAATTAAATAAGAAGATCATTTATCTGAACGAGTGTCTCCTTAGATGGGTCTTTTGGGGTTATCTTGAGAGGTGTAGAACGCTCTGATTCAGATGACTGGATGAGGATTTGCATAACAATTACAACAAGGACCAAGAAAGTAGCTGAAAATGCAATGCCTTCCCATGAGGATAGGAGGGAAGACCATCGAACGAATTTGAAAATTCCATAGCCAAGTAGGCAGGACCAAAGTAACACAACCTATATATTGTGACCAGAAAATGGAATTAGAATGAGAAAAAGAGATAAAAAGGATAAGATGGTCAATTGCCTAATCTTACAATTAAGGACTTCATAGGTCTGCCAATGTTTTGAAGTTGCTGGTCACTGAATGTGCCTTTAGCAAAGTACTTCTCCAGTAAAGCATCCTGGTAGTTGAAAAGTTGGAAAAAAGAAAGAAATAAGGGGGCTATAAAGTTGGCAGTGTCAGATGATGATTAAGATCTGTTTAGCTCTATCAGAACGATTGCAATTTAGCGCCCTATGAGCAAATTAAAAATGAAATGCATGAGCAAGCGGTTGTAGCGCAAGTGGTTAATAGCATTCACCCTTGCACTCGAGGTCATGCATTTGATTTTCTCTTCCCCTAATATCACTTGTATTTAAAAAAAGGAAAGAAAACAGAAAGGAAAGGAAACGCATGAGAACCAAAGCAAAAGCAGCAATGCCCCGGAAGGATAAGTACTTTAAACCCAAATATGAGAGTTATGGGACTTCTATATCTTGGCTGCACACAATTTTATTGATCTTTCTCAGATCAGCTGAGCTGTATCAGCTCAGAAACCTACAAATATCGATCATATTTCGATCACTCTTACTTAAATTGCTTTTTTCTTGGGCTACCTGGGCTGTATGTCCGGGTACTTCTCCCTCCAGACAACCCCTTCAAATTTTCAAGCATAAGAGAATTTCATATAAAAAGAGAAAAGAAAAGAAAGAATGCATCAATGAGTATACCTTGGTAACAAATACATCTTTACACCACTGTCCAATTCCGTCAGCCGTTTCTGGCAATTCCTGCATTGAATGTCTCCTGATTTGTAATTTTACCTGTAAGAATCAGGAACTCCTTATACTTGTTGATGTATAATCCTTCAGTCGATATTTGGAGGAAAGGAGCAGAATACTTAAATTGTTTTTAAGTTTGAATGTAAGCCATTGGATCACAGTCCACATGGCAATATCTGGTTGTAATCGTAGTGTAAGTGTTAAAATAGAACAAGTGGCAATGTCTCATAGGACTAGACAAATCAAGGGCTGAGATTACATTTCTGTGTAAGAGTGAAGGATCTCCCTTCACTCATTTTCCTGTATAACGGTAACAAGAATACACGCTGAGTGTGTGAATGAATATTATTGAGATTTCATCATTCTCTCTCTCTCTGAAAATTCTCTGAACCTTCCCTTACATTCTCTGCATATTGTACAATATTTGCAGGTGAATCTTACTATTACACACCACTGAAACACAAAATCTAACATGGCCTCAGAGCCAGGTTCCTTCGTCTAAACTGGGCGTGGAATCTGTGAACTGTAATTGAGCTATTCTTGAGCTCAAATCGATTCTGGAAATTGCGATTTCTTTGGGTTCAAGTCTAATATGGCTGGAGCTGGTGGTGGTGAGCTCAGAGCTCCCATCTTCAATGGAGAAAACTATGAATATTGGAGGATTCGTATGACGACCATACTGAAGTCATATGGTCTCTGGGAGTTGGTTCAAAATGGGTATAAATCTTCAGATCTGGATGCCTCGAAATCTGAGGTCGATGAATCGAAGAAGGAGAAGAAGGAGGAGGTATTGGGTACTGAAGTTCTGATGCGAGATGCACGGGCACTTGGTCTAATCCAAGGGGCGGTTTCTGAGCAGATATTTCCCAGGATTGCTCATGAAGAAACATCTAAAGGAGCTTGGAATATTTTAAAAGGCGAATTCAGAGGTGATAAACAGGTAAGAAATGTAAAACTACAGGGGTTACGTAGAGATTTTGAATATACCCGTATGAAGGAGAATGAATCGTTATCTGGATATCTCACTAGGCTATTTGATTTAATTAATCAAATGAAAGGTTATGGGGAGGACTTGTCTAGGGAGAGAATAGTGCAGAAATTGCTCATTAGTCTTCCAAAAACATATGATGCAATTTGTTCTGTGATTGAGCACTCTAGAGATCTTGAAACTATTGAAGTTCAGGAGGTTGTTGCTTCTCTCAAGGGATTCGAGCAGAGACTTGATCTACATGCTGAATCTCCACGAGAAAGCTTTTGCCAGTTTAAATGTTAGCTCTAAAGGTTCAAAAAGTGGTGGTTTCAATGGAAATCAAAGGGCTCACGAAAACTGGAAATCAAGAGGAAGAGGTTGGGATAATAAGCCTAACTTTGGTCAGAAACAAAATGGAGGTCAGAAGAATTGGGATCACAAATCCAACAACACACAAAGACAAAATGGTACTCAAAGCAATTGGGATAACAGATCTCAATCTGCTCAAAATCAAAACATAAATCGGGGAGTTTGTAAATGGTGTGATAAGGCATTATGGAAAATGTTGGTATGAGGGAAAACCAAAATGCACAGCTGTGGAAACCAGGTCATGGAAAGATTGTCATGCAAATAAGGGAATGAGAAGGCTAATTATGCAGGGAACATGGGAGAAACAGGATCTTTGTTCTATGCGTGTAATGCAGTGACAGATGTGAAAGTCAATAATTCTTGGTATATTGACAGTGGTTGCAGTAACCACATGACAGGAGATGAGAGGTTATTAGTCAATATCCAAAGGAATTTGACATCCAAAGTGAAGATGGGAACTGGAGAAATTGTTCAAGTAGTTGGAAAAGGGACTTTGGAGATAGAAACCAAATTGGGACGAAAACACATACAAGAAGTTATGTTGGTTCCAGGACTTGAGGAAAACCTGCTTAGTGTAGGACAAATGATTGAAAATGGCTACTACTTGGTGTTTGGAGGAAATGTGGTGAATATCTTTGATAGCTGGTCGTTTGATAACTTGGTAGTAAGAGTGCAGATGACAAGCAATAGGTGTTTTCCTTTAACAATGGTGCATGCAACTCAAGTGGCATTAAAAGCAAGTGTCACACATTGCTCACAGGTCTGGCACAAAAGATTTGGACACCTGAATGAAAGGAGCCTTAACATGCTGAAAGAACAAGATATGGTACATGGACTGCCTCATCTGCAAATATCAACCAAAGTTTGCGAAGGATGCATGAAGGGAAAGCAACACAGAGAGGCATTTCCTACTGAATCAACATGGAGAGCTAAAAATCCACTAGAACTGGTTCACACTGATATTTGTGGCCCAATGCAGGTTCAAACTCACTCTGGTAACAGGTATTTCCTACTCTTCACTGATGACTGCACTAGGATGACTTGGGTGTATTTTCTGAGAAATAAATCTGATGCATTGGGGTGTTTTAAGAAGTTCAAGGCAATGACTGAATTACAGTCTGGTCATAAGCTCAAAGGTCTCAGAAGTGATAGAGGGGGAGAGTTTCTTTCTACAGAATTTGAGAAATACTGCAGTGAACTTGGAATTCAAAGGCAATTGACTGTGGCTTACACTCCTCAACAGAATGGAGTATCTGAAAGGAAGGATAGAACAGTAATCGAGATGGCCAAGTCAATGCTGCATGAGAAGAATCTTCCATATGCATTTTGGGCAGAAGCAGTAAATACTGCAGTTTACTTGCTGAATAGATGTCCAACCAAAGCACTAAAGAGTATAACTCCATTTGAGGCTTACAAAGGGCGAAAAAGCCTGGAATAGCTCACTTGAAAGTGTTTGGCTCAATTTGCTATGCACACATTCCTTCAAATCTCGGACATAAGTTAGAAGTCAACAGCCACAAATGCATTTTTGTAGGATATGGTGCAAGTGAAAAAGGATACAGACTGTTTGATCCAATTGCTAAGAAGGTTATTCTATCAAGGGATGTTACATTTGATGAAGATGCTTCTTGGGATTGGAATTGCAAAATCAACAATGAAGTAAGATTGCCAGTCAGCATTGAAAACCAAGAGGTTATTGAAGATCGTGGTTTAGAAACAGAATATCATTCTGAGCCAGCTTTTACCTCTCAAAGTGAAAGTACAATTGATAGAACTCAAGCTTATGATTCTACACCTAAAAAGTGGAGAAGTATGAATGAGATTATGGCACAATGCTACATGTGTATTGTTGAACCTGAGAACTATGATAAAGCAGCTCAAGATGAATCATGGAGAAAGGCAATGGAAGCTGAATTGGAGATGATAGAGAAAAATGACACTTGGCAACTTGTTGAAAGACCATTCAACAAACCTGTCATTGGTGTTAAGTGGGTTTATAAGACCAAGCTTAATCTAGATGGTACTGTGCAGAAGAAAAAAGCTCGATTAGTGGCTAAAGGCTATTCACAAAAGCCTGGTATTGACTACAATGAGACTTTTGCCCCAGTGGCAAGGTTGGACACTATTAGAACCTTGCTTGCTCTTGCTGCACAGAAGGAATGGAGTCTATATCAACTAGATGTAAAATCTGCATTTCTCAATGGGATCTTAAAGGAAGAGGTGTATGTGGACCAACCACAAGGATTTGTGAGGCAGCGTGAGGAAACAAAGGTATATAAGTTACATAAGGCCTTGTATGGTTTAAAGCAAGCACCAAGGGCATGGTATGATGAAATTGATGCTTACTTCAACAAGGCTGGTTTCAAGAAAAGTCCAAGTGAGGCAACCTTGTATGTTAAAACAGATGTTTCAGATATTCTTATTGTCTCCTTATATGTGGATGACATAGTATATACTGGTAGCAGCTCACAAATGATTGATGAATTTAGAAGAGATATGATGGAGCATTATGAAATGACTGATTTGGGACTGCTACATCACTTTCTTGGAATGGGAGTGATACAATCCAAGAAGAACATCTTTATACACCAAAAGAAATATGCACAGAAGTTAATTGAGAAGTTTGGTTTAAAGGACTGCAAAGCAGTGGCTACTCCTCTTGCAGTGAATGAAAGACTATGTAAGGTTGATGGGAGTGAAGCAGCAAATGAGGGAGAATATAGGCAGATTGTTGGAAGTCTACTCTATTTGACTGCAACCAGGCCTGACATAATGTTTGCAGCAAGTCTTTTAGCAAGATTCATGCATAATCCCACCAAGAAACACATGGGGACAGCCAAGAGGGTACTGAGATACATTCAAGGGACAAATGATTTTGGAATTGTTTTTGAAAAGGGAAAGTCAACAACTCTGATTGGATATTGTGATAGTGACTGGGCAGGAAGTGAAGATGACATGAGAAGTACTTCAGGGTACGCATTTACACTAGGATCTGGTATGTTTTCATGGGCCTCAATCAAGCAAAACACAGTGGCACTGTCCACTGCAGAGGCAGAGTACATAAGTGCAGCAGAAGCTACCTCACAAGCAAAATGGCTGAGATTTGTGCTTGAGGATTTTGGGGAAGAACAGATTGAGGGAACACAAATTCTGTGTGACAACACATCAGCCATTGCTATGGCAAAGAATCCGGTTTTCCATCAAAAGACAAGGCATATCAGCAGGAAGTTCCATTTCATCCGAGAAGCAATTCAAGCCAAGGAGATAGAACTTGTGTACTGCAGAACTGAGGAGCAAGTTGCAGACATTTTGACTAAAGCTTTGCCTAAGGAAAGGTTTGTTTACTTAAGGGAGTTACTTGGTGTTAAATCGGCTAAAGGATTAGAGGGGAGTGTTGATGTATAATCCTTCAGTCGATATTTGGAGGAAAGGAGCAGGATACTTAAATTGTTTTTTTTAAGTTTGAATGTAAGCCATTGGATCACAGTCCACATGGCAATATCTGGTTGTAATCGTAGTGTAAGTGTTAAAATAGAACAAGTGGCAGTGTCTCATAGGACTAGACAAATCAAGGGCTGAGATTACATTTCTGTGTAAGAGTGAAGGATCTCCCTTCACTCATTTTCCTGTATAACGGTAACAAGAATACACGCTGAGTGTGTGAATGAATATTATTGAGATTTCATCATTCTCTCTCTCTCTGAAAATTCTCTGAACCTTCCCTTACATTCTCTGCATATTGTACAATATTTGCAGGTGAATCTTACTATTACACACCACTGAAACACAAAATCTAACAATACTTAGTAACATAATTTTCTGACCTTTTTCTCATGACTATTGGCCTCAACTCTCTACATGGCAACAGATACAGTCGATAATATGTTGGCCCCAAATCATTTTTCAAGACAAGTTTGTGCTCAGTTTTCTGAGAGGAGCCTCAGTCCCATACTATGTAGAAGGATGCAAGGGCACATCCAGCCCATCTAGCATATGAAATGTCCCCTTCTAAAGAATGGCTGTCCTGTTTAGTTTTTCCATATATAATTTGAAATGATATTGCTTTGTTTTTATTTAGCATTCAAATGAGCACAAGTCTATCCAGAATGGACACTTAGACAGACACAGGACACCCAAGATAGAAACTTCTAGTTAAGTAACAACGGAACACTGCAGGAACAGCCCATTGCTCATAAGCACGTCCATGCTTTTCGTGCATAAAACTTGCTAGGTCTCAATTTGTCAGTTCAGTATATAGAATCTCACGTAATTAGTCATCCATAAGTATTTTGTATCTTCCTTTTAAAAAAATTCTGGTAGCATCATTGGTTATGATAGTTATATGCTAAAGATCCATTTCCACATGTCATGTATATGCACGGTTGGTATAATTTCAATTCATTCATCCAATTACATGTTATGTTCTACAGCCTCACTATTAGGTTGAGTGCATTGAAAAGAAGCTGGTTTATTGTTAAACCAGCCAGTAAATAGATCCCTGAACCTTGGCCTGGTCGCATTTTCTATGGTCTCCACGATTTTATTCTTGGATTCAAACTTTCTGACTTGCGTTCATCTTAAAAATTTGCACTACTTTTACAAACAGATTACCTCATTACTAGGACAGTAGTAAAACAAAGTAGTAAAGAAATACAAACCATGTATAAGAAACCCTGTTGATTCCATGCAAGATGATTTAAAGCTTCCTAAGTAAAACAGTTTACTATTTAAGAGAAAAACAATCAAGCAATTCCAATGTACCACACCAATTGAGATATGCAGCTAAAAACTGATCAATGACAAGTAAGAATGCGTAATGCTCCCTAAAAGAAACTAATGATGCACTAAAAAAAAGTTAGTAATCTAATAGCAAGTAACTTTATCAGCATATGCAGAAGGAGTTTTGTTTTCCTACCACAGAAGATTGCCCTCTAAATATTCTCAACAATGTAGGCGGTGGCTGATTGTTGGGAACAGCTACTGTACAATCATAAATTGCTGGAACAAATGAGCGCATATGCCTTACTGATGAAACAAAACCCTGAAAGCATGAAAGAAGTACTACAATTTTAAAATAAAGGGGATACACAAACTGTGGAAATTATGTTGATGAGTCACATTATGAAATTATGGGGAAAAGGACGTAATGGCAATGTACAAGGAACATCTAGTTTTAAAAATTCAAATAGGATACCGCAGACACCAATTTGACTTCAAAAGAAGGAAAAATGGTATGAAAAAAATTGTAAATACACTATTACCTTTGTACGTGGAAGCAAGACATTCCTAGGAATAGGCAACCCTCTTGAAGTAGCAAACTCCTGAGCTACCGTTAGCTTTGCCTGCGTAAATCGCGTTCCTTCTACAAAGAGAGCCAACCAAAAAGGCATGGGGAAATCCTCTAGTCGTCGAAAACTTGACTGTAGTGGGAAACCCAATGAGTTATAAAATGACAAAGAAGAAGACTGTGTCAAACATATGCATATAGACACATTTACAGATACCTTCAATGTACTTTCATCTTTAGTCCATCTTCTTTCCAGAAAGACATATTCAGAAAACCACATTGACCAACCTATAACCTGCGTGCATATACCACATTATTAACCCTTACTGAAAGATTATCACAACAAAACTAAATAAATTAGTAAATTAAAGGACAATACATAAGTTACAACATACAAAAAAAAATTTATTAATTTCAATAGGAATAGAAAGATACATGTTGAGTGAAAACTCACTGGGAGGAACATTACTTCTTTCTTCATGATGGCTAGTGCACTACCAAGGCAACCTGAGCGCTGTTATTAATAGATTCATTTCAATCAGTTAATTAGAAAGAATAAAAATTAAAACATGATTTTGTTTTTCAAGAAACACAATGGTTAACAGGTATAATCAAATTGTTGACTCTGCCAACTCCACCTGTTATTTGGAAAATATTGATGAGGTCAACAGACAAAAGACAACAAAGGGAGACGAGATGATGGTAACTTGTTTTTCATGAAGTCAGACAATTATATGGCAATTATATGCTTTTAAAACACAAACAACGATTGGTGTGCATGTTTAACATCATACAAGTAACACTGCTAGAAATAAATTTAAAAAAATAAGCACCTGAGCTAAGAGCCATCCAACAAGCCAATCAATGTCACTTCTGTGATTGCAAATGACAAGCGCATTTTCTTTACCTGAAAATTCCACAAACAAGACAACAGTCAGTCAACACAAGAGATTTGTAAAGGTAAAAAAAAACTAAATTCCTCATATATTTTTTTCCATCAAAATCTTAATTCCTCTCTCTATGACTGAAACATTACGGAACACAACCCATTACTTATTGTCACCTCACCCATTAACTGAAAGGTGTCTGAATCTACATACAACTCAACCTGCAGCAGAAGTTCCAACTAGTTAGACCGTGTTAGGATCTAAAACCCATGTACACCCATCCAAAACAGGAATGCCTATAAGTTCGCAAGGTAAATATGGTGGTGACATAGCAACAGTTTTGTTTCCACTGCATATGTGGCAATCTAATGCAATTCAGAGTGTGTTAAAAGAAAAACTGTTCTATAAATTAGAGTACAGAACTTAATTGACATTGACATATTGACAAATTAGATGAGAAGAAGATTTTTTATCCTGAAGGTGCATGCCACTTTCCTCCTTTGCTGCTCACTTTTAAGCTTCAATATTTCTTGAAAGATTTAACTTTTGCAGAACCCCAAAGATTTATATTTTCATGTTTGGCGATATTTAATTTATTCTTACCATCAAACTCTCCCCAATAAGCCAACCCAAATTGTAAGCCCCCTAAAATCTTGGGATTATCAATTTGGCTAAAGATGTGTATATATTGGTTTAGTCATATCTTACCACCGTGCATTTCTCTAGAAAAGGTAACGAATGCTAAAAATGTGTGCTATGGCAAATTTCCCAATGAAGACTTAAAGGAATTAAAATAAATAAAAAATTAGTACAAAGGAATAAACAATTTTAAGAAAGAATCACACCTTGATGCCTGCCCACCAATCAATAAGCCATATGAGTTCCAACCAAAGCAACTCTGCAACTACTTTGTTGATCTTTCTATATAACTTCTTTGATATAGGACGAAGAAGGATGAAAGAAACTACCTGAAAGTGCGCATATGAATAAACTCACGATATGTGCACTAAGTTAACCAAAACTAGAAAAGTTGGGCAAGAAATGCTTTATGAAGGTAATTGAGAGATTTGATAACATTCATTAGATGATATAGAAAACCAGTGGAAGGTCCATTCTCATTTCGTAGCTTTACTAGAGAGAAAAATGGAGTCCAAGTTTTGGCATGCAAGTCCAGTTGTATGGAGAGTTTGATGTATGTTATTGTAAGGAACATATGTAATGTAAGTAAATGAGAAGTGTTAAGGCATATACCTTAAGTAGTTTAGTCAAGGCAAATACCATGCTGCTAATTCGTTGCATCAAAATCCAATTGGTTATTAAGACAACGGTTTAGAGCATATAAGTAAATAGCATATTTCTTATTATCCATTCGATCCTCATCCAATAAATTGTTTTTTTGGAAGAACATCAAAGAACTTAGAACATGGTATAAAGTTGTACCGTTGTGTTTGGAAATGGCTACAATTACGATTACATTACTCGAAGAAACAGAGGCATTACAGAAAACCATGGCCTAATGAATGCAAATTGTAGTGGATTTTTGAGACCGACACGACACCAATAAATCAGCATTACTATTTTCCCTGCCTATAAGTTGCTAAAAATGAATCAGCATTTCCATCAATTATTAAGAGTTGTTGTGTGGTGAATTTGTTATGAAACCATTCTAAAGTATAGGTTTGAAAAATCTATACTTTCTGTTCAAAATGCAATCGGATCATTCAATTTCCATGCAACAATCAAAACCACCATATAACCACACAGCAAAAGGATGGAAGCAAAAGCATTGAAATTTACACAATTGAAAATATCAAATGGGATTTGTTCTAAAACACCCAATTGCAAAAATGGAAGCAAAAGGCATTGAAAAAAAAGAAGAGAGAGAGAGAGAGAGAGAGAGATTAATGCAAGACATACCTGCATGAGATTAACAATGAGGCCTGAGAGAATGAAAAGAACGCCAATGGGAACGATGGCGAGTACAGCTGGGATGGCCATGTCTGCTAATGCTATTCTGGCCTTGGGTTTGGAGAGGAAGAGGAGACAGAGATTCGATGGGAGACAGAGAGAGCGTTTAGGCGTTTGGGGATCATAACGAACGAACACTGCGTCTGCGTGCGTGTGTGTTTGTTTTGCTGGGACGCGAACTGGAAGCCGCTTCAAACGCTTGATATCGTTACAAAATTTTATTGTTCTTTTTTTTTTTGGAATTTTTATTATTCTTCAACATTTTCATGAAGCGCTATCATGTGATTTTTAATGTGGTGTGGGCTATTAAATAAGTTCTTTCCGTTAGATTCGCAGATTTATTTCTAAAAGGTTATAAATTGGTCATGATTTATTGGACTTTCTTCCCATTAAATGAGATTTTGTACTAAGATTCGAAGTATGCGCAATTAATATATATTTTTAATTGAAAATTGACATAGTTATGAAACGATCTTAAGAAAGCCTCAATTTTATTACAAAACACCAAATTTGAGATTACCCTTCCCCAAACTTAAATCAAACGTTGTCCCCAATATTCAAAATTAAATAGCATGCAATGTTCTTGAAAGTAAGAAGGGAAAAGTGGGAAAGATATTACCATGATGAAGATGCATAGTAAGAATCCTTGCAAAAGGGGAACTTACTTCGCCTCCAAATATTGGAAGAAATTTCTCCAGGACCTTTTCGGAGGAAGTGTCATTTGCTTCATTTCTGATCCTAGGATTCCTTTAACAAATCACTTCTGAGAGGATGAATGATAATGTTTTGCATTGAAATTGAGCAAGTTGCCTAGTTATTAAAGTAAATTTTGCTGCTTATTGAATTTGAGCCAGGGAGTAGTGTGCACTGTGCCGAATAGGTAATGATATTATATTAAGAGAGCCCTGTGGAGATTATGGTTTCTTTAGTGTGGACAATAAGATGATTTGGCCACAAGTAGGTTAGTCATGGACTCATGGGATTAAATGTAATATATGAACAAAACTTGAGGAATGTTTGAAGCAGGACTGACACAGAGAAGTGTAAACATGTTAAAAATACCATGCCGGAGACAGTATTCTTTGTTTTGTTGTTGCATTGTATAAAATCATCAGTCCTGTTCCAGAATAGTTGATGAGGTTATGTCAAGTCAGTTAGCTATATTTGACTGACTGTTAATTAAATTAATTTAGCTATTGCATTTGTCTTTAGGGTTAACTCTTTTAGCTATATCAAATGTAGATGGATTGCAACCCAGAGGTGCACTTAATGATATTTTGCTGGGTGATGTATGTTAGAAAACAATGTGGAATTCGAGATGGTTCCTACCTTGTTTAATTTGCTCTAAAAAATTAGTTAGTATAAATGAGAGTTGCTCTTATGTTTTTGAATCTTCAACTTAATCGTATGCCTTATTTCTGACCCTTACGCTTTAGCCATGGTTCTTTTCTTACCCCTACTACCCCTATAGAGTTAAAGCTCAATGTAGTGTTGTTGCTATAACCAAATACATTTGAACGTTTATTTGCAGGGGGTTCAGTTTCATCCTGAAAGTATCATAACTTCTGAAGGCAAGACAATTGTCCGTAAGTTTGTTAAATCGATAGGGAACGAGTGTCCGAGTGTCCGAATCTGAGAATTACAGGCCTGGTTGATCTTCAGATTCTACACAATATATAATGTAATATGGCAGATGTATAAATAAATATATAAATGAAGAACCATCACATGCCTTATTTTCAAGTGTGTTATGTTTCTTTCTTTGCGAACTTCTTGAGTTGGATAAACCTTATTTCATAATATGAGTTGCACTTCATATATTTCAAAACTCTTTCAACCAAATGCAAAGGTATCTTTTGGGCAGCTGTTAACAATAAATACTAGAGCTTTGGTTTTTTCTTTTACTTTTTCTTTTTTAATTGGGGGTAACAACCAGAAAGACAAACTACACAAACTTATCGAAACAAACCGAGTTCTAGGAACTCCTAACAAATCCTCAACTAATTTAGAGCCAAGCCTACTGCATCAAGAAATTAGAGCAGCAAGAGGGTGAAAACCAAGAGTAGAAAGTTTGCTAAAGGAGAAGAACAACCGTTGCAGCATCCATATGAACTAAAAGGTTTGCTGATACGTTTCTCCAAACCAAGATGCAGCCCAACGAAAAGCCTCCACACGTCAGCTTCAATGAACTGCCCCTCTTCCCAAATTAACTGCATGGCTTTGGTTTCTTCTAGTAAGTGTTTAAGGAAAACTTTCGACACAGACCATTCAGCTTTGCCCATGCAGAGGGGCGGGGAGAGGGCTGTTGCCTCGCCTTTAAAAAGTTCTTAAAATGAATGGATATATACAAGGCATCTTTTTATTGTTCATCAACAATAACAAAAAAATATATATTCTATTATTGTTTATAAGGAATCTAATGAAAGATGATACCATAGAAAAGTAATGTTCTAGTATCTAACTATACCAACTATCCGTCTCATTATCATAAACAAAATACTCCTGAAGACTTACTGAAATTACCTGTAGGATGACTAAAAATACCTAGAGGAGGGTGATTAGGCCAATTAAAGATTATAACCAATAAACAAAAAATAAACTTTGGTAGTAGGATTGATATGGCTTATCAATCCTGAAACGTGCTGAACATAAAATAAAAGAACACGCAGAGAGCTATTTTACGTGGTAAAACCCCACCTCTGGGGAAAATCCACGGGACTTTTCAGTCCAACTCAAATCCACTATAGAACGATGATTACAAGAAGTACTCACACATTTTTCCTAGACACCTTCTAGACAATGTTTACGGACTTTTTCGTAACTCAACTTATGTCACGGGATGATCTTCGACACTGCTTATGTTGAATGCAATACTAGTCACGATTGCTTAAAACTCACCGGAGTTCTTCCAACTCTCCTTATGTTGAATCCGATACTGGTCACGATCGATTCAAGCTCACTGGAGAAAAACCGTCATCACGGTCTTGATGCCCTCAACCGTATGAGTCACCGAACATGCATATGAATGATTAAAGTGTTTGATAAATCACCAAGTAAACATGGAACACTTAATGATTTATCTCAATTATGCAAGCAGCTTTCTTAGGAATTTTAGATGCTCAAACAAAATATTGGAAAGCCGTCAGTTTGAAAAGCAAGACCCACGTCTTATGCAAAACTAATTCTCTCACATCCAACAGAAACACAAGAGACCACAATTCCTCTTTAATTATAACACTCAAAACTGATCCTATATTAACTCTTGTAAAGACGCCAAAAATATGGACCGCAAATACTATTTAATTATTAATATTATTTTTGATCAAATATGGACTCTCAATATGAAAGACGTATCAAACAAAGAAGCACAACATCCTTTTTATACAGAACACGTTCTCTTTGTTTTTTAACAACCAAAGTGCATCCAGCCACATGACCAATATATTGTCATTTTTTTTTTGATAAATTCTGGAATTGCATTCATAATTCAGCCAAAAATCACTAGCCAAAAAGGCCATACAAACTAGCCACAAAGGGCCATTACAATAACGGAGCGGTCTAGCATCAAAATTAAGAAAATCTAGGTATACTCCACTAACGATCACGCAGGATCGAAGAAACTCTGGCATAGGCATCCCAACTAAGAGTGCAAAATCAGAACAACCAAAAATAGATGAAGCTTGAACAAACTAAGCCATTACAAAACAAATAAAACTCTCACAAAGGAGAGGTGGAAAGCTCTCACAAAAGGAGAGAGGAAAAACTCTCACAAAAGGAGAGAGGAAAAACTCTCACAAAAGGAGAGAGGAAAAACTCTCACAAAAGGAGAGAGGAAAAACTCTCACAAAAGGAGAGGTGAAAACTACACAGAAAAACCCAAAGGGTCTCTGCGACTTATTCCGAGTATGAAGAACCGCAAAAGGATGGTGGTAGAGATCCAACAAAGAAACGCATGTGGAGATCTGACGCTGAACGCATCCGCCTGTGATGGGTGGAAGAAGGGAGAAGGCGAGAGGTGAGGAAGACAATTGTTAAACAAGGAAACAATATTTATCAAGGAAACCAATTAGATATTAATAAAAAGTGCTCTCCAAGTCAAAGAGGAAAAGAAATAATCTTTTAACTTAAATCAAAATAAGTTCCAACTAGGAAAATATAATGAATGCATGATTATGTCATGATTTACCTGAAATCAGTTTCTCATATTGATCAAGTCATACTTGAAAATCCGGGATTGAATGAGTTGTGCCAAATCTTCCAGCAAACCGTATTCACACACTAATTCCCAACCTATGTTAGAGTCTAGGAAATAACAATATAATTTTCATACTAACAATCTCCCCTTTGGCATTTCCTAGACAAAACACCTATTACAACTCAAAAGAAATTGCATGAGATTTAACAAATGAAATCCTACTCTAAACTTGAAGCTCTAAATCCCTGCACATTATGAAACGACAAAACCAGTGAAGCATGTGGGAGAAGAAAAGTAATTCAAAGAAGAAATACAATCACTCCCCCTTAATTCTACAACACAATCTCTCCCCCTTTTATCATAATTTCAGACAGTCTTCTCTCCCCCTTTTTGTCAAGAAATCCAAAGGGCATAGAAAGAGTATAAGAGAGCATATATATAATAGCAAAAATAAGAGGAAAAAGTTAGTTGCAGCTGCCAAGATTGATAATGACATTGCAATCCTCAGATTCAGTGTATTATGTGTCCGTCTTAGTAATTACTGATATTCACGCAAGCTCAAGTTGCAACATGAAGCAAAACCTAACTGCACAACTAAACAAGAAGCTAAAACGACACTATGTTTGAAAACAAAAACAAAAACAAAAACAAAAATTCTTTTTATTTTTATTTTTTATTTAAGGACTTCAATAAAAATAAAAGCTACCACTAAAAGAAAAACACATCATTGAAAGAAAAATAATAAACATGATCATATCATCTTGTGCAATTGAATAATAACTGTCCCCCTAAAAATATGCTAAGGATGGAGACAATTATAGCACCCAAAAAAGAAGATAAAAAATAAGAGGTATAAACTGAAACACAAAAATAAAAACACCACAATTAAATACCAACAACCATGCTTAACATTATACCAAGACTCCTCCTTCATAAATTTTAAAAAAATCATGAGTACGTGCCAACACTATGCATAAGGATAGACAAGTGGAGCCAATTCTAATATCTGTCTAGAAGCATTTGAAGTAAAGCCTTTCAGGATCTAAGGCACATCAAATCACAAAGGTTTAATCAAGCACAAGGATTATAAAATGGAGAATCAAAAGTATTTGTAAGAAATAAAGTCCATCAAATGAGCAAATATTAAAGCCCAATATCGTGTTATGTGACTAAACTTGCTTAATAACAAAGAAAAAGTCCAACCAAGAACAAGCCAAGAACTTAGGATAAACACATACAAACTGCATACAGAGGTCACCACTTTCATCCTTTTCCTTTTTTTCCTTTTCTTTTTCTTTTTAACTCTAACTTTATCAAGCTTTCTACAAGACCCATGTAACATGTGTTAAATCAATGTGCTCAAGTCAGTTGACTTTAAGACAATGGGTGTTAAAGCACCCCTAGGAAGTATTAACATGAGTCATGTAGGCTACAAAGAAGAGAAATGTGTACAAGATCAAAGCTTTTTGACGCAAACCTCGACTTGGATTAGACAAGAGGCCCGGTTACTTGGCAAAGATCAAGCACTTATTTTACTTTACTTTTAATTAAAGAGATGTTATGAATTTTGTGAGCTCAATAGCAAAAAGTACAATGCAAATCTAGTATCAAGACAAGGGCAAGGTGAGGATTCATTCAAAATTATTAAGCATGATTAAAGTGTATGCGCTCTATGTGAGATATGAGATTTAATATTAAGATCATTTAATTGACCTTATAAAAAACAAAGACAGTTGGGAACCATTTATATAAACCTAATATTGATCTGCCCAAGGTGATCCAATGCCAAAAATCGAATCTCAGATCAGTAAACGACTCCCAGACGTCAGCAGGATTGATACCTCTTACCAATCCCTGCACGTGCTGAACAAAATACTTAGAACTTAATTCAATTTATGTGACAAAAACAAATAAGAGAACAACTGGAGTCTTTGGCATGCATACAAACAATTATTCAAATGAATAAATACCTAAAGACTTTCTAAGAGTGTCAAATCGAGGATTATCTAAAGGTTTTGCAACAAGGCATTTAAGATCCAAAGTTTTTGAAGCAGCGGGTTCATGCACAACATTAGTAGAGGCAAACATACAATTATGATTTTCCTTTTTCCTCCAAACTAACTTTGTCTTAGTTGATGGCAAATAATGAAAAGAAGATAGTTTGGATAAGCATTTTACCTCTTTCATAAGATTTGAAATCTTATGTTGAATACCTATCTTTCCACCCACAACATGAGAATTTGAACAAACAAGTTCATTTCGAAGCTTATTGCATCTTAGTCTTATGTGTCCAAGAGTTCCACAAAAGTGACAAATTGGAACGAATCTCTTGACTTCTTGAGTATATGCAGGTTCAACAGGTACAGAGGATTTGACAAACTTTGTTTTAGACATAGCGGAAGACTTATTACTTGGTTCAAATCCCAAGCCTCGTTTGTCACCATCTCTTCTTCCCATGCTAAGCATCTTGTCAATTTTTTCTGCACCAATGGTTAAAGAAACAATCTTTCTTTTGAATTTTTAAGTTCAAGTTCAAGGGCTTGGTTGTCAGAGGTTAGAGATGCAATTAATTTATTCTGATCAATCAACTTTTTATGCAAAAACATTAATTTTTCATTCATCCTATTGTTTTCCAACTTTAACTCAGCAACAGATTTGACGAGCTCGACATTTTTTTTATTGAGTTTTTGTGTGGCAGCGAGCAAGTCATCGTATTTCTTCATGATAAACTCAATTTGCATATCTTCACAATCATCATCCTCATGTGATTCATCCACGCTAACGGTCGCGATAAGTGCAATGGCCTTCTCATTGTTCTCATCCTTTTGCTTCTTCAAAGTGTTAGCACATTCAGAAGAAATATGACCATAACCTCCACATTCAAAGCATTTGACTTTTCCTTTTGGATTTTTCCTATCATTTAACCTGCAAGATTTTGAAAGAATATCAGTATTATAAATATTTCTAATTTTCTCAAAATCCATACCTGAGTTGTTCCGTAATTTTTTATCCTTAGAGTTTCGATTCTTGAGGAAACTCTTGAACTGTCTCAACGTAGCACGATCCATCCTACAATAATCCGGATCTCGCTAAGTGTGTCTAGCAACCGGCTCTAATACCAATTGAAATTACCTGTAGGATGACTAAAAATGCCTAGAGGAGGGTGATTAGGCCTATTAAAGATTATAATAACTAATAAACAAAAAATAAACTTTGGTAGCAGAATTGATATGGCTTATCAATCCTGAAACGCATCGAACATAAAATAAAAGAACACGCAGAGAATTATTTTATGTGGTAAAACCCCACCTCTGGAGAAAATCCACGGGACTTCTCAGTACAACTCAAATCCACTATAGAACGATGATTACAAGAAGTACTCACACACTTATCCTAGACACCTTCTAGATAATGTTTACGGACTTCTTCATAACTCAACTTCTGTCACGGGATGATCTTCAACACTCTTTATGTTGAATGCAATACTGGTCACGATTGCTTCAAGCTCGCCGGAGTTCTTCCAACTCTCCTTATGTTGAATCCGATATTGGTCACGATCGATTCAAGCTCATCGGAGAAAAACCGCCATCACGGTCTTGATGCCCTCAACCGTATGAGTCACCGAACATGCATATGAATGATTAAAGTGTTTGATAAATTACCAAGTAAACATGGAACACTTGATGATTTAACTCAAATATGCACAGCAGCTTTCTTAGGAATTTTAGATGCTCAAACAAAATATTGGAAAGCCGTCAGTTTGAAAAGCAAGACCCATGTCTTATGTAAAACTAATTCTCTCACATCCAACAGAAACACAAGAGACCACAATTCCTCTTTAATTATAACACTCAAAACTGATCCTATATTAACTCTTGTAAAGATGCCAAAAACATGGACCACAAATACTATTTAATTATTAATATTAGTTTTGATCAAATATGGACTCTCAATATGAAAGACATATCAAACAAAGAAGCACAACGTCCTTTTTTATACAGAACACGTTCTCTTTGTTTTTTAACAACCAAAGTGCATCCAGCCACATGACCAATATATTGTCATTTAATCTTCTTTTGAATAATACGTCAGCTTATGCAATATCCCATATAGTTTTTACTCCAATCAATTGTTAAACAAGGAAACAATATTTATCAAGGAAACCAATTAGATATTAATAAAAAGTGCTCCAAGTCAAAGCGGAAAAGAAATAATCTTTTAACTTAAATCAAAATAAGTTCCAACTAGGAAAATATAATGAATGCATGATTTACCTAAATCCCAGCAAACTGGATTGAATGAGTTGTGCCAAATCTTCCAGCAAACTGTATTCACACACTAAATCCCAACCTATGCTAGAGTCTAGGAAATGACAATACAATTTTCATACTAACACTTACCCTTTGAACTTCCCCCAAATGAAACTAGTCACCACAAAATGCACTGGTACATGTACTGGAGCAAGAAAGCGCAATCTGTTTTAAGCCAGAATTCCAGAACACATATCAGCATACAATGCTAGTTAGTTAGTATGTTAGTTCATTAAAAAATTAGTCCATTAATGAGGTTGGTAGAATGAGGTTGGTAGCCTTAATTTGGGGACTTGACTTTAGGAACTCAAGGGTTAGGAGCTCAAGGCCAGCTGCCCATCTCCTTGTAATTAATGATGAGCTTGCTAACCAAGCTATCTCTCCTTGTATATGTAAGTGGTAAGTAATACCAAAAATGTATGAAACAATTTTACCAGAAAATCTCTGCACCTACACTCTATCCGTTTTGAAACTAGAAACCTTCCTTCTGATACTATTTTGATACTCTGTTTGGCGTGTTATCAAAGCAATCGATTTTGGTTGCCTCTGCATAACCTTGTTCATGCTTTACCATTGCTTAAACCTTGTCCTTGCCTTTGCATAACCTTGTTCTTGCTTTACCCTTGCATAAACCTTGTTCTTACTTTACCTTTGCTTAAACCTTATCCTTGCCTTTTATTTGCCTCTGTATAACCTTATTCTTACTTTACCTTTGCTTAAACCTTGAACTTACCTTTGCTTTGCCTCTACATAACCTTGTCCTTGCATAACCTTGTTCTTACCTTATCTCTACCCCCTTGACTTTGCTGTGATAATAATTCAAACTTGTGTTCCCTTGGTTACTTTGTTCTGCTGTGCACCTACTGTGTTCTTGAAATCTTCCGCTGCATTTATGTATCCTTACTTTCACAGAAGATCAACAACATGGCACCCAAGGCTGCTTGTGTCATGACTACCGGTGCGTCTGCATCTCCCGCCTTACTCTCGACTCCAACCACAACTTAGGTACATGCTCTACTACATGGGTAATTGATACTGGTGCCACTAATCATATGACTTTTGACTCTCACCTTTTTCTACAATGTCTACTCAGTCTCGTCATCCCTACATTACTAGTGCCAATGGGATCCCTTCTAAAGTTGCAGGTGAAGGGACTATACCACTTTCTCCTTGCCTAGTCTAACCTCATACACTTCTTGTTCCTTATATTAATTGCAATTTATTGTCAGTTGGGAAATTACTTGACTCACATAATTGTTATGCCACATTCTATCATTCTCATTGTAAATTTCAGGACCTTACGACTCAGGAGACGATTAGGCATAGTAAACGGAGAGGGGGGTTGCATACCTTGACGGTCTCATCACCACCATGTGCTGCTCATGTTCAAAACTCACGTGCTCAACAGCAGATTTGGCTATGGCATCGTCGCTTAGGACATCCATCTTTTGGATATCTTCGACGATTGTTTCCATCTTTATTCTGAGGTTTAGCTGATTCCCAGTTTCAGTATGAAACCTAACGCCAAGAGCCATCGAACTGTATTTTCCTCAAGGGATAGTAAAATAAAATTTACTTTTGAGTTGGTTCACTCTGATGTTTGGGGTCCTACTAAAGTCTCTTCTACTGGCAAGAGGTGGTGTGTTACATTTATAGATGGTTGTACCCGCATGACATAGGTATATTTTCTCGCCCATAAAAGTGATGTTACCTCCACAATCCGCGAATTTCATACTATGATCACCACTCGGTTCCAAGCTTCCATCAAAGTGTTTCGGTCTGAAAATGATGGGGAATATGTGAATGGTGTCTTGGCTCAATTCTTCCGGACCAAGGCATCATCCATCAAACCTCCCCCTTTCACTCCACAACAAAATGGTGTTGCCGAACAAAAGAATCGTCAATTACTTGAGGTTGCATGTGCAGACATGCTTGATAAATCAATCGATCCTCACTACTTATGGGGTCATGCCATTCACTCTGCAGTTTATGTGATTAATCGGAGTGCCTAGTAGTGTTTTGGATTTCCAAACTCCACTAGAGACCTTGGCTCGTCACATCTCTCTTCCTACCGTTCTCAAGTTGTCTTATCGCGTGTTTGGTTGTGTTGTTTATGCTCATGTTCCCTCTCATCGATGGAGTAAGTTAGATCCTTGTGCCCTCTGATGTGTGTTCGTTGGATATGGATTAACTCAAAAAGAATACAAGTGTTAGCATCCTCCTACTCAAAAGCTCTTTGTCACTATGGATGCCATTTCTCATGAAGATTTGGCCTACTTTGTGGTTTCCACGACCCCTTCTATTCGGGGGGAGTGAAAAGAATGACTCATCATTTGAAGAAAAGACTGGAGAAAATGCTGAATAAAATGAAGATATGTCCCCGGCGATTAGTCGCCACCCAGCTTGTGATTGGTCATTTTTACACAGAGTCAAAGCCGCTCGAGAAATGCCTCAAGCTACCGGTCGCATCCCTACTTGCTACTGGTCATTTTTACACATAGTCGAAGACGCTAGAGAAATGTTGCAGGCGATCGGTCGCGAAGAACCCAGCGACCGGTCACTTTTCGACAGTGACGAAAATGTTGGACAAATTTCAGTTCTGTTCAGTCCTGACCTCAGTGAGAACCTTGAGACCATGGTACCGGAAGTTGATCCCGATGTTCTTGATGATCAACTACAAAATACAACTCCTCCTGCCCTGCCATCACATCATTTGTCTAGGGATGAAGAAGCACTTGAGATAATCATTGAACCACCTAATGTTGTACCATATACACTTCCACCTAGATCCACTAGGGGAAAACCTAAGCTACAATGTTGACCTAACCTTAATATCCCATAAATAACCATGTGTCCACTCATAGATTGTCAAAGTTATATGCATCATTTGTCAATCAATTATCTACTGTATGTGTTCCAAGTAAGTGGCAGGATGCTGTGACAGATTCCAGATGGGCTGAAGCAATGGAAATTGAAATGGAAGCTCTGAAAAAGAATTCTATATGGAAAATGGTTCCTTTACTACAAGGGAAGAAACCAATTGGATGTCAGTGGATGTACACCGTTAAATACAAAGCTGATGGATTCATAGACCGATACAAAGCTCGATTAGTGACCAAGGGGTATACACAAACATATGGAATTGACTACCAGGAGACATTTGCACCTGTTGCCAAGATCAACATTGTATGTGTTCTCATATCCTTGGCTGCGAATCTTGATTGGCCACTACTGCAGTATGATGTAAAGAATGCCTTTCTTCATGGGGACTTACAAGAAGAAGTGTATATTGGATCCACCACAGAGATTCCTATGACATCTGGTCCCAATACCGTATGCACGCTGAGAAAATCTATGTGTGGGCTAAAGTAGTCACCCCCGAGCCTGGTTTGGGAGATTTACTGATTCCATGTAGCTTTTTGGGTACACTCAGAGTAACTCAGATCACACATTGTTCTTAAAGCGTCGTGGTGAAAAACTTACGGCCCTAATCATCTATGTAGATGATATGGTGGTTACCGGTAATGACAGTGAAGAGATGTAGACTCTACAGAAGCTCCTTGCAAGTGAATTTGAGATGAAGGAACTGGGTGAGTTACAATATTTTCTTGGCATAGAGGTTGCTAGATCAAAACATGGCATATTTCTATCCCAAAGAAAGTATGTGTTAGATTTGTTGACAGAGACATGAATGCTAGATTGCAAGCCAACTGACACACCTATTGAAGAAAATCACAAATTGGGGATGTATCCAGACCAAGCTCCTACTAATAAAAAATGGTATCAAAGATTAGTTGGGCGATTGATTTATCTATCCCACACACGCCCCGACATAGCTTATGCTGTGAGTGTGGTAAGCCAATTCATGCATCAACCAACTGAAGCACACATGAATGAAGTAATACGGATAATGCGATACTAGAAGACTGCCCTTGGAAAAGGGTTGATGCTCTCCAAACATACACACATGGATCTCGAAGGATACATTGATGCAGATTGGGCAGGGTCTATCACGGATAAATGTTCAACTTATGGATATTTTACGTTTTTGGGTGGCAACTTAGTCACTTGGAGAAGTAAGAAACAAAGAGTTGTGGCAAGATCTAGTGCTGAAGCAGAGTTTAGGGGAATAGCTCAAGGAGTATGTGAATTGCTTTGGTTACGGAGATTACTAAAGGATCTTGGCATTAAATAATTGAATGCCATGAACACAAAGCTGCCATCGAGTACAACACGACCGCACTAAATATGTGGAAGTTGACTGACACTTCATCAAAGAAAAATTAGAAAGTGGTATGATTGAGTCTCCATTTGTAAACTTAGAAAACCAACTTGCTGATATTCTGACAAAGACCGCATCAAGTAAAGCTTTCTATGACTCTTTTGACAAGTTGGGCATGCGTGATATATTTGCACCAACTTGAGGGGAGTGTTAGTTAGTTAGTTTGTATGTTAGTTCATTAATAAGTTAGTTTGTCTATTAGTCCATTAATGAGGTTGTAGCCTTAATTTGGGGGCTTGACGTTAGGAACTCAAGGGTTAGGAGCTCAAGGCCAACTGCCCATCTCCTTGTAATTAATGATGAGCTTGCTAACCAAGCTATCCTTCCTCGTATATATAAGTGGTAAGTAATACTAGAAAATGTATGAAATGTTGTAAAGAATAAAGTAGTGGAGCCCACTCACTATTCCTATGAAGACTTTGGTGCATATTATTTACTGCACACTCACAGATGCAATTTGCCTTTGCCTATAAATGGCCTCCTTCATCCTTTGCAAAAGCACTAAACACCAACGAAAGAGAGAAGAAAGGAGAAAGAGAAATAAAAGAGAAAGAAAGAGGAGAGAAAAGAGAGCTGAGAGAAACTCTACAAGAGAGAAAAATCAGTGAGTCTGTAAGAGTGTAAATACTGAAGTTATATTTCTCTTGTAGCCCTATTATTTTACATAGTGAAAGGTTACTGCTGCTACTTTCCGGTGATGTAGGCACCACTTGCTGAACCTCGTTAAATATCTTGTCTCATTTACTTTATGTGCACTCAATATTCCAGCATTATATCACCCATTTTACAACATGTTATCAGCACGAGAAGCTCTCTATGTGGGATATGCCTTGATGACCACCCAGGAGATAAGCACTCTATTTTCTCTATCTTGATTATTTAATATTAATCTAATATCTAATAATTATGACCAGCCAAAGCAGTGCAGGTGTGATTGGAGCATCAGCCATGTGTTTGTGGTTGAGATGGAAAGGCAAAAGCCAACGTGATATATAGCTTCCCATCGAAAAAAAGGGTGGAAAAGCTTTCCGCAACTTTTAGCATTATTGCCAGAGGTTTTCTGACCATACTAATATATTATATTCATATATATATATAGTAATTTTATCTTTAATGGACGGTTCCACCTCTTATATATGTTTTTAGTGGTGGTTTTATCCCCACATTTACTTTATTTACTGTATAGTGTAGGTTTATTACCCATATAACATTATTTATTTAAAAGTGTGGCGTGGGTTTATCGTCCACACAACTGCTTTTATTTTTTATTTAAAAGTATGGAGTAGAATTAGTGCTCATACATACACATTTACTTTATCGCACATTTACTTTATTATTTAAAGAATAGTGCGGAATTAACATCCATACAGCAAGCAATTTACTTTATGAATTTATTTTACCGCACATTTACTTTTATTTAAAAATATGGTACGGGTTTATCGTCCATACAAGCAATTTATTTTATGAATTAATTGTGTGATATGATGAGTTTTATAGAATATAGAGATCAGCACCAGAAGTTCCTTGATCCTCATCATACAACTACATCAAGACCTGAAGATCCTTGATGGTGATAATGATATAAGAGCTAACAATCTCTCCAATACTATATTTGTAAACAAGTGATCGGACCTGAAGATACTTGATCCTTGACAGGTAAATAAGGACCTAAAATTCCTTGATAATGTAACAGTACCGTATCGGTTAAAAGTGCCATACACATGAATAGTATTTATATTGGCAAATTTACTGTATGCATGAATAGATATGTATTCATGACTGGATGAATAGTGATGTATGCATGAATATTAACTATTTTGGGTAAACCGTCACTGCATGCAAAATGGAACCTGCAATTCCTTAAACTCATGGATGATCAATTAAATGAGATGCCGGAAGTTCCTCAATAACATGGACAATTATGTAAGGGCCTGAAGTCCTGAAGTATGTACAGGGAATTATAAGAATGTCCATACCATGAGAATATGTGATTTTGGCCTAAAGTTCAAATCTAACAGTATTGAGAACCTGAAGTTCCAACAATTAAATGGACAACCCTTGAGGTATTATTGCAGATGGTGGTACACCACATATTTCTTTAAGAAAATGATGAATTTAATTTTAAGAAAATGATGAATTTAATAAAGCTCTATTATGTTACAATCGACACATCAAGGAAGAAATTTATTTTGTAAATTCCGACTATTAAGGATACACCGTGAAATGAGTAATATCATGATAAACCTCAAAGGATGAAATGAGGCTCCCCATTTTTTGTTATATTATATGATCTGGGCCGAAAGCCCATGGATCTCAACATATCACAAAAATTCCCAACCTAAAGTTTTGGGTATATAGTAGTTAATGATCTTCACTACTATATTGCAATATTATCATGGTTTTTTTTTCTCAATTTATATTTCATGCCCATTTGAAAATGGCAATTAAATTATGAGGTTGTGTTTAACCTAGGCCAGAAGTTCAGGACACACATGCATTGGAATATATAATTTGAGAAATTTAATGTGGTTATTTGAACCTATAAGACAAAAGGTTCCACACACTCATTTTGAAAGGATGAAAAATCACAAATGCAAGTTTAAAGGCTTTACCCAATTATTATTAATAGAAAGAGTGCATACAACAGATTGTTTTTCGCTTGCAAGAAATAAGCAGGCTTTGTAAAATCTATCAAGCTACATTATGGCTTAGAAGTTCCTGGAGAATGAGAACTGCTCTTCTCGAACTTAGCCATGAGCCTCTCATGGTCTTCAAAATCTTTTCATTGGAACTCTGTAGCGTGTCGAGATTTGTTTGCATACCCCTGGAATATGAGCTCACCATCCTTGACAAAGACTTATTTTGCTTTTTAAGGTTTTCAACCTCTTGCTGAGAATCATGAAGCATTCTCCGAAGAGATGAATTCTCGGTGATGAGCTGCTCAATCTCGTTTGTCTTGGCAAGCAAACGATGAGCCAGATTGGAAACAGAAGCAGCACTCTGAATGCTAAAAGTCATTGAGTCATCAATAGCCTCTTTGTCAGACCTTCATGTTAATAATATTCCATCTATAGGAGTAATGAAATTCCTAGCTAGTATGATAGAAGTTGTATCATTTATCATCACAGAATCATTAACCGTGAGATGAAGATTTTCGGATACAAAGGATGGACGCTAGACTTGGGCGTCTCGAGTAGTTGTTGGAACAACGTTTAAATGAAAACGATTTGGGTGAGAAGAAGATGAAGCTATTTTGAAAAGGTTTTGAGAAAAGTTTTAGAAAAGTCTAAACTTTCAGAAAATGGAAGGAATTTGAGTTGAAATACAATTACTTCAATCAGGCTTCACAAAGACAATATCTATAGGCGGAAGTGTGGCAACGTTTCCAAGATCCCAATATTTCTCTTTTTCTTTTTCAGATTTTAAAACTTCACACTGCTTTCATTATAGTCTGTCGGCAGTTCAAAGGTCATAAGGACTACATTTGTCAAAGCCGATCTTGCCTTTACGAATTTCACGGAGTCACTTTTTCGAAAGTGTGTCGAGAACTTCACAAATTTCTGTAGTTAATTGGAGATTCACCGGATCAAACTATTCCTCTAATTTGTGTATAAATATGTTACTAACAAAATTTCTTTGTAGAATACAACCAGTTTTCTTCAGTTTTCTCCATATCTAGTGATGCAATATCCACTTGTTTTTCCTATCAGCGAGCACTCAATGTGCTTGGGAAGTGACACTATCTCTGATCATCCATTTAGGAAGCGAGACTATCCCTAATCACGTTTCGACTAGATCAGGAAACTGTAAGGCAAACAAGAATGACCGCATCGATCTAATCTCCTGAAGTTCTCCTAGGCTAGGGGGAACGAGAGTTTGTTGTCTGTTACCTCACTAGTTTCCTTCCCTGATTGCTTACCTACCTTGCAATCAATATCATGATTCTTTATATCTGTTCTTTCTTTTGATAACTCTCTGTCCCTAAGGGATTTTGTGTAACATTCCTGACCCGATTTCACTATTCAATCTCAATTGTTTAGTCAAATAAATAATTTTGGTGAAATTATAGTTTTGCCACTGGGATTAAGGGTATTTTAGGCACTTTAAAAATTCCATAAGGAATTTGGAGAAATGGGTTGCACCGTTGCGTCCGGCTCGTCGAAACGAGTTCGTGGATATGTGGTATACCGAATTCCGTGTTGTAACGGTCGGAAAGCGATTAGAAGAGAAAAGAAAAAAAAACCAAAAAAAAAAAACGAATTTCAGATTTTACTGTAGCGGCTACAGTACCGCTACAGTAAAATTGCTACAGTGCCGGCGGATCTCTTCTTCTCCCCCGATTCTTCCTCTCTTCCTCTCATTTTTCTCCCTTCACGGACCAGTCACTTTGACTGGCGATTTCTCCTCCGTCCGGTGTCCGATTCAGGTGATTCCAGTCCCTAAATCTTCGTCTCTTCATCCTCTATCTAGCCTGCCCATTCCCCCAGCTCAGAAACCCAAGGAATTAAAACTGGAGCGACTGAAAGTTCTATGGTTATCGAACTTTCCGACGAGTTTTCCGGAGACTCCGGCAACCGTTTCGGTCAAGTGAGGTATGAAACTTCATCTACTCTTCGTGCTCTATCCATTTATATAGGTATTGTAGATCGCTTTCAAGCCTAGGTTGTTCGATTTAGAAACCCATTTTTGGCCGGTTTTGAGTTGGAATTTCCGGCCACTTGCCGGCCAAACTAGATGTTTCCGTAGTTGAATAAAATGCTCCACTTGTTGAGTTGAACCTATACCTGAAGTCTTGACCCTTGGTTTGGAGTTTTTCCGATCACCAGAATTACTATGCACACCCAATTCCGGTGGGTGTCTGGGCAATCGTTGTGGTGGTGCATTGTGTCCTAAAATGTTCCCCATGTCGTCCTGAGCGCGTAGGTGTGCTCGGTTTCCAATTTGGTTATCGTTTGACTGTCGAACGGATTTACGCCTATTATGCATTATCCAGGTTCGATATGTTCGGGCCGTCGGATCGGTCCCATTTCCAAGTATGTTATTTCCTGTACCTCTAGGATCGTGTAGGAACAAACGGACCAAGAATCGGAGTCCCTGATACTCCGAATCATTAACTCCTAGGGTTAGGTAACCCGATTACCGTCCGATCGTGCGATCGTGAGCAATCCGGCCATTCGATCTAGACCAAACCTTAAGGACACGTTGTTTAGGTCGTGTTGAACCTGTAGGAACTTTCGGATCTAATTTTGGAGGTCATGGGACCTACGGGCCCGATTTGACCAAGTTTGACTGGGGTTGACCGAGCGTCTCCCGAGGTCGCCTTACCACGTAGTTGACTTTGTTGGACTTCTAGGAATATCCGGATCGATTTGGAGGTCGTGGGCTCCGTGGGCCCGAGTTGACTGAAATGGAGTGTTTGACCGCCGGTTGACCGTGAGTCTTCCGGGGCGGTCCCATTGGTTTAAAGAGGTAGTTTGACCTTAGAATCTTTAGTACGACGTACGTGCACGTTAAGTCGGGTTTTGGTAGGATTTAAGTTTACGATTCTCATACGGTTCACGGTACTAATCTAATTCTCGTATCTATCGCTTTAGGTACTCTATTTCTCGCTTATGCAGCAAGTGGGACCCTTTAGGGTTATGCAGCGTAGGACCAACGGTGAGTGGACTTTATTTTCAAACGAACATGATTTCAATGAATGATATGAAATGCATGAAAGGAGATTTAATAGTTGTTTTAAAGTCTTGGTTTGACTTTGATTGAAATGTATTAAAAGGATTTGCATTGAGGTATATGCATGATTTGGGTTGCGGTTTATTTTGGGGCCCTGATGGCTATTTTATTATTATTTATACCTTTGGGTATTGAACGGGACGTGGTGATTTTCATATTGAAATTGGGTTATATAATTGAGCTATTTTAAGCTTGAAGTCGTATACTTTATAAAATGAGAATTTATGGATCTTTTGGGATATTATATTTATAAGGGTGGTTATGTTATATATTAATTATATAATTGAATATTTGGACGTTAGCGTAGTCCGTTTGGTTACGTATTCGGTTTTGGCGTTTAAACCTTTTGAAGTATAATTACTTATATACTTTGATTATATATATGTATATTTTCATACATATATATTTACTTTGAATAAATACTTTGGAATAATGGGAATTGATTATACGTATATTCATATATATATATATATATACATAGATATGTGTATGGGATTGGGCTTGAGTTATTGTATTTTAAAGGATCATTATGTTTTATGTATATATATATATATACATATGTATATTTTGGATTATACGTTTGGTTTAACGGTATGTGTTTACGAACGAGTTCTTTATACTTTAATTATATACCTTTGGGTTGGAATGCCCTGTGTCGGAACGTGAGGTCTCTTATGTAATTATATTGAGATTTTGAATATAGAAATATATGTTTGGGACGGTGATGTCCTTATGTTGAGTATATATATGGGTTATATGCTTGATGGACTTGTTTATGTCCAGGTGTTCGATGTTTGGGGTTGGGTACATTGTGATTGAATATATATGTATTGTTATCGCGTGGCGATTTATGTGTGTGCGGGTAGCACCTTATAATGTACCTCCCCCTGTTCTGATGATGATGATCGCGTGGCGATTGATATGATACGGTTACTTGGATACGGTTCGATCCAGTACATACCTTAACGGGGTGTAGTTGTAGACCCTTAACGGGGTAGTCTGCGCGCAGGACTTATTTCGGACGTATGGGTATCGAGGATTCTGCCATACGGGCCGGGTAGCTTGGTCAATTTTGGACGGCTTGACCCTGGGCACGAGGCCATTGTGATGCTGACCCGGTGTCCAGTTAAATCCTAGGCACGAATCACATCAGAAATGTTGTCCCGGTGTCCAATTAAATGATCCCCTGTTGGATTGTTTCCCCTGGTATTTGATTGGTATTGAGGTTATATTATACCTATACACGTGTGTTAGTACCTTCGTATTCTTATTTCTTTTAGTGAGGATCTCTCCTTACTTGTCGTGCTTGCGAGCACGTGATTGTGAGTTGGGGACGATGGGGAAACTTTGCACTTACTTTGACTTAAGTATTTGATTGGTGTTGACTCGCAAGTGCACGAGGCGTTGGATAGTATAGCTTGTGTAAGTACGAGGTCGATCCCACGAGGATTGATGATAGATTGATTCAATTTAATTCCCTGCACAAAATAGAAAACCAAAAGAGAATAAATAAAACAAGAAAGAAAGAAAAGAAATTAACTCAAGCAAATTAGTTACCAAGTTCAATTTATATTCTTAGATTGATTCTAGCTAAAGTATGATTAAGCCATGGTGTTTGGTCCTAACCTTGTATTCCTAATTCCCTAATTAGATCCTTATTGTCGAACCTAAATTAAGCATTAGAAATCCATTAAGCATAGAAGAATGTTTTAAACAACCAAGCATGTATCTAATCCCTATTGTCGAATGTCCATACATACTCTTCCTATTCATAGTTCAATTCGAATTAAAGCATGGTGTCTACTCTTAATTCAAACCAAGATAGCTAACATACAAGTTTTAATGGTGATCAATCATTCAACAAGCATATTAACTTATAAGCATAATGAATAAGAACAAGAACTATAATTGAAACTTGGAAACTAATTAAACTTAAGAAAAGAATTTACATTACAATGAAAAATAAATTACAACTAAGAAAAACTTAAAGGGTTTTGTTACAACAATTGAGAACTCAATAGAAAAACTAAGAGAATTGAGGGAGAGAAGGGAGAGGAGCTCTAGAGAGATGTTTGAGAGCTCCCCCTTGGGGTGTGTTTGAAGGTTAGCCAAGCCTCCTATTTATAGGAGAAGGAAAGCATCAAACTCACATGCCAATATTCTTCTTTTGACAACAAGTTGCATAGCCACCTCAAGTTCACATGAGCATCCATCTCCTTTCATCATTTGGCTAGTTCCCACTTGATGCTTTTGCTTTCTTTATTTCTTACACAACCTACTTCAATTATGACAAATAAACATGCTTCTTCCCCACTATCAACAATAGCACATGCATAGCTAATCATAACCAAGAACTATCAACAATAGCACATGCATAGCTAATCATGACCAAGCAATTTGCAGTCAGCTTGTGGGCTCAATTTGGGCTTGTTCCTTCACTCTAACAAATCTGGAAAAATATGGATCTTGAAGCTCTTTGTCTTATCTTTCTAAGCATATGCAGCCCAACTCAAGGAAAAATCGGGAAGGCCTTCAAAAGTCATTTTTGGCCCAGTAACGCAGATGCTGCCGAATTTGACCTTAAGTTGCCCAAACTTGCATAACTTCATCTAGAAGACTCGGAATCATGAACCGTAAAATTCTTCAGAAACTAGACTTCCGTATCTTTCCAATGACGTATGGTTCATTATCTGGTTCTTCCTGAGCAAGTACAGTCCAATCCGTGAAGTTGACTGATCTGCATACACCGTTTTGAGCTAACTTGTCTCCAAAATGCATTTAGTGAGTCATAAGCTTATTACACTGAAACAAACACAAAATAAATTAAAAGCACAAGTTTAACTCAAAAACATAACCAAATCATAAGTTAGAAGGGTACAAAATGATATGTAATTATGCACTGATCAATTGGATTTCAGTACTGGTTATGTTTTACTTGTTGGATTGTAAATCTGGATTTGATATATTTATATATATTTATATAATGCTTTGAACTACAATTAATGTCTATATTGTTGTCGAGTTGGGTTTTCTTGACGTAAACGAGTTATTCGGCATTTTAAGGTTTGTTTTACCTTATGTGAATTTTATTCCATCTTTATACTTTTACGTTAACAAGTCCTTTTGTTTATATTTTATAAACCTGCATGGATTGATTTGAGAGGTTATGCCTCGGAAAAGGTTAAAGGTTGGTTTGCTCGGAATATGATGTTAATGCCAGAATGTTTTCACATATTTTGAGATCATATGGTTTTCAAATCAATCACGTATATAAAGGATTTCATATGCATGGTTTGCATGGTTTTAAAAGGTGGGGTTAGTATATTGTTTTAAGTAAGTAAAACTTTGTTTTTGTCCACTCACACTCTTTCTGTTTTGCGCCCCCCCCAGGCAGTAGTTTCTTCGTTACTGTTCGACCGTGCGTTTCTCTTCTCGAGCTTCGTTTGAAGGGTAGGATTGTCGTCCTTGAACCCTAAACTCTGTATTCGGTGATTTCTTTTCCGCTGACTCTTAGATTGCTCTGTTATCGCCATTAAGGTTGAATTGTATGGCCGGAGGCCTGTTATGTATTTGTGTATTCATGCTGGCGTTTGGGGATTGTTATTTGTTGTGCTTTAACAGGTTGTTAATTTTGGGAATGTTCATATTGTAGGGGAGACTCTGTCCGATTTTCGGCAGAAGTCTCGGCCCCTTGTATGTTGTTTGTCGAGAAGAGGTTTCTTTTAGAATGTGGGCCCGGCATTGTGATGATGTCGGCATATCCACAGGGTTCGGCTCGGGTTCCGGGGTGGAATTTGGGTCGGGTCCTGTCATTTTGTTTCTTTAGAACCTTCATCTGAAGAAAAAATCCATGTAGTGAACCTAACACTGAAGGTTATTTTTTTGACAGACACAAAAGAATTGTGATTTTGATTTTGCAGGATATAACTAGATCATCAAGCGCCTGATTATATTTGCAGCACCAATCCGAGCTTGAAAGATATTTGAGCAAAGTTTCTCTCACCGAAGGATGCAAGCAACATATGTGTTATTTCATATTTTATCCCTATTAGTATTCTGGTATTTTGCTCCGAATAGGTGACATATTCGGTGATAACAAAATGGGGAGATAAGACCGTTCCTGAAGAAGGGCATGCAAAGGACCATTCCAGAAGAATGGCTTGCAGATCACCTTGTATTGTGACCATTCCAGAAGAATGGCTTGTATCATCCTGATATGTATTCATGAATTATTAATGCAAATTTTACAAATTGCAAGTTGAATACATTGATAATACACTGCATAGATTAAAGTCTCAAAAAAGGCAAAACATGAGCATAGCAGTTGATCAATGAGTTGCACACCTACTGCGTAGCAAATGATATGGATTGGGGTCCCGGAAGGACAATCCATTAACATGTCAACATTAATATGGTACACGCCTAATGTGTAGCAAATTGTACGGTTTATTGTCTCAGAAGGACAATTTATTGACATGCATGTATTAATCTGTGGCATGCCTGAAGCATGACAGATATACGGGTTATAAAATGTTCCAACTCCCTGGATGGAGATTATCCACGCCCTATTTTAAATGACGCTCAATTGAAGGTTATGATCCACATTCTCATATAATTCCTCTTAGAAGAGATATATGTCTGGAAAGAGATAATGAAAGCCCCTGAAGTGGCTAGGGTACCCAAAAGCAAAGAAATACCTATAATTGATGCATGCACATGCACATGAGAATGGTGGGATCATAGATTGATGAATGATAATTTTTGGTTTCAAAGTAGCTACTCAAATCATCAATGGGTACATTAATTATGATATAGTTGCAACACATTAAAACTCCTAAAGAGTTAATATATTTGATCAAAACTCCTGAAGAGTTAATACTTGATTAAAACTCCTGAAGAGTTCAAGAAATATTTGTTTCGGCATGAAGATTGAGCATTATGCCAACGAGATTCTTGCTTATACTAAGAAAGTATTGAAGCATTTTTATGTGGATTATCTGTTGGGCACTTAAATGATTTTCCAGAAGTATACTGGACCGGACATTGTATTTTCCAGATAAAGCTCAGCTCCATCACCACCATTTTGGGATGATGTGAGGCATATTTGATGCTATCTCCGCATAACACCATATACGGGCATATTCTTTTCAAGTGGACTTACAAATAGCCTAGGTTTTGTTGGATACACAGACTCTGGAAATTTATATGATTTACATAGAGATCGCTCACTGGAAATATATTTATTAACTAAACTGAGGAATTTTTTTTATAGCTACATCCTCCACTCACTCCGAAAGATTTTCCCTCCAGAAAGTTAGTCATGAAGATTTCAGGGGGAGATATTCATTAGGGGGAGCATCTAGAAGTATGCTACACTGATTTCTATACTGTTCTTCCTTCCTTCAGTTTTCTACCTCACTGGGTTTTTCCCTTATCAAGATTTTGTTGAATCAACAATTTGTGGTCTCCAAGTGGGAGTGTTGTAAAGAATAAAGTAGTGGAGCCCACTCACTATTCCTGTGAAGACTTTGGTGCATATTATTTACTGCACACTCAGGGATGCAATTTGCCTTTGCCTATAAATGGCCTCCTTCATCCTTTGCAAAAGCACTGAACACCAACGGAAGAGAGAGAAGAAAGGAGAAAGAAAAAGAAAAGAGAAAGAAAAAAGAGAAGGAAGAAAGAGGAGAAAGGGAGAAGAGAAAAGAGAGTGGAGAGTAGAGAGAAAAATCAGTGAGTCAATAAGAGTGTGAATAAATTAAAGTAACAATATGAATATGACCAGAACAAATTGCTAATAAATTAAATGGAAAAGAACAATAACTATTACCATGGCAATGAATATAACCTATTCGTTTAATGATTATATCTAATCTAACTAAAGCTAATAGACATACGTGCTAACAAATCACCATACGTAGTTTTCTGCAAGACTAATGCTCATCAAGTGCTCTACGTGTATGTCTTCATATAACTATTCTCCAACCCATAAAATCTAAAATCTTATGGTTTGAATCCAGTACGATCAGCCCTTCAGTCCTCGTTCACTTCAAAGAAATGTGGGTAAACTGACACAAACTCTGAATTTCCCTTAAGAAAACAAGAAATATAATAGTGCATGTGGTGTTTAATGAATTCAACACAAAAATAAAATAGGTACATAAAATAGTTAATTCATGAATTATATTTTCAGCTTACGGATTGTTCCAATCAGTGGTATCCTCATTGACACGATGCGTCCATTTCGTCCTTCCACTACGACCAAAATGTATGACCTGCATGACCTTGGGCAATATTGTTTTGTCCATCTTATCTTCTCCAGTTGGGGAAGAGCACGTGTGTAAATTCCACCTGTCCCAACAGTTGCAGCATAGTCATCAGGTTCTGACCCTTGTGCTAATATTTCTGCATAAATCTCCACTTCTGCTTTGGTTGTGGTGCAGCTTTCGGATGCTTCCTCTCCCACTCCCTCCTCTCTTCTTCTGTCATGTTTCTAACCCTTATAATCTCTTCCTTCTCCTTTATAATTGCTTCCCGGTCCTCCCTATCCCTCTTGTTTACTTCATCATCAGTATCAATATCAGCAATATTTGCTTCCTGTTCCAAACCCTTCTGAATTTTTGTCCTTCCAAATCTCCTCAACCACAATCTGCTTTGTCTCTCTCTTCCTTTCCTCCAATTTCCACTTCCTTGATTCCTCAAGGGCCCGTTCTTCAGCCTCAAGTCGCTCACGTTCAGCAATAGTATCTCTCTCTGACTTGGCACAAAGACAGGCTTCAGCATCACCATACCAGTAAGATCTTCTGAGTCAGTATCATACTCAGACTCCTCTTCCTTTACTTCTTCCTCGTCTTCCAACAAGATTGGAGCTTCTTCTTGCTCCCTTTGACTCAACTTCTCCTTGATCCTTCTTCTTCTTTCCTCCAAAGCATCTACGTCCTCTTCCTCTGCTTCTAACCCTTCCTGCCTCTTGGCTTCTTCTTCAATTGTTGAAACAATCTCAGCTTGCCGGATACGCCTATGATCGGCTCGAACATCCGGCTTTTAGACAAACGGCGCAGTCTTGGATCATCTTTTCGGACAGCATCAGAATATTCTTGAGTGGGGAAAGCTTTCTCCAATGAAGCAGCTGCTTACATCCTAATATCCCCGCCTTCGTCAGCATCATCTGCCCACTCGGGAGCTTTTCCAGGCCAATACCTTTTAACTTTTGTTTGCCCAATTTTACCTCTGAGCTTATCCCTGACTGCAACCACAGTATCACTAACACCTGCTGTTACCGACATTGTTGCGCCTGAATAAAATATCCATAATATCCTCGATATTTTCACGAAATTTCCGTATTTTTGGACTACCGATATTTCCGATACCATCGATATTTTAGATATCCATGAACTAAAATATCGATAATATTGACGACATGGATCGAAATATCGATAATATCCCGATATTTCCATCGAAATTTCTGTATTTTTGGACTACCGATATTTACAATATCATCGATATTTTATTCCTTACGCCTTATAGACACTCTCTAAACACTAGTTGAAATACTCTATACTTCCCGCTTTCAACTCCAACCACGCAATGTTTGTTCAATCCAAATTTCTTATACTTTATCTCATTCAGCAACTGCTGAGACAAATTATATTATAATCATTATGCTTTGATTTATATGCTTTCTCATTAGTTCAGTAAGTAAGCATATAAATCAGAACCAAAACATACAGATACGCACATAATATAAAATACAAAAGGGATGTTCCAATATGTACGGAACAGCCCAACCCAAAGCCCAAACGGCATCTCCATTAGAGGTGATTTCGGGCTGTAAATGGTAAAGTTGGGCCGAAGTTGTTCATATATGGGACCCTGGTTATAGAATTCCGCTTACATAAACATGTAGACTTGGATAGAGCTATACAGCCCAGTGGGCCCCACCCCCACATCAGCCGTTGCTGCAAGTTCCATTGGGATCCAATGGCTATGATTTGAGCCGAATAAAAACTATTTTTTATTCAAAAAGGAATGGTAAACACTCAACCCAACCCAACCCAACTTATGAAGGAGATCTATAGACTAGAGGTGTCAAATGGGTCAGAATGGCACAGCACGACGCAAACCCAACTTGTTTAAATGAGGCACGACACGGCCCAAGCACGATTATTGGCGGGTTGTGCTTGGCTCGAGCCCACTTCAAGCGCGTCCCACTAAAAAAAATTAAAAATTTTTTTTTGTTAACTGGTGATTTACCTCCTAAATTTTATACCTAGCTTTCGATTTATCCCATATTCCTTTTTTTTTATATCTATATATATAGCAAAAGGCAGAGAATGGTGAAATATTCAAAATACCAGAAAATACCCTTGGTTAATCCGAATATTAAGAATTGAAATTATTAATTAAATGAGGATAATATGATAAATTCACACTTTTTTATATAAAAAAAATCAGAAAATAGATCCTATTTTTGTAGAAAATACTGAACATTTCATTTAATTTTCTATTAAATATGAGGGCACATTCATCATTTCATATGTTAAAAAATAATTAAATATTGTAAAATAAAATAATATGAAATATATAATTAAAAAAATCATTTTAATAAACAGAGTGGGTTGCCCCCTCTTCCACCCCCGCCTCCCCTGCGTCTCTCTCGGTCTCTCTCTGCCCTCTCTTTCTCTCTCTCTCCGACTCTGAACCAAACAAAAAAAATTTCAATCCTCTCCATCGATTTGCAGCCTCAGAATGCTACTGATGAATGGACAATGAAACCGATGATGGCTCATTCTAGTTAGCCTTAATTGGATTAGGAGATTTTGAAGAAGCATTTGAAGGCTTCAATACAAGGTTTGGCATCTGGGTTTTGGGCTCAGATCCATTGTCAGCCGGTAGAACTGTTTGTGGCTTCTTTGGCCTATTAATTTGGGATAAACCAGAACCCCCAGCTGAAGCAGCTGCCTTCTTTGGTGCAGGTCGGGTAAACAAGACCCCATCCCAGCAATTGGAGCACCAGAACAGCTGAAGCCCCAAGGGCGGCCCCCATCTTTCAGAGCCCACGGAGGTGAAGGGTGGGTTGCGGGTGGTGGTCATGAGGGAATGGGGGAGAAGGAAACGGGGGGTGGGGGTGATGGGTATGTGGGTGAAAAAACAGAAGAGGGGAAGAGGTCTGTGGGGGTGGAGGGTGGCTGCGGGTTTTGATCTTGAAATTTTTTTGGGGGTTGTTTGGGTTTTCTTTGGAGTGAGGTGAGGTTGTGGATGTCAAAGAAAGAGCAAGACAGGAGGAGAGGGCGGGGGGAGAAGAGGCAGCGGGTGGAGGGTAGGTGGTGAAGGTGCTGATATTAGTGAAGAGAGAGTGAGAGACACTTTGCAGAGATCAAAAGGAAAAAAGTTCAAAACCCTAAAGCCTAAGAGAAGTGGGCGACGAGAGAGAGAGAGAGGGAGGCGGGGGAGGTGCTCCGGGGTTGGGGCTGGGGAGAAGGGTCGGTAGAGAAGGGGGAGAAAAAAACAAGAGGGGAGGGGGAAGACAAAAACTGAGGGGATAAGGGTATTTTTGTGTTCTCTTTTTCATTTTTTTAAAAAATAATGTTTTTTAATGACTTAACAGAAAATTAGATGAAATGGGGGAAATTGACCAAAAATAAGTTTATATCCTTAATTTTCTATAAATTTAAAAAAAGAAAAAAAAAGAGGATATGGTGTAAATCAAAAGTGAGACACAAATTCAAGGGCAAATCACAAGTTAACTCTTTTTTTTGTTAAGGCCCACTTTACTTTACATAAACCATCTCTTAACTTCATTCCCCTTTCTATATGTACATATACGGACTTTGATTTGATGGCTTCTTCTTCCAACAAATCATATATTTTTTCATATTAAATAAATACTACAATTAATCCTCAATTTTTAAGTCCCATATTATATCCTCAATAAATAAATACTACAATAAATCATCAATTTTTAGTCTCATATTACATTTTAAAAAAATTATGAACATATTATAAATGTTTTGCATAAATTTAAGGGAGATTCATTATTATACCCAATATTGGGGTCCAAATTATTTTTTTTTTTAAAAAAACCTATATGAAATAGACTTTAGAAACACACCCAAAACTCATTTACAACATGTTGGCGCTAAAACTAAACAGATAATAATTAAAGGCAACTTACGAGTGATGCGGACAGTCAAGGGACTGAATGAACCTTCGAGAGAGAAGCTTCCTCCTTTCAGTAGTCGACGCTTGGGTCCTTGCCAAAGAGGAGACTAATTAGACCTACGGGACCGGTGTGGGATCAGCCGAAGGTGCTCCGATGCCAAAGTTAGTTTCGAAGGGAAGGTAAGCCTTATTGACAATGCAAAGGCATAAAGTCAAGTGAGCAGTCCTTACCTTGTAGCTGGGGTGTGAGGCTCTACTTATAGAGCGACCTGGGAGTTCTCCAAGCACTTAGTTTCGATGTGAGACTCGTGGAAGTGCCTTCTGAAGCTGACACGTGTTGGAGTAAATATCCTGACGGAGAACCCGAGAAAGATCTGCAAGATATCTGTGATGACGTAGAATCGGTATGGCGTACTAAAGAAATACAATGCTCGTTCTCTGGTCAATAAACAATCGACAGGAGGTGATTGCCGATTGTAGGACTGTACCAGCCGGAATGGGCAGAGAGGCCATGCTGGCGTTAAATAGGTCGTCCTCACCGAATGGGCCTCCCGATTCGTCAGGCTGTGTTTATCAGTGTGGGCCATAGGCCTTTCCACATGTCATGTCATGGGAGGCGGGTCAGATATGGTACAAACACAACATAATAAAGAGACTTCAAACTTCCTATAATTACAAAACTGCCATGGTTTTCTTAAAACAAGTCCAACCCCAAAACATTCAATAGAGCATTAAAGTAATTTAATAATTAAAATTATTTTCAATAGGGCATTAAATTCATTTTTGGGTTTTTTTTTTATATAAAATTTAAAGGCTTAAATGTCAAAATAGTCCCCGTGTTTTACCTATTCGGCGAATTTAGTCCCTGTGTTTTTAATTTGGCTAATTTAGTCCATGTGTTTACATCTGTTAATCAATGTAGGAGAATATGTCAAATAGATGTTAAATTAGACATGTGCATAGTACGTGAGTGGGCATAAATGTATTTTAACACAAACCAAAACCCTTGCAATATCTATTCCTTGGCGCCAATGACAACTGCCGTAGTCTGCGTGCTGCGTTCATGAGAATTGGGGCTTCAAATTCAATCACTTCACTTGAGTCCGCATAAAGATGGCAAGGAGACGAATCGAATCCAATACAGGCTCAATCAACCCAGGTGAGTATTCTCGAGTTTGGACCCGCTGCTTGTTTTCCTTTAGTGTAAAGTTCGTTTCAGTGACTTGTTGTTGGTACACAGGTTTTGCTTGTTAAATATTTTTTCGCCTTATGGGTTTCTTGTTTCAATGCTTGTTTGTTTTTCTGCTTTGCGTTAATGGAAATCTCTTTAACCAAAGAAAAAAGGACAAATCCTTGGCTAATGGTGGATTTTACGGCCCACTTACATCAATAAGAGTACCAATCTCAAACCATGTGTTGTGCAGATAAAAATTTCTTTACTAATAGAAGTCTATTACTTTTGTTGGGCAGATGATGATCACATGACTATTGAATTTAGATATGGTGGGCATTTTGTGCACACTCCAAGAACCCATTATATAAATGGTACAGTGACTTATTTTGATAATGTAGATGTTGATAGGCTGTCTACATTAGAAATTAAAGACATGATACGAGAGTTGGGTGTTCAAAACTCCAAATATTTTTATTACACACTTCCAGGCTATTGGAGAAAGATGAACACATTTTAGGTTTTGTGAGCTCAATACCTAGGAATAGGCAAATGTCTGTCTATGTAGAGCATGATAGTGACGTTCATGAGGTTGTTGGTGACTCAACCTAACCACCAATGTCACAAGCTAATATAGATTATGGAGAATCATTTAATGAAATCCATGATGACCTATTTAGTCAAGTTGATGAAAATAGGTATGGTTCATTTAGTTTCAGCAATGAACACTTATTTCAAGAAGAAAGAAGTGCTTTGTGTCATGGTGAGCCTCAAGATTTTTATGATGTACCGATACATACTAATGAGTATGAATATGATGGTGATGGTGAGTATAAAACAAAGGGTTCCATTTATTAGGAAAGTGATAATGATAGTGATGGTAATAATTCTGATTCTGAATTTTATGATGAGGACCATGATGCCATGTTGGATGATGATAATTTCTATGATGATGCAGTGGATACACTAGAGACTTTCATCGGATGTGGTAAGAAACAAAAAAAACAATTGGGAGGCAGATATACAGGTTGGGGATATGAACATGGATGAAAAGCAATATAATTCAGATGAGTTAAATTCAGCATCGAACTCTGATGAAGAAGGAAGGACTCGTAGGTACAAAGAGTTTAATATTGATACTGATATGGAGAAACTGAGAGGCTTAGATGACGAAGCTTATGGTTGGTTGACAAATAGGGATCCAAATATGTGGGCTAGGCATAGGTTCAGTCCTAGAACCAAGTGTGACATGTTGTTGAACAATTTGTGTGAGTGTTTTAATTCTTGGATTTTGGCTGCAAGGGATAAACCAATTCTTACAATGCTTGAGATGATTAGGTGCAAAATAATGAGAAGATTACAAGTTAAGAGGGACTTGATTAGTAAATGTGAGGGTCCAATTTGTCCAAAGATCCAAGGCAAGTTAGAGAAAAACAAGACCTTATCTCATAGATTCAGACCAATGTATTGTGGCAATGGATTGTTCCAAGTGGGGGACTCATTAGTTGATCAACATTCTGTGAATTTGTGGACCAGAACTTGTAGTTGCAGGAGGTGGGAGCTCAGTGGAATACCCTGCATGCATGCAGTTTCTACCATATTCCATAATAGGCAAGAAGCTGAACAATTTGTGGATAAATGTTACACACCAGAGGCTTATTTGAGAGCTTATTCTCCAGTCATACAGCCAGTCAAGAGTATGAAGTACTGGCCAAAAGTTAACCAAACACCTATCCTACCACCAATTGTAAAGAAGCAACTTAAGGCCTAAAAAAGGAGAATAGTAAAGGATTCAGAAATGGAAAAGAATAAGGATCCCACCAAATTGGGTAAGAAGGGGGTACTAAAAGATGTACAAAGTGTTCGAGTCGTGCCACAATAGAACAACATGCAAAAATCAACCTCGAGAAGCTCCAAGTAGTGTTTATGTTGACAAAAGGTGGGCTTATAAATTTCAAGATGGCAGCCATCGTGGGGGTGTGAGGAACAATGAAATGGACAAGAAGCAGTGGAAGTTTTGGAGAAAACCGAACTCCTCCGACTCGTAGCTCTAATGTACAACAAAGTCGTGGTGGATTCTTTGTGCCACAAGGGGATGTAACTGAGAGCCATCAAGACATGGTCTTAAGAAGAATACTAGACCACCTAAATTGCCAAGAAGAAATAATAGATTTGTTTCTATTTAAAATAATAATAATTCTTTCTAATTTTCAAGTTTTAATGTTTCCTTCTATGTTATTTTTACTTGTGGCAGTTGAAGAAAGCTACAAAAATACATAATGTAACAGTGAACAAATCCCAACCTAGATACTTTAATCCCGCCAATGTAAGATTTTTGTTACATTCCATGCATTCTATTAAAACAACTCCCAACCTATTATGCATGTATTCTAATAGGTGCTTATTGCAGTTTCATCCACCTCAAGGAATTGTACAACCAATCATCACCTAGGGATTTAGAGGGGGCACTTGTTAGGATCGGTTAGTGCTAGAATGGGAATCTTCACAGCTCAAACAACAATATGAACAGAAAAATAAAGAACACTAGAATTAACGTGGTTCGGCTCCTTCCACTATAACAGAATAATGGGTACAACAAGAACAATCTTACCAAGCCAATGCCCAGGGCTTGATACACACTGAGGAAGTACAATGACTGCACACTATACTCTCCTGTTTTTATCTCACTCACACACTTAGAGTGGTACACACCGATCTCTCTCACTCTCACAATATTGGAGTGGAATACTGATGGCTTTCAGATGGTGTTCTCTCACTTCTCTCTATCTCTCGGCTTCTCTATTTCTAACTCACCACATGAGGAGCTAGCCTCCCCTTTTAATATTCGACAGAGGAAGGATTGAGAAGCTTTTGGGTTCTCCTCCAACGGGTATGAGGTAATAAGTATAATTGCCCAACACCATCATTTATCATAATAAGTATTGCCTTTCATCATTGTGTTGACACAATGATATCCACCTTTGACCGCACCAAAAGAATGTTCTTTGACTATTATCATTGTTGACACAATGATATCTACTTTTGCATGGAAATCATATTTCTTTATCATGGACTGGACCCATGGTAATACACCAACAATCTCCCCTCCAGTCTATGAGGGAGGAATACCGCACTGACCCCAAATTTAATTGGAGTCCATTCCGAGCTTTGATGCAAAAGTTCAGCTTTTGTTAGTGACAATCTTTGTCAACATGTCCGACATATTCTTGTCGGTATGAATTTTCTTTAATCGTAGCAACTTGTCTTCAATAGCTTCTCTTATCCAAAGATATCGTACATCAATGTGCTTAGTACGGGAATGATATGATGAATTCTTACTCAAGTCAAGAGCACTGATCACACAAGAGACTACATAATCTTCTTGCTTCAAACCCAATTCTTGAAGGAACCGCTTCATCCATAATAACTCCTTGCATGCTTCGTAGCTGCTATGTATTCAGCTTCTGTTGTGGATAAAGCAACACATTTTTGCAGCTTGGATTGCCAAGATACAGCTCCCCTGCAAAAGTAAACAAGTACCTGTAGTAGATTTTCTCTTTGTCAAGGTCACATGCCATGTCAAGATCAAGTAAATCCTTCTAAAATTGGTTTGGAACCACCAAAGCACAAGCACATTTTAGAAGTACCCTTCAAATATATGAAAATCCACTTAACTGATTCCCAGTGGTATTTTCCTGGATTAGAGAGATATCTGCTCACCTCTCATCTGCGTGAGCAATGTCCTGCCTGGTGCACACCATGGCATACATAAGACTCCCTACAAAGAGATGAGTAGGGAATAAAAGCCATTTTCTCCTTTTCTGCATCTGTACTTGGACATGACTCCTTGCTTAATTTGAAATGATTTGCTAGAGGTGAGCTCACTAGTTTGGATCCTTTCATGTTGAACTTTTCAAGCACCCGTTCAACATACCTTTCTTGTGACAACCACAGCTTCTTGGATTTCCTGTCACGAACAATACGCATGCCCAAAATCTGTTTTGCTGGTCCTAAATCTTTCATTTCAAAGTTCTTGGACAACTCTTCTTTTAGCTTTCTAATTATAGAAGCATCTTGACCAACAATTAACATGTCATCAACATATAACAGTAATATTATGAGATTACCTCCAGCAAATTGTCTGATATAGACACATGGATCTGCAACTGTCCTCTTGTACCCATGACTCACCATGAATGAGTCGAACTTCTTGTTCCACTGCCTTGGAGCTTGTTTAAGTCCATATAGACTTTTCTTCAGCTTACAAACCATGTCTTCCTTCCCTTTGACTTTAAACCCTTCAGGCTGCTCCATATATATCTCCTCTTCTAAATCTCCATGGAGGAATGCAGTCTTCACATCTAGTTGTTCAAGTTCAAGATCCTTGCTAGCTGCCATACCCAAGATAACGCGGATAGAAGTCATCTTTACCACTGGTGAGAAAATCTCTTCAAAGTCAACGCCTTTCTTTTGACCAAAGCCCTTCACTACCAAGCGAGCCTTGTATTTTGTCATCTACTCATCCCTTTTTAGTTTGAACACCCATTTGTTTTTGAGTGCCTTTCTTTCATCTGGTAGCTTCACCAGCTCATAGGTATCATTCTTCAATAAGGAGTCCATCTCAGACTCCATTGCCTTCAACCATTTGTTACTATCTTTATGAGCTATGGCCTCCTCATATGTCTCGGGCTCTCCATCATCTGTCAGCAGGATATATTCTGATGACGAGTACTTAGTAGGTTGACGTCGGCTCCTGGTGGATCTTCTGGGCTGAGCTTCAGTCTCTGGTAAGGCTGAAGGCTCCCCCTGATCAGTAATCTCTGATGTCCCTTCAGCAGCTTCTTTTGGCATGTCACCACCCTTTTTATCTGAAGTTAAGGGGTCAACAGACCTTTTAGTCACTTCTTCTAGTTGAGCCTCCTCATCAGGGTCTGCTAGTGTTTGATCTTCATAAAAGATCACATCTCTGCTTCTTATGAATTTCTTTGCCTTTGGATCCCACAGTCTGTAACCAAATTCTTCACCACCGTAACCAAGAAAGATGCACGGTGTAGCCTTGTAATCTAGCTTTGATCTTTGCTCCTTGGGTACATGCACAAACGCCTTGCAGCCAAACACCTTCAGATGAGAGTAAGACACATCTTTTCCACCCACACTCTTTCCTGGAATATCAAGACCCAAAGGAACTGATGGGGATCTGTTGATCAAATGACACGCCGTTGTCACGACTTCACCCCAAAATCGCTTGGATAACTTTGCAGCTTCAAAGATACACCGACCTTTTCCATGATGGTCCGGTTCATTCTCTCGCCTACACCGTTGTGTTGTGGAGTGCCAGGAACTGTCTTCTCGTGCCTTATGCCATGCCTTATACAATAATCTCTGAATTGTTGGGATGTATATTCTCCACCATTGTCACTACGGAGGCATTTGAGAGATCTCCCGCTTCTCTCTCCACCATGGCATGGAACTCCCGGAATGATTGGAACACCTGGTCTTTGGTTTTCAACAAATACACCCAAACCTTTCGTGAAGCATCATCAATATAAGTAACAAAATATTTATTTCTTCCTAGCGACTCTACTTCCATGGGACCACACACATCGTAGTAAACAAGTTCCAACAAATTTTCTTTCTTTGTAGAGGGTATAGAAAAACTAACTCTATGTTGTTTTCCAAATAAACAAAACTCACAGGAATTTTTATGCGTACCTTTGGCAAAAGGAATGAGGGACTTCTTTGCCAGAACTTGTAGGCCTTTCTCACTCATGTGACCTAACCTCTTGTGCCACAATTCTGGTGAAGAGTCCTCCACCGAGTTCAACTCATTTTCAGACTTTGGCATATGACCTGTATAAGGTGTCGCAAAGATTTTCTCTGGCAATCACCATAGAGCCCTTGGTAAGCTTTAATTTTCCTTCGCCAATATAATGTTCAAAACCTTGCCGGTCCAACGCCAACAGATATTAGATTGAGACGCAACTCAAAACATGTCTCACATCTTTCAAAGAAGAATCGGCACCCAAGACTGGTCTCGAGACAGATATCACCAATTCCAAGAATTTTGGAGTGACTATTGTTTCCCATCTTCACTATGCCAAAATCTCCTTCTTTGTATGTACTGAAGAACTCTCGCTTTGGAAGTAGCATGAAATGAGGCGCCATTGTCAAAAATCCATTCGGTGCCTTGATCATGATGACCCATGTTTAAGCATTCTTCAACAGAGAGAATCTCGACTTCATGGCCACTTAGGACCGCTGTGGTGTGATTGCTTTCTTCTCTCTTTTGGTTGTCACCTTCATTTCTCCTTTGGTTGTGGTCTTCGTTTTGCTCTCTTCCATGCACGACAATGCTTCTTCATATGGCCCTCTTTGCCACAATGATGGCAACTTCCTCTAAATCTTGATCTAGAGCGACTTGGGTTCTTGCCACGTCCTTTTGGTCCTCTACTCTTGCTCCTTCCTCTGTTTTCTGTCACATGTACCGGCTGCTTTCGATGCCTGAAACTTTTCTCCTTGTTTCTTCATTAAACATGCTATCTTTAACACTATCTATAGTAAGAGCACCATTAGGAGCAGAGTTACTTACAGTCACCACAAAGGTTTCCCAATTGTCTGGTAAGGAACCCAGCAGCAAAAAAGCTTGCCACTCACCGTCAATCGTCATTTTCATAGTTGCCAATTGGTTGACCAGATTCTGGAAGTTGTTCGTGTGCTCACCACACTCAAACCGTCCTTGTACTTCATATTGATGAGCTCCTTGATCAAGAAGGCTTTCTTAGCTGCAGTCTTCTTCTCGAACAAGGATTCAAGCTACTCCCAAACAGTGTGTGCATCAGTTTCATTTGACACATGGTGAAACACGCTGTCGTCCACCCATTGTCTAATGTTGCCAATAGCTTTGGTTCATTTTCTTCCATTCGGCATCAGATATTTTTTCCGGCTTGGCCTCTGCACCTTCAATTGGTTCATGTAGGTCTTTGGAATAAAGAATATCCTCCATCCTTGGATTCCGTGTCACCCAATTGGAGTTGTTGAGTTTGATCATAGAGCTTCCTTCCATTTTGCACTATTCACGAACACTGTTCACGGCTGGAATTGCTTTTTGCTCTGATACCACTTGTTAGGATCGGTTAGTGCTAGAATGGGAATCTTCACAGCTCAAACAACAATATGAACAGAAAAATAAAGAACACTGAATTAACGTGGTTCGGCAAGGCAAGCCTACATCCACGGGCAGCAATATGAACTCCTTCCACTATAACAGAATAATGGGTACAACAAGAACAATCTTACCAAGCCAATGCCCAGGGCTTGATACACACTGAGGAAGTACAATGACAGCACACTATACTCTCCTGTTTTTATCTCACTCACACACTTAGAGTGGTATACAATTATCGCTCTCACTCTCACAATATTGGAGTGGAATACTGATGGCTTTCAGATGGTGTTCTCTCACTTCTCTCTATCTCTCGGCTTCTCTATTTCTAACTCACCACATGAGGAGCTAGCCTCCCTTTTAATATTCGACAGAGGAAGGATTGAGAAGCTTTTGGGTTCTCCTCCAACGGGTATGAGGCAATAAGTATAATTGCCCAACACCATCATTTATCATAATAAGTATTGCCTTTCATCATTGTGTTGACACAATGATATCCACCTTTTGACCGCACCAAAAGAATGTTCTTTGACTATTATCATTGTTGACACAATGATATCTACTTTTGCATGGAAATCATATTTCTTTATCATGGACTGGACCCATGGTAATACACCAACAGCACTTTCATTACACCAAATGCGCCAAGGATCCCAATTGCAAGTCAAATAGCGACAAGGCCAGTTGTAACCCCTTCTTTGCAAGTCAGGACTCCGATGCTTCAAACACCTCCAGAGTCTAATATGTCCAGGCCTAGAGGGGTCACTTTCATCACACAAAATCTGACAAGTACAACTACGGTCCCAACTTCTTTGCAAGCCAGGCGGCTAATGCCACAAGCAGCCTCATACTCCCATATGTCCAGGCCTAGCGTGCACACCACACCACAAAGTTCATTTCGAACTTCAAAGACATGGAAACCACCTGGCAAAGGTGCTTGTACAAAAAAGCAAATACAAGTTCTCAAAAAAGAATATTTGATTGTATTTTGAGCTATTTTGGTATTTTTGGGCAGTTGAAATAATGTTATTTGTGTGAAGAGAAGACCGTGTGGTACTTGTCTTTGGTGCAGATAGGAGTTCAATTTTATTTTGTTAGTTTGGAATTACGGCATGGAATTACTTTTTGGTACATATACATTGAAACTCAAACTAGTTTTTTGTGATCTTGATGTAGTTGTCCGTAATGGATTTGATTTTTCTTTGGTACTGATGGGGATGTACTTGGGAACAAATGCGCTTCTCTTAAAGTTCTTTCTTGATTTATTTATTAGATTGATTCTATTAAAGTTGTTTCTGTAACAAATTAAGTGCCTCACACAATACCAAATACCAGTTATCACTATCACATAAACAGAACACTCTTGACATGAGAGAGGGAGCAAACCCAATCACCATGGAATTGCAATTTACAGCAATCACCATGAGATCATTCGAAAGTCGAACCTGCCCCTCGGGACCCAGCTCTTGTAGCACAAGTGTTTGGTAAAATATTGGATCAATATCCAGAAATTAGAACATTGAAGGAACTCCATTCAAGCATCGTTGTTAATCAACGCCTCTACTCGGACGCATTACTAGGTATCAAACTCATGAGAGCTTACGCTGCTTGTGGAGAACCAAGAATCACACGCCACCTAGCATCAACAGCAAGAACATTATTAAGGAAGGAATGCCCAAAGGGAAATCATAGCTATTGGCAGCTAAGGCAACAACCTTATTTTGTTCACGGTAAACATGAGAGAGGGAGCAAACCCAATCACCATGGAACTGCAATTTACAGCAATCACCATGAGAGAGAGATCTCTAGATTTGATTTGTCTCCTTGCTAGATTCGATTTGAAAACCCGAATTTACATCAACGCCAAGTAAAAGAGTCTAGCCTTTCAGCTTTTGGTTTGTGTTAAAATACATTTATGCCCACTCACGTGCAATGCACATGTCTAATTTAACATCTATTTGACAAATTGTCCTAAATTGGCTAACAGATGTAAACACATGGACTAAATTAGCCAAATTAAAAACACTGGGACTAAATTGGCCGAATAGTAAAACACAGGGACTATTTTGACATTTAAGCCAAATTTAAATGGTGTAGGGTTTATCTATATTATTAGTGCTAAGAATGGGCATTTAACTAAATAGCTTTAAATTTAATATGCTAACATGAGTTTTTATTTATTTTAAAAATTTCTAGTTAAATGGGCCAAACACGGCACGTACGACTCGATTCAATATAGATTTGAGCTTTGGGCCGGGGCAGGATAAATGATTTTGCCAAATGAGCTAGCACGGAACGACTTGATTAATTAAATGAGTTGGCCTAGCTTGGCCCGAATAGTATAGTGGTATGTCGGCCCGGCCAGTTTGACACCTCTAATGTAGACAAATAAAATTAAAAATAAAATTGTGAAGGAGATTAGGGGTGTACATCGGTTCAAAACCATTACAATTTAGTCAATCCTCATCTGATCCAATATAGATTGGACTGTGATTTTTTTAATATGATCCAATCATATTAGATGTTTAAATCCAATCCGATATGATCCAATTGATATTGGATTGGATGATCGATTTTGATAATGGAAAAAAGAAAGAAATATTAAACATTTATCCATATGTTTAATGTAATCAAACATATTAATAGATGTAAATGAAAAATATAAATGAAATGCTAAAGAAAATTGTTTTTATTATATAATATATTAAACATAACCCCATTAAATAACTTAAAATATTCAAAACCTTTTCAATGTACAAGGGAAAAATAAGCATAAAACTAGAGTGCTGCTAAACGAACCCTAAAATTAACTGAGTACACCCCACTACCAAAGTATTTATTGAATTACTAATTTACTCTAATATAAAATGACCAAAAAAGATATGAAATTGTGAAACAAATATAATTTTAATATTTACACAATACTCACCATATTCAACCCTAATCAAACCTAGAAAAAATTTCGTATAATTTTAAGGGTCTTTGATGACTTCAAAGGCTTAGAGCTTCCTTACAAACACGGCAAAAGACAAGTGTCGGCTTTCTCAATGTACTTGATTCTTCTTGATGAAAAAGATGGGCAGCCATATTTGAATGAAAAAGTTTGTTCCAGTCTGACTTCTTAGCTCAACATCATCCATACCATAAAGTTGAAGTGGATGGCTTTAAAATCCCAGAGTTTAAAATTTTCTTCTTACTTGGAAGCATCCAAAATTCTCAAGAATTTCGGACTGGTGATGATGCATTTCACTAGTAATTTGACAAAAATGTTTAAGTTCCCTCCACATATTTCGAAGAAAATCACAAGGATTTACAAGAATCAAGCTTTGAATTGAAGGAGCTAACAAATCTACTCCCATATCAGCTTACGAAATTAAAGATTTTGATGCAAACCCAAAATCTAAAAAGAGGGCACAAATTCATGTAAAAAGAGAAATATGGTTTAGGATTAGTATTATGGTGTACCAGGAATATTTTTGGTAGTTAAATAGGATGTACTTAGTTAATTTTTCATTTTGATTAAAATGTTAAGGTGTATTTAAATCATAGAGTGTACTCAGTTAATTTTTTAGTTCGTTTAGCAGTATTCTAAATCTAACTAGATGTGATTTGATTTGATTGGATTCTCAAACGCAAATCCGCCGTATTGGATCACTCAATTTGGGCCAATTGAATTGAATCTTGTACACTCGGAGATTCCTCCAACAGCCAAGAGAAAACAAAGTTTAAGCCTAAATTCAACGGTTGCGCGGTTTCTTTTTGGTGGGCGGTCAGCGGTTGATTCCAATCTAAATTATAAAATTCATAATGGAGAATATCAAATTTGCCTACTCTTTTCTTGGCATCTTTAGTCCAACCATTGCTCCCACCTAGAAATATTTATATAATAACCGAACAAGTTTGGCACTCCATTTCTTACAAAGCTTCTGCTTCTGCTTCTGCTTGTCCCAGAAAGAGAGAGAAACATAAAGAGAAATGGAGGATGTGGTTATAGTAGGGGCCGGGATTGCAGGGTTAGCGACTGCAGTGGCGCTGAAGAGAGCTGGAGTTGAAGCGTTGGTGTTGGAGAGATCGGAAGGCCTCAGAGCCACGGGCGCAGCTTTAACACTCTTCCCCAACGCTTGGTTGGCCCTTGATGCCTTGGGCATTTCTCAAAACCTCGCTTCCCTTTATGCCCCAATCACAAAGTAAGTGCTCTCAGATTCTTTTAGCCTTCGATCTTTCTCTCTCATTGTTGTTTTTTCTGTTTTTTTTGTTTTTGTATTGTGAATGATAAAGTTTTATATTATGCTACTGTAATTAATTACAGATCATTAACTTTTTTCTGTGTTTTTTTTTCTATCTAATTATCTAGACAATAAAGAACAGTGATAAAATGTCAACCTGAGTGATAAAAAATATAGCCTTTATATAAGAAATAATTCTGGATTTTCATTACACACTGAATAAGAAATTACAACAGGTTTATATACAGCTGTGAAAGAATATCTTAGTAACTAATTACACTTGGTTAACTCACTAATCTAGTGATTGGTTACATGGATAGTTGTAATCTAGTGATTAGTTACATGGACAGTTACAACAACTATTTATGTGCCTCTTTACACCCCCGCAAGCTGAACGGAGGAGGGCCGAGAGAAAGCTTGGAGCGAAGATAGTTGAACCGAGCTTTGGAAAGAGATTTGGTGTGTATATCAGCAACTTGGTGCTGAGTATTGAGATATTTCACTCGGAGTAACTGGGCAAGAACTAGTTCACGAATGTAGTGGTAATCAATCTCCACATGCTTGGTGCGAGCATGAAATACGGGATTTGAGGCCAAAGAAATAGCAGAAACATTGTCACACCAAAGAGTGGGAATGGTAGTAAGCTGAAAGGCAAGATCTGTGAAAATTTTACACACCCATGTAAGTTCAGCGGAAGTGTGCGCAAGAGAACGATATTCAGCCTCGGTAGAAGAGCGAGCGACCGTATGCTGCTTTTTTGCACTCCAACTAATCAAGTTGCCGCCCAAATATATACAAAATCCACTGGTAGACCTACGATCAAACACACAACCTGCCCAATCTGCATCAGAGTAGGCTGTAAGATGCAAGGAACTCTTCTTAAACCACATTCCTTGATCAAAGGTGCCTTTTAAGAATCGTAGAATCCTTTTGACAGCTTGAAAGTGGGAATCACGTGGACAGTGAAGAAATTGGCAGACTTGATTCACGGCAAAGGAAAGATCAGGTCTTGACCAAGTAAGATACTGGAGAGCCCCTACTACAGACTGTATTCCTTAGGATCAGCTAAAGGAACTCCAACATGATCAAGCTTCTGAGTTCCCAAGGGAGTAACACAAGGTTTACAACCGTCCATTTTTGTCTTGACTAAGAGGTCTAAAGCATATTTGCTTTGAGAGAGGAAAATACCCTTATCAGATCGATGAACCTCTAACCCAAGAAAATAGTGTAAAGGTCCTAAATCTTTAACTGGAAATAAGGAGCCAAGTTGCTGAATAAATTGTTGACAGAGAGAGGGATTAGGACCAGTTACCAAGATATCATCCACATAGACAAGAACAATGACTGGGGACGGTTGAAGCTTGACAAACAAAGAGCAATCAGACTGAGAATTTGTGAAACCAAGAGAGACCAGAGTTTGAAAGAGCTTATCATACCAGGCCCTAGGGGCTTGCTTCAATCCATAGAGAGATTTGTTGAGTTTGCAAACATAGGAAGGGCTGAATGGATCAATGAAACCTGGAGGTTGTTGCATAAAAACTTCTTCCTGGAGATTGCCGTGGAGAAAAGCATTGCTGATGTCCAGCTGATTTAAAAACCAATCATATTGCACGGCAAGTGTAAGGAGAATGCGAATAGTTACAGGTTTGGCAACCGGACTGAAAGTCTCTTTGAAATCAATGCCTTCTTGTTGATGGAAGCCTTTAGCAACAAGGCGGGCTTTGTATCGATCAATGGAGCCATCAGGTTTCCGTTTGATTCTAAAAACCCATTTGCAGCCTACCAAGTTCTGAGAAGGAGATGAGGGAACAAGAGTCCAAGTGCCTGTGGACTTGAGAGCTTGAAATTCCTCAAGCATGGCTTTGTTCCAGTGATCATACTTGGAGGCTTGCAAATAAGTGGTAGGCACAAAGGAACTGGAATCAATAGGATGTCTTGTAGTTGCTAACACTTTTGGCTTGAAAATTCCTGCTTTAGACCGAGTGATCATTGGATGAGTGTTTGTGGAACCTGAAACTGGAGCGGAGGGTGAACTTGGAGAAGTATTATGCTCCTGAGATGAAGTAGAGTCTTGAGGTTGCTGGGAATATGACGGTTGTGAGACTAAAGATGTAGAAATATTCCGAGAAGAGTCTGAACAGTGTCTCTGAGAAGAATGGAACACTGAAGATGGCTGTGTGGCAGATATGCTTGACTGAGGAAATGGCAGGGAGAACTCAGCTGATGTAGGTGAGTTGACAGAAGAACACTGTGAAGAGCTACTGTGAAAGGAAGAAATATCATGAAATGGAAAATGGTCTTCATTGAACATAACATGTCGTGAAATATAGATCCTGTTAGAGAGCACATCTAAACACCTATAGCCTTTGTGTTGAAGGCTATATCCCAGAAAGACACATGGTGTGCTTTTGCCATCCAATTTTGAGTGCACATAAGGCTTGAGCCAAGGGTAGCAGCAGCAGCCAAATACCTTCAACTTTGAATAATCAGGAGGCTTGTGAAAAAGAATTTCCCACGGAGACTTAGAGGTTCCAGAGATAGGCAGTCGATTGATAAGATATATTGCAGTAGAAAATGCCTCTACCCAAAATCTGTGTGGAACTTTAGAAGCAACAAGAAGTGTTCGTGCAGTTTCAGTGAGATGTCGATGCTTGCGTTCCACACACCCGTTTTGCTCAGGTGTGTGTGGACAACTAAACTGATGAGAAATACCATGCTTAAGCAAGAAAGAATTAAATGCAGAACTGGTGAACTCACCCCCGGAGTCTGATCGAAAAATCTTGATTTTATTGCCAAGTAAGTTTTCAACATATGATTTGAAAATGACAAAGACAGAGAGGACTTCAGACTTTGCCTTTAAAGGGAACATCCAACTGTATTTGCTAAATTCATCTACAAAGAGGACATAGTACCGATAGCCACTGACAGATGAAACTGAACAGGGACCCCAGACATCACAATGAATTAAATCCAAGCTATTGAAGACAGTAGTAGTACTATACGAGAATGGCAGCTTATGATTTTTGCCAATTGCACAGTCTGCACAAAAAAACTGAACAAAAGCTGAAGAATTAGGAACAAGCTTATGAGAATGTAAAATCCTTCTAAGAATAGCTGTTGAAGGGTGACCAAGCCGCTTGTGCCATTGCTGTAAAGAAGCTTGAGTGGTAACAAGTACAGAATGGGGAGCTTTGAACTGCTGACTTTGCAGAGGATAGAAACCATTCCTAACTGGGCCCCGAAAAAGCATCTTCCCAGTAGAACGGTCCTTGATGACAGAACCATCAGAATCAAGAGTTAAAGAGCAGTAATTATCTCTTAGAAATTGATACGCAGAGAGCAAATTGAATTGCAGCTTTGGCACATGGAGAACATTATTTAAACGAAAAGCAGCATGTGGTGTAGTAAGGACAGAAGAACCTGTGTGGTGAATTGGCATACCTTGGCCATCACCAGCATAAACCTTGTCTTCACCAGAGTAAGGAATGGGTGAAGATATTGCTGAGATATCATTAGTAACATGAGCAGTGGCTCCAGAGTCCAGAAGCCATGTAGGCTGAGAGGGAGGCTGAGAGGAAGAGGCAGTATGAGCACACATAGCAGCAAGCTTAGCAGGTGGAATCTTGCCAGCAAAGGCATGGTTCATGCGAGCATAGCAGTCAAGAGCCTCATGATCAAAAGAGTTGCAGATTTGACAGGGAGACCGATTTAGTAGAAATAAGTGCAGAAATTTTCTGATATTTCATTCATCTCCAATGGGAGGTATTTATAGCTATACAAAGGGTAGAGATGCAGCTGTACAAACACTAACACAAATTGTAAAGATAGTAGTTGTACTAACACTAACATAGCTGTACAAACAGCTATACTAACACTCACTAACACAATTTGTACAAACACAGCTGTATATTCTAACACTCCCCTCAAGTTGGTGCATGGATATCGCACATGCCCAACTTGTCTAGTGAAGAGTAGAGTTCCCTGCTAGAAACGACATGAGTCATCATATCTGCAAGTTGGTCTTCACTCTTTATATACGGCACTCGAATGACATTTTTTGCCAAGTTGTCGCCGATAAAGTGTCTCACAATATCAATATGCTTTGTTCTCTCATGATGTACTGGATTATTTGCTATTTCAATGGCAGTTGTATTGTCACAATACGTAATCATAGGCTTCTTAGGTTCAAACCCGAGTTCCCTTATTAGAATCTTTAACCAAATAAGCTCGCTTATGCCATGGCCGAGTGCTCTATACTGCTTCAGCCGCTAGATCTCGACACAACCCCTGTTTCTTACTCCTCCAAGTTACAAGATTACCACCAACAAAAGACACATAACCTGAAGTTGATTTTCTATCAAGTTTTGAGCCCGCAAAGTCGAGTCGATGTAACCTTCCACATCTAAATGCCCATGTTTTGAAAACAATATACCCTTGCCTGGAGTATACTTCAAGTACACGAGAATTCGATCCACCGCACCTTGGTGTGCTTCACTTGGATTATGCATGAACTGGCCGACAACACTAACGGCGTAAGACAGTCAGTCTTGTATGAGCCAGATAAATCAGCTTTCCAACCAACCTTTGATACCTCTCCTTGTTAGTAGGCACCTGATCCGGATAAATTGACAATCCATGGTTAACCTCCATTGGAGTATTAATAGGTTCGCACGCCAATTTTCCAGTCTCGCTAGCAAATCAAGAACATATTTTCACGAGATAAGAAGATGCCTTTCTTCGAACGTGCAACTTCAATTCCTAGAAAATACTTGAGGGATCCCAGATTTTTCATTTCAAACTCTTTGGCCAAGTAGTTTTGAAGATTCTCAATCTCCTGTTCATCATTACCTGTAACAACCATGTCATCCACATAAACAATTAGCAAAGTAATCTTGCTGCCAACACGCTTAAGAAATAGTGTATGATCGCCTTGAGACTGTTTAAAGCCATAGTTTCTCATGGAATGATCGAACCGCCAAACCAGGCCCTAGGTGACTGCTTAAGGCCATATAAAGCCTTCCTTAACTCGCAAACCTTTCCCCTTTAGGTGTAAACCCTGGAGGAGGGTCCATGTAAACCTCTTCTTGTAGATCTCCATGTAGAAAGGCATTTTTGACGTCAAACTGCTTTTAGCGGCCAATCTAAGTTGGCAGCCAACGAGAGAAGAACTCGATCGTACTCATCTTGGCAACAGGAGCAAATGTCTCACGATAATCGATCCCATACGCCTGGGTATAGCCCTTTGCCACAAGTCGTGCTTTATACCTCTCTATCGAACCATCCGAATTCGCTTCACCGTGAACACCCACTTGCACCCCACGCTTTTCTTGTCTCTTGGTAACTCAACCATCTCCCATGTAGAGTTTTTCTCAAGAGCCTTCATTTCTTCTACCATAGCAGATTTCCATTTAGGATCATCAAGGGCTTCCTGAAACTTATTAGGAATAGACACAAGACAATTGTTGTGCAAAAGTCAAATGAGACTTAGAAAGACGGTGGTATGAAATATAGTTGGAAATGGGATACTTAACATTATTGGATGAAGGGAAACCAAATTTTTCAGAGGGTGACGATCACGTATAGGATATCTTCTCCCTTGGTCCTCATCATGTGGAACCAAGGGAGTTTCTAGTGGAGCTACATGATCATATTCAGGTAATGAGTCAATATCGAAGAAAGAGATAAGATAGGGACAGAGGCATGTACACGAAGATCATTCGGAAGAATCATTCGATTGGATGGTAGTATCATGGAGAGAAGGATCTGGAGGAGGTGGCAATGGAACATCCACATGTTTCTTTTTCCTTCTTTCAAACGTTTTCAAGGTAACAGGTTTCTCCCCCTCACCTTGAGTAGGGACAATTGAATTTGATTCAATTTCGTGTTCAATCGACGTCTCCCCTCACCTTGAGTAGGGAGAACATAACATGGTCCAATTTCAGCTTCAAACCACAACTTCTCTTCTTACGTACTTCTAATCTCCCCATGAAGAGGAGAAGTAGAGACTCTGAGAAATAAGATTCTTGTTCACAGAATTCAACATCCATAGACACATATGTCTTACCGTATGAGGATGAAAACACTTATATCCTTTTTGTGATGGAGGATATCCGAGAAAGACACATTTAAGAGCACGTGGATCTAATTTGTCCTCGTGAATAGAGTGAACATGGACATAGCAAAGACAACCAAAGATTTTAGGGGCAAATTAAGCAAGGAAGGGATTGAGTGGAATTGAGACAATACTTTTATGGGTGTTTGATAATCAAGAACACGAGTAGGCATTCTGTTAATGAGGAAGACAAAGATCATGACAAAGATCAGCCCGTAACCTGTTTGGGAACTTGCATAGTAAAGCATAAGGACCTGGCCACGCCGAGGAGATGGCGGTTCTTACGCTCCGCTATACCGCTCTGTTAGGGTGTGTAAGCCGTAGTTGTCCGGTGGATAATGCCATGTCTTTGGAAGAATTCAAGAAGAGAATGATTTACAAACTCACGTTCATTATCGAATGAAAAACCTGAATTTGGACATGAAATCGAGTATTGATTAGTTGATGGAACTTAGGAATAACAATACTAACTTCACTTTTGGATTTCATCGAGATAAACCCAACACACTCTAGTGCAATCATCAATAAAAGATATAAAATATCGAGCACCAAGAAGTAGGAATTGAAAACGGACCCCACACATCGGTATGAATACGAGAAAAGGACTGACACTTTTATGAAAGTCGGGTGGAAACGAGACACGATGATTTTTGCATAAATGCAATGTTCACAGCGTAAACTAGAAGCTGAAATGTTAGTAAATAACTTAGGAAATAAGCGTTCCAAATAGATAAACGAAGGATGTCCTAAACGACGATGCCATAGAAGAATTTTTCTCGGTCTAAAACATTGTCTCTTGTCGCTTGAAGCCCACGGCCAGATTGAATTTGAGACTGCTTGGCGTCTCCAAGTAGTAGAGACCTCCTCTCTCCTTACCAATACCAATCGTCTTCTTCGTGAGAAGATCCTGAAAAATACAAAGTGAGTAGAAAAAGATTACGTAACGCTTTAACATGTTGGTAATTTGACCGATGGAAAGAAGATTATTTGAGAGATTAGGAACGTGTAAATACGTAAGATAAAGGTAAAGTTGAGGAAAGAGAGAGGAACCAGCCCCTTCAATCGAGTGATAGACCCGTCTGCAATCCGAGCGAGAATGACGTGACGGACGTGGTAACACATGTAAACCGAGATGACTCACCGTCATATGATCAGTTGCCCTCGAATCAATTATCCATGGTAATTTAGACATGATAATAGCGGAAATTTGAATTTATTGTAAGAAGAAAAATATCGAATTGTTTTCTTGTTGGGGTAGAAAGTCCGCTACAATAATCTCGGGCAGCTACAAAGCTTCGATCCGCTACGTAGTCTTGAACCGAATCGAATGTGCAGCAGGCTTTTATGGTTTAGACATAACAACACCAAGGTCAGTATACCCTTGGTGAAGATGATAGAGAAAGAAGGAAAGAAAAAAACTTTGGTAGAAATGTTTGTGAGAAAGTAAGAGAGCAAATCAGATTGTTTTGCTCGATACCAAGTAGAAATAAGTGCAGAAATTTTCTGATATTTCATTCATCTCCAATGGTAGGTATTTATAGCTATACAAAGGGTAGAGATGCAGGTGTACAAACACTAACACAAATTGTAAAGATAGCAAATTACTAACACTAACATAGGGTACAAACAGCTATACTAACACTCACTAACACAATTTGTACAAACACAAATTGTATATTCTAACAGATTTCCGTATGACGATTATAGCCACCAGAAGTATGATTAAAGCCACCAGAAGGCCGATTGTAGTTACTAGAGTTATGACGAAAGGTACCATGACCAGTGCCATAGTTGTTGGAATTGCCACGATAGTTGCCTCGACCACGATAGGTGTTGGAATTGCCACGATAGTTGCCTCGACCACGAGTATGGCGCTGGAAATTGTTGCGATTGTTGTAGCTAGAATGTTGGACAACATATGCCTGTGAGGGAGGAGGCGTAGGTAGAAGACCTTGCGGGAGAGGTGGAGCTTGAGCAGCAAATGCTTGAAAAGGTTCTGTGAGAGAAGATGTAGGAGCTGTCTTCTTCCGAAGCATGAAAAACTCTTTGTTCATGAGTAAGCCATGAAGTTCATCTAAGGAAGTGGATGAAATGCGAAGCATTATAGAATCGATGAAAGATTCGTAATCATCAGAGAGGCCATTGAGAGTGATAGCAACGAGATCTTGTTCCGACACCGGAGCTCCGGCAGCCGTAAGAGCATCAGAGATGGCTTTGATACGCTGCAGATAATCAGAAATTGACAGATCTCCTTTCTGAATCGCATGAAGACGCGATCGGAGCTGATGAATGTGAGCCGCAGAGACGCCACCAAATCGTTGTTCAAGAATCTGCCATAGTTGACGAGATGAAGTAACCCCGACGGTGAATGGAATAAGCTCTTCAGAGAGGGTCGAATTCAACCATATAAGAATATTTTGATCCTTTTCAAACCAGATCTCGAAATCAGGATTAGGAACTGCAGTGCTTGCACCAGATTGATCAAGGAGAAAGGGCGGTGGACATTTCTCCGATCCATCAATGATGCCGGTAAGTTTGTATCTCCGGAAAATTGGAGCGAAAAGAGCTTTCCAGGCCAAATAATTGTCTCTCTTGAGCTTTGTAGGAACCATACAACTGATGTTTTGTACAGAAATCGAAGAGATCGAAGAAAGATTCGAAGAATTAGGGTTTATCGGAACAGAATTTGATGAAGGAGGGTTGGGATTCTGAGCAAAGATTTTTGGATGAGGAGGCGAAGATGTGGAAGATGCCATTGTTAAGCAAGATTTGCAGAGAAGAAAGCAAACAGGGAAGCGGAGGAACCTAGGATCAGTGCGTGAGCAGAGAGGCGATTGATACCATATAAGAAATAATTCTGGATTTTCATTACACACTGAATAAGAAATTACAACAGGTTTATATACAGCTGTGAAAGAATATCTTAGTAACTAATTACACTTGGTTAACTCACTAATCTAGTGATTAGTTACATGGATAGTTGTAATCTAGTGATTAGTTACGTGGACAGTTACAACAACTATTTATGTGCCTCTTTACTTTAGTGATAAAACTCTGTTGACGGGAATTTTGTGATGCAAAGGAATTTTTCTTATTTATTTTTAATGGTCCTAATTTTAAATGGTTTGGTTTCCTATATGTAGACTACAAGTTTTACATTTTATACTTGTTTCCAATGTGTGATGTGATATTGTTCCTATATTGTTTAAGCTTTAAATTCAACTTCTGTTGAGCCATAATACTATCGTCTTCAACTTTAACATTATTCTGCATATATCGTATTTATATTTGGTGTTTATATCATCAGGGGATATGTAACCAACCTGGATACTGGAGAAATCCAAGAGGTTTCTTTCGTCGCCTCCAATGGGTAGGTCTTGTTTTTTTGTTCACTTTGTACACCTGGTGGAATATATTAGGAATGCAGATCCATCATTGGTTTCAATGTTGTCATCTTTAACATGAAATTAAGCAGTGATCTAGTTGGACCAAGATCAGTACACCGGAAAACCTTACTCAAGGCATTGGCAGATGAATTGCCGATTAATTTGATCCGTTTCTCTTCCAAGCTCACTGCTATTGAGACCCAAGAACATGAAGGTTCATCCATTTCCATTATTCACATGGCAGATGGGACTATCATCAAAGCAAAGGTAAAGAAAAACCAACATGCCCTGTTTATAAGTAGTTCAATTTTGATGGAATGGACTTTAACTTCTCTATTCTTTATTTTTTTCTTCTAATTGGATTGTTATCGGCTATAGGTTCTTATAGGCTGCGATGGGATGCACTCAGTGGTGGCACGCTGTTTAGGACTTGCCGAACCGGTCTATTCAGGTCGATCAGCGGTTCGTGGCTTGGCTGTGTTTCCTCAAGGCCATGGACTGGACAACAACGTGCAACAATATATAGGACTAGGAAGAAGGGCTGGTTTTGTTCCCCTCACTGACAAAGAGATCTATTGGTTTTTTACTTTCACCTCTCCAGCTAAAGGTTCAAACCATCAAACCATGCCCTTTGTTTTACTTGCTGATAACTAATTAATTTTGTCAAAAAAATCTGCTCTATAAGAACCACGCTTGTTGCAAGCAGACTGCAGAAAATTCTGTGTAACAAACTTGATCCTCTTATAATAAGTTCTTTAAATGTATGCTACATTTTCTATCATTGTAGGGGCAGATATGGCAGATGAGCCCGAAGCTATAAAAAGGGCAGTGATTGAAAATTATGCCAAGGACCTTCCTCCTATATACCGAGACGTTGTGCAGCACTCGGATCTTTCGACATTGACATGGGCTCCACTAATGTTCAGGTATCCATGGCATGTAGTATTTGGGAACTTAAGCAAGCAAAACATCACGGTGGCTGGCGATGCGATGCACCCCATGACACCTGATTTAGCACAAGGAGGTTGCTCAGCATTAGAAGATGCAGTGGTTTTAGGCAGACACATAGGGAAGTCCTTTATACAAAATGGACGACTGGTGCCAAAAGAGATGGTGGTTACACTTGGAAAATATGTGGAAGAAAGAAGGTGGCGCGTCGCTTTGTTGATCGCAGGGTCATATTTATCAGGATGGGTGCAGGAGGCAAGGTCTGGATGGGGTATGAAGTTCTTAAGGGATGCCATATTTTACAGGTTCCTTCTCCCTAAAATCGTTAAATTTACACGTTATGATTGTGGAAAACTTCATTTCACTAAGGACAAGAATCAATATGAACAAAGTTCCCTCCTCTGAAGAAAGAAATTATTGATGCCCTCCTCCCCAGTTTCCCAAGGATCGAAAGAGAAACTGGAATTTATAAGTAAGAACGGGTCTTTTACCAGAGGCTACAAAAAGGTTACTTTGTGCCCAGGGTATACTGTTTAGTAGAATATTACAAACATGATAATTCTCCTCCTAAAGCCTGATCTCTAGTGTAGGATCTGCTGATCACAAGGGCTATGAAAGTATTTATTATATGTATTAATTTGTTCAAACTAATATTTTGTATCTCTTTCTTTGTAGATATGAGGCCTATGCGAATTCTTGTCAGAATTAGAGTTAATAGGTATACTTTTCCATTTTTTTTAGTACAAGGGATTGGGGGAGTAGGTTTTACACAAATCTTCATAGCGTGCTTGGGGATTTCGAACCTCTGTCCACATAAGTGGAGGTTGCAAGCTTGACCACCTGAGTTATACCCCATTGGCATACAATAAATAAAGAAAATGTGTCGAATGATAAGTGAGAACTAAAAGTAGAGCCAAATATATGTATCATACCCTGTTAATCTTTTGTGAGGTTTATTAATTTGTTTGCATTCTCGTTTCTAAATTATGCTCTTTATGCTTTTGGAAATACAAAAATTGCCAACATTGATAGATAAGTTTTGATGAAGGGAATGAAATTCTACTTATCAGGTGTTGTCAATTTTGCTTCAGTACACTGATAATCTTAACGGTGTTAATGGTGTTATTGATAATTTCAACAAAAAAAATGCCATCCTCCCGTCACCCTCTCTTCCCATTCATTAAAACCTGAAAAACAACGTGTATGAGAAGAAGGGTTGTGTAGAAATCCATTAAAAGGTTTGTGTTCTTTGAAATTTGAAGGGTCTTTGATGTTTCTTTATATAAACTCCTTCACTTGGGTTACAAAATCGTACCGGATCAGTCAAGTCATTGTGCCTCTCATTTAAATCAATTCACATCAAGCTATTTCTTCTCTTTTTTGGGTAATTTTCACTTTACTACGGTAAAATTCACCGACTTTTAGAGTTTGATACATCAAATTTTTTCGTCTCAGTCACATACACAAAGTTAATTTTCTTACCACTTTATACATGTCGTCAGTCTTTCATTAACTATCGACATGGCAACAAATGTGCCACGTGGTCCAGGATATATTATTAAATAAATAAATAAATAAATTTTTAAATTTTTTAAAAATACTTATAAAAATAAAAATAAAAATAAAAACCTTCTCTCTCTCTCTCTCTCCCGCTACCCATTCCCCCTCCTCCTTATCCCACCCCCTCAAAACCCAAATCCCAACCCACCCCCATCCCTAATCCCCAACCCGCGTAACCCGTAACCCACCCGCAACCCCGCCTCCCAAGATGCAAAGTGTTTGAAATTTTATTTCGTTTTCAATTCAAAATTTGAAAATTGCAATCAAACCCTCCTCCTCTCCTAAAACAACTAAACTCACATGGAAAATGAAAAGCCAAGAAAATCATAGAGAACCCGCAATTCGCGGAGGAGAGAAGCGCATGTTGTGCGAGAGGGAGAGAGAGATGATGGCTTTGTGGTCATTGTGAGAGGGGAAGATTCGGAATGAAACGTTGTCGTTTTGGAGAAGTGAGTAGCAGCAGCACTTGGGAGAGGTGGAGAAAGGGAAAGAGTAGCACTTAAGAAAACGAGCGTTTCGGGTTTCGTTTTGGGTCAACTTTGTGAGGTTGAGTTGGTGAGGTGAGGTGGATTGGAGGATAATTTCCTCTTCCAGTTATGAGTTTTGGGGTTTGGGGTTGGCTTGGTTTAGGGTTTCTAGGTTCGATGGGGGCCGGGGGTGGGAGGAGAGAGAGCAAGGAGAGAGGGAGATAGAAAGCCGAGAGAGAGAGAAAGAGGGATTTTTTTTTCATTTTAAGTTTATTTAATTAATATATATTAATTAATATTAATTTATTTAATAATATATGTGGACCACGTGGCACATTTGTTGCCAAGTCAGCAGTTAACATAATTGTTAACAGAAAGACGAACGACATGTATGAAAGTGGTAAGAAAATCAACTTTGTGTATACGATTGAGACAAAAAAAATTTGATGTCTCGAACTCTAAATGTCGGTAAAATTTACTGTAGTAAAGTGAAATTTACCCCTCATTTTTTCTGTCAAATGCGCATCTAGCTTTACACAATTAGCCTATTTATTGGGCTTTTGTAAATTCAAACCCAAACAAATTCTAACGAAGGTACATTGAGACTGTAATGAGGAGTTATAACGAGGTGTTAGGGAGTTCCTTTTTTATAGGAAAGAAAAAACAATTATAGTCGAAGTACTTTAGTAGGAAAAAAACTTATCTGCTATCCTTGACCAATAACACAATGACACGTGGAAAAGTTATCATATGTGTCATTGCGTTATTGGCAGGAGAGCTTTTGACGTGTAGAATACCGGATGTTGGGCCCCCAGCTCTTCTTAGATGAGAGCTGAGTTGACGGCTGAGCTGGACACCGCTAGGTACACGAACAAGTCTTCACTAGGTACAGGCTTCGAAAGCAGGGAAGGTGAGGCGAGGTAGGCTTTCAGATTCTGAAAAGCTACTTCGCACTCCTTGTCCCATTTGTCTCTTTGCCCCTTCTTCATTGCCTTGAAGAATGGTCTGCACTTGTCGGTATACCTCGAGAGGAATCGGTTGAGAGCTGCTGCTCTACCCTTCAAACTTTGTATTTCCTTCATTGTTGAAGGTGACTTCATCTTGAGTATGGCCTTGATCTGCCGTGGGTGTGCTTCGATACCTCGTTGAGTGACCATGTATCCCAAGAATCGACCGGATGACACACCAAACATGCATTTACTTGGGTTTAGCTTCATGTGATATTGTCTGAGCAGCCTAAAGGCTTCGGCAAGGTTTCTGAGATGGTCTGCTCGTTTAGGAGCTTTGACCAGCATGTCATCTACGTAGACTTCCATAGTCTTGCCGATCTGCTCCTTAAAATTTTTATTCACGAGCCTCTGGTACGTTGCCCCGACGTTCTTTAGCCCAAAGGGCATGACCTTGTAGCAGTAGGTCCCTCTTTCAATGATGAAAGAGGTCTTCACCTTGTCGTCTTCGTGTATCAGGATCTGATTGTAGCCAGAGTATGCGTCCATGAAGTTGAGCAGCTAATTGCCGGAAGTGGAATCTATGAGTTAATCAATTCTAGGCAGTGGAAAGTTGTCCTTTGGGCACGCCTTGTTGAGGTCGGTGTAATCGACGCAGACTCTCACTTACCTTTTTCTTGCTTGGCCACCAGAGCAACGTTGGCCAGCCACTCTTCAATGAAGCCGGCGGTTATAAGCTTGACATCTTAGCTTCAATGATCACAACTCACTCAGGAGCAAAGTTACGTCTTTTATGTGCCACTAGCTTACTAGCTGGGTTGACGTGGAGCCGGTGGTAGATAATCTGCGGGTTGATGGCAGACATGTCAGATGGCAACCACGCGAACACGTCTTTGTTGTTCTGGAGGAAAGTGGTCAACGTCACCTTTTCTTCTGTGCTTAGGCGCGAGCCGATCCGCGCTTTTCTGTCTGGCTGATCAGGATCAAGGGGTACTAACTCAACGTCTTCCTCCAGCCTCCATCCTTCATCAGGAAAGGCCTCCGGGCGGATTCCCTCATATTGATCCTGGTTCTTTAGTTGCTATTGGGAGGTGGAAACTCCTTTCCCTTTTAAGTTTGCTTGACCATCAGGGACTCGATCGTATCCATCTGTTATATGCTCTGTCTGGATTTACGGCGTGAATTGAAACTTCTTGCTCTTTTTTAGCCCTTGGGCTGAGCATCTTCTGACCATCGCTTAGTCACCGTTGATTTGCCCGACTCTGCCCCCTGGACGGCACCGAGCATGCTAATCCATGGTCTACCCATGATGCCATTGTAGGGAGAGATCTCATTGATAACCATAAAGGTCTGTGAGAAGACGATGGGTGATGAGTAGACGTCAAGGTCTATCGTGCCCACAGTGATCGACGTAGCTCCATTGAAGCCAGTGAGAGAATTGGCAAGCTTGATGGTCTTGGGCTCCAGTCCCATCTGCTAGACTACCGACAGTTGCAGGATGTGGCTGCACTGCCCTCGTCTACATGAACTCGCTTGATCACAACTTGCTCAATTTGTATGAAGATGACGAGGGCGTCATTGTGTGGCAGGTCCAGGCCAATCAGGTCATTCTTTGAAAAGCCGATGACAAGATCATTTTCAATGGCTGGGCAGCTGGTTGTGACTTGGGAGACGAGAGTCGCTTGCTTGATCTTTTTCTTCTTCTCCAGGCTGGTCAGCCCGGACTCTTGGGAGTTGACTAGGATCATATTGATCCGAATGGCTTTTTGCTGTGGCTCCCTAGCAGCATCGCGATCCTCGATCTGCTGGATCTCCTTCTTGGCCACGAACTCTATGCAATGGCCATCCTTGACCAACTCCTTGAGGTGCCTTTTTCATGCGATGTAGTTGTTCGTGTAATGACTGTGTGATCCGTGGAATGCGCAGTATTTTCTGGTATCCCTCCTAGTCGAATCCCCCCTCAAAGGTGGTGGTCCCTTCACCCAGGGTTTATTCTTTACTTGGTCTAGGATCTAGTGGATCAGATAGTGAACTTGGTGAAGTTCCCTGCTTCTAAATCGCCTCCGTGTGGTTGCGATCTGCGCTTGCCTCCATTGTTGTTGTTGAATTTGCCATTATTTTAGCTTGCCTATTTTTTCGGTTGATCGGCTTGCTTGACAGTTTTCTTGACGGCGGTGCGATCGTCTTCCCAAAGGGCATGGAGTTCTGCCATTGCGTAGACTTCTGCCAATGTTTGGCCCGGAGCAAAGGTCAGATCACGGTATAACTCATGCTCCGTTGGCAAGACCTTTTTGAAAGCCAAGGATGCGATTCGATCATCGCATCCTATAATGCTTGGCTTCTCAGCCTTGAATCTCTTGATATAGTCTCCGAGAGACTCGTCACACTTCTTGTATATATTAAACAGGTGGTCGGAGGTGTACTCCTTAGTGAAAAGGAGGGCGAACTCCATGAAGTTGCTGACCGACCTGGACGGTAAAGTGTGGAACTAAAGTTGGGCTGCTCCTCGTAATGTTGTCGCAAATATCTTGCACATCAGAGCGTCGTCAGTTTTATACAGGATCATAGTAGTCTTAAAGTGCTTCAAATGGCTATCAGGGTCGTAGTCCCCCTTGAATGGTGTGATGGTCAGAGTTGTGAACCGTTTCGGAAGAGCGGCCTGCTCTACCTCATTGGTGAAGGGCGATGAGTTAACTCGATCAAATTCTTGGTGTAGGGCCTCCTCTGCATTCCCCTTTGGTTGGAGACTCCGAAGCTGCTCCCTTACAAGCTTCTCGATGTCTTCTGCACACAGGGCTTGTGGCTCGCGTTGACGCCTTCCATGCCTCAGGTGTTGCTAGTTAACCTCCTTCCTTACTGCCCTGCTCGCTTGTGAGGATTCCTCGACGGCTCGTCACCGTGAGTTGGTTTGCCTCGAGAGGGTTGGTTTGGGCCCAATCTAGATTAGATACTTCTTGGTGGGCCCAAGCGGGCGTGAACATCGGTCTAAGGGCCTAGTCTCGTGCATGTTGGTCATTGGACCTAACCTCGAGCAGTTCTGGTGCTGAACAACGCTTTCTCGTTCTCCTCCTTGGCTGCTTGCTCTTGTCTGACAAGCACTGGACCTCTCGAACTGTGTGCCGGTCTGCCTGCGCGTTCTCTCCTCATCCCGGGGTTCAAGGTCGAGGCCTCAAACTAGGTCGATCTGCTGGAGGAGCTGTTCAACCAAGTTGTTTTGGTTGTCCAGCCTCTACATGAGTTGATCAACCCGCATGTTGTCGTCCGCTTGGTTGCGTGGATCAAAAGGAGGAAATTGAGTAAGGCCCAAAAGTGTATGGGCTAGGGTTCCATTGGATGCATATGTGGGGGCATGCACCAAATGCGATGGCAAAGGAGGGAGGGGTTGAACTTGCTCCAAGACGGCGCCGCTGCTTGGTCCTTGCAGCAATAAGGTGGATGAGGCCATTGGGCCGTGACTTGGTGCGGCAACAGGTGGTCCTCCACTATGCATTGGCCGCTGCAAGGTGGTGGATGGCGGCGGCAAGGCTGCTTCCGCCTTTAAACCTTGGGAGGTTAGATTTGGATTCGTCGTGGAGCGTGCCCGTGTGCCAATTTGGCTCATAAGGTGTCTGCTTCCAAACATGATTGTTTGGAAGGCTTTGGTGGATTGGAAAAATAGGAGGAACAGATTCCTTGATTTGTGAGCACGCGTTGAGTATAACTTGTACAGTCAATGAAAGCACGAATTTGTGGGAGTGATTTTCATCCCCAAAGAATATTCGATTGATAGATTCCCCTTTCTCCTTCCTTGAACTCTTTCTTCCTGCAAAACCAATTAGAGTAAAGGACCACACCCGGTGGGTGTTGGCCAAAGGCCCTCTCGATGCCTAAGTTAGTTCAATTGAATCTTCGTAAAGAGACAACAATAGCTAAAAAGGGTGCGGAGTTTTCTCTCCTTGGGAGAGAATCGGATGGCCGGAGCCTTGTGAAAGAGAGGGGTGGCAAGGAGAGGGAATTTCTGCAGTATTTTGAGAGCGTAGAATGTGTTACCTTATGCCTTGTGTAGCCTCGTATTTATAGAGCCTTGGGGCTAGGGTTTCTGGAGAGATAAGCCCTTGTAGAGATAAGACTTATCCTTCCACAATAAATGGGATTTAGATCATTAATGAGGTTTAGATAATTAATGGAGTTTGAATAAATCAGAAACTAGGGATTAGGATAAACCCATAATTTTTGGCAAGAGTCCCTAAATCAAATAACTCCCAAAAATAGGGAAATTATTTGACCTAGAGTTTTACGGTTCCACAGAAATAAACAAGAATGAGGATACAAATAATTTGATCTCTTTCATATTTCCTCACTAAATAATGTACTAACAAGAATTTCTGGATAAATAAAGGAATTTCTAGTTCCTATTGGTTGTGTTCTCTACATCTCTTGAAGCATTTGGTGTGGTGAGGTAGAGGGCTTCTATCTTGGAGCCTTGAGGTGAAAGGAGTTCCCATCTTGGATACTTGGGTGAAATGATATAGGCTTAACTCAACTTGAATAAGCAAAATTAATCCATCATTTAGAATGTTTTTGTTTTATAAGTTGTGGCTAAATTCATTTCCATTGTCCTCTTGACCTTGCATCAGTACCATATTTGAAATTAGTTAATGTCAAGGTAGAAGAATTTGTGGCTACACTTCTGCAAGTTCACTCAACAACAAAGCAGCGGCTTGAGGATGCCAATGCGAAATACAAGCAAGTGGTTGATGTGAAGCGCCGACATGTCGAATTTGAGGTAAGTGAATTTTGGCTATCATAACTAAAGATTGTTTTTCGGCTAGGGAATACAACAAGTTAGTTGCAAGAAAGATTGGTATAGTGGAGATTGTGGCTAAGATTAATCCAAATGCTTACAGCCTCAAGCTTCCTAGTCATATACGTATTGACGATGTGTTCAATCTCAAACATCTCTTTGCTTACCATGGCGATAGTTTTGATGCGGAAGGTTGAATTCGAAGACGAATTCCTTTCAATCCGGGGAGGATGATGTAGCACGCATCGCTCATAATTTTATGTTTCAGTTTGACAGGCGTAAGATGCATAATTAAGGTTTTGGGAATATGTTTTAGGAAAATATTTTTGTTTTCCTATTTTAATTAGCATTTGGAGTTTGGTTTAGGAAGTAAGTTTGTTTTCCTATTTTAGCTAGGGTTTGGAGTCCACACATGCTGAGTTTGTTAGCTGCTTGTCTATCTTGGAGATGACACGAAGGCAGATTGCCTTTCATTTTCTTGTTGTGTGCTACAGTTTTTTGAGTTGTAATACCCTTTTTGCATTTAATACGTATTTGTAGCCTCTTTTTGTAGGTTTTACTTGTGAGAGTTTAAAAGTTGTAGTTGTAGTTGCAGTTATAGTTTTGTGCGCTAAGGCATTTGCCTTGGTTATCAAGGCTTGTGGCTTTTATATCGTAATTTCTTTGACCATGTGTAGCTATGAGTCGAGGTACACCTTGTGTGCTTATTGTTTTTAGTGGACTCCTCCGTATTCGGATTAACCCTTTGTAATTATTGTGCTTCCGTATTTGTCTTGACCCTATGTGGTTATTATATTTGCACTTGTGGCTTACGACCATTAGGCTTATGAATCCAATCTACCACCTTTCTCTATAAAAAAAAAACTTTAAATATTTATCATGTCACGTGGATAACACAGATTTGGTGAATAGAGTACGTGTAGTTGTTGGGCTTCACATGTGGACGAACGTGCTCTAATACCATGAAGGAAGTTGAAATTCCACCCCAAAACTAATTGTCAATGAAAGGAGCATGTGTGGAGAACACATATTAAGTGATGTGAGAGCATGTGTGAAATTGGTACTTAGGTGAAGAGGAAATTAAATTCCCAATGGACAGATCTATGATAACAACGATTAATTGTACTTAGTAACAATATGACTAGTCAACTACTAGTCATAGACTAATGAACAAACAAGCCCATCATAGACTCACCACAAATCAAATACTAAAACCTGCAAGCCTAAAAGACAACTAAGTTACAAACCGAAGCACTCATAAGGACCAGTTAATCTAGGCATCCACTGTGCTAGAAACAAATAGAATGAATGGTGTGTAAACATTCATCATCATTTCACATATACAGATGTAGTATGACTAGTCATTAAAAAAATTAAATTTAAAAAAAAAAACATCACAGCAAAAATGTTCACCCAGAAACCCACCACTAGAAAAAAACTGGGCTCATCAATCCGACCAGATAATCCACTAAATCAAGAAAATTCTTACATAAAAAGTAATTACAAGCACAAGAAGATTCTTACAAAATCTCATAATGAAAGCCTTTACCTCACCAAGCAAAGAATGCAAAGTAAAAGTTTTACTCTAAAAAGTTCTCAATGGGTGAAGTAGATTTCAAATATCAAAGCAAATTTTCAAAATCTCACAATGAAACATGCAAACCTCACTCTTAGAGAGAAGATGCATAGCAACATCAAGCTCTCAAAAACCATCTCTTTCAAGGATAAATGCATATTTTCAAAACTATTTTTCAAAATCTCATAATAGAAACCCAGTCTTCATAGAGAAAGAAGAAAAACAGAGAAGAAAGGCTCTCAAAATTCTCTATCTTTGTCAAAGTGACGACTACAGTGTTGTAGCCTCCATTTCTACCATAAAGAAGTCTGCCATAAAATCCCTCAGTTGCAAGCCAATCATTAGCTTCATAATAAAACAAAAAATTCAATAGAAAGAAAAACATACAGCAACACATGAGAAAATAAATGAGTTGGCAGTACATGTTTACTAGTCATACCCTAATGCTCTCTAATGTATGCAATGCATGATTTACCTTTGAAGATCTTGATTGCATTGTGCCAATTTTTTGATCTCAACCACAATCATTAGCCAGAACTTAGTCTAGCTTAAAAATCTTGAGTTTGATTGATTACATGTGCAATTACAAAGTTGTCAAGGGAAGCTAAAAAAAATCATAACTAAGCAAAACTTAACAATTTGTGGCAGTTGGGCCCAACATGTGGATAGCCTACTCTAATACTATGAAAAACCAATCGGCAATAATGAAGGGAGTAATCCAACTCCTTTTAAACCCATGCCATGTCCCTTAACTCTTCAATGTATGACAAATTGTCAACACGCCCCCAAATGTGTAGCGAACTTTGAAGCTAACATGTGAACAACACATATTGGGTGACGTGGGAGTACGTGTGGTTGTTGAGCCCAACACGTGGATAACCTGCTTTGATACCATGAATGAAGTTGAGGTCCTACACGAAAACCAATTGGCATTGGCCTTTCAATGTGGGGCAAAACTCTCAACATATTAAAAATAAAGTAAAAAATCGATTACTTCTGTCACGCCCCAGATTTTTAACCATAAATAACCTACTAAGTTATTACAAACAAACCAATCCGAGGTGAAGCTCGAAACCTTCAACAAATGTACAGGGAATTTTTTTCTATTTCCATAATACAATACAACTTGTTCCGAACAGCAATGTCAATACAGACTCAACTCTTCTGAGTCAAATATTACATTCCATCCGTTACATAATAAATTGAACCTTCAACCTATTATATATCTATTCCTCAAAGTTTAGTACACACAGCGGAAGTCTAAGCTCAACAAACACCCTCAAACCACACTTTGTAAACTGCAAGTACACCTCTTTATTTCTCTTGACGAAATCATGAGTTCCTATTACCTGCCGGATTAGCCCCTACATCGTTGAATATTGTACTGGGTTCATCACCAACAAACCCGGTAAGCTTTCTAAAGCTCATATGAGTAAACCACAACCAGCAGTATAAATATGTCATTTTACACATAACATACAATCACATGCACTTTCATTAGCATCACACAACCCTTGTATAATCAAGGTAATCATAATCAATAAACTCACCCTAATCACAATTCTTTTATTTTCAAGAACTGTCAAGTCACCACATGTGACCTCAAAATCTGTTTCAAAGCTTAAGAAACACCAATCCATAATGTCACTCTTGGACAACAAAAGTGAGAATACGCTTCACTCTCCCAACCCACTAACACTGTTGCAGCCCTCATGGCACAGTGCCTATTCACAAATCTGGCTCGAAGCCAAGTAACTATGTGTTACCTTCATGAACACCTGTAATGGCAACACTTAGATCTCTAAATGATTTGGGGCCTCTCACCCTAGGGCTCAATTCCCTAATTGCTTGCCACAGTCAGACTATCTTTCAGGTCATCTCCCGATTGAGGAAGCTAGGCATTCTAACCTACATCCTCCAACCACAACATCATGAACACCGAAAACAATAAAATGCACTCTCCACATTAAATATTGTTTTCTATCTCAAATACAATCATCACAACAATATATATTTATTTACATATATTTACGTGGTCATTTGCTTATGAACACCACCATACAATCATAACGTAATATGGTAATTTCCTAGAATACCATCCATTTTGCAAACACTTGCAACTCATTTAAAATCAAAATACATTTGATTGATTTTAAACTCACACAAAACCGTTTCTCAAAAACCACATCAACATGTTAATTATATCCATTAACATTATCAAAACCACATTATATTAAATATAATAATATGTTATTTCACTCACAATCTAGATGATTTCACTCACGATCCATATGGTTGTACTCACAATCCAGATGATATTACTCACAATCCAGATGGTTTTACTTACAATATAGATGGTTTTACTCACCTCTCCTCTAAGCTGCAAAACTATGCCAACTCAGCAAATCCACAATCCCAACAAGCACTCTGGCTCTGTAAAACCTAAGAAAAGTTTGCAACTTAACTTAGAATCCAAAATCTAAGATTCAGCTTCCAAATGAAGAAAATGTCATTCGGACCAACCCGGGGTCCAAAGCGATCAATTATCGTCCAAGACACTCCAAAACTGTGACATACACACTATCGAAATCAAAACAAGACCAATGACACCCATTGTCCAAAAAGTCACTATTTTGGTCCCGCTGGTCCCACTCGTCCAACCGACACTCCAAAAAATCCATCTCGGGCCTACGACCTCAAATTTCACATCTGGTCACACCAATGGACTCTAAATAGTCCCGACATCATACTGTAACAATTTGGGCCCCATCCAATAGTCAGATCATTCTTGATCGTACGATCACACACGATCAAACGACAAACTTTGAAACACAACAACTTAAGATCGGGACTTTCGATCACCAATTCATTTATACCTACAGACTCACAAAAACACCAGCTACAACATATATAAATTGGACACGATCTAACAGTCCGATCTCGAAAAACGGAGAACACCATCACGCTCACCACCTCGAGGACTACAAACTGTCTTCACAACTCAGACACAACACCACCACCACGCGCCGCCACAGCGCGTGGTGGTTCGAGTACTATTATGGCTACCGAAAAACCTTAGAATCGCCAGTCCAAAACTACACTTCCTTAAAAAAAAACTCGACGAGATAAACAACTTTAAAACTTGGAAGTTTACTTGAATCGACCTCTAAAGTGGTCAAATTGCCTCCAAAGCTATGGGTTTCACTATGCACAAACGAACTTTACGGCATTGCCACGCCTTCGGCACTGATCCAATCACCATGATTCTAGTTGTGTTATGCTCAAGGAATACTCAGCTTTGGATCGACATGGGTGGTGTCGATCACCTCTACCGGACGCCACCATAGTAGCCGCCGGACATCGCCCCCTCCGCGGACGAAAATGAAAAATATGATATTTGCATAGTGACCCCAACATTTAGAGAATTCTGAATTGGCATTGTTCACTTTTCACTATTTTCTGTTTAGACCTCCAGTTTAATTTCAAAACTTCGAAATTTAATTTGTCCTTCGTCACAACTCCAATTCAGGAACCGTTTGTACCCATGCGTTCATGAGATTGAACTGGATTTTCCAATCCAAAGATTATAGTTTTCTGACTTCAATTTCTTGAACGTCTATTGAAAAATTATTAAATTAAATATAAGGGCATTTTTGTCCAAATTGAGATTAAACACTCATAATTCCATTATTTCCACACCAAACCACTTCATAAATTGCGCACACATTTAATTAATCTTGTATGATTTTTCAAAATCTATATATATAAAGCAAAAGACAAAGAAAAGTAAAACATTCAAAATACCATAAATGCCCTTGGTTAATGCAAACATTAAGAATTAAAATTAAAACAAAAATTAGATAATGGATCCTATATTTATGGAGCACAACTATCCATTATCTTTTTTAATTCTAAAATAAATTTAAAATTTTTTAAAAAAAGCCTCTCGCAAGCGTGGAAGTGCGTGCGGATAGGCTAGTATTAATAACAACAAAATCCCAATTTTGAGGTTATTACAACTTCATAACTTGATCTAATGATCTGAATCATTATTATTCTTCTTCTTCTTTTTGCTTTTAAAATCACTCTTAAAAAATTAGTCAAATGAAAATATAGGACTCATTCAATTATCATAACAACCATTTTAATGTTTAGTAAAAACACGATGTTTATCCATTTATTTTATTATAACTCTATTTTGTTAAGGCATCGAAAAATTAGGATTTAGCTAAAAATCAAAGCTCCTTTTTTTAAGAAAAGCTAACAAAATTAGTCCATTGGCCTTTTCCTAAATATTTTCCATTTCTTTAGCTAAAAACCAAAGCTCCTAATTTTTTATGAGATGTTAGAGCATCCACAGTGGGGGGTGTATTTTCGCGGGTGTAAAGTCACTTTTACATCACATCTAAATCTCTGGGAATTGTAAATGTGATTTTTGCTCCAGTGGGAAAGATATATTTTCGGGGTGTAAAGCCACTTTTTGTCATGTGAGTCCCACCCGCAAGGAATATAAAGCCATTTTTTTCTCACTTTTGTCCACTTTTTTCTCATGTGAGTCCCTTACAAGAGGTAAAATAAGATGTACATGCACATCTAAATTTGCATCTTCATTGTGGTGATGTAAATTTATATCCGTTACATATCCCCATTGCAAGTGATACCGATTTCAAAAGATGTATATTTAACATACACCCCCTTATACACCCCCATTGCGGATGCTCTTACATCACTCGCTGTTGTATTGAGAAGCCAACTAGGTGACAAATCCCACATATGAAAACCTCCATTTCGAAATTAGGAGTGGTTTCGATTCAGTTATCGATCCAAAACAACGAAACCGATTACTGACTGAAGAGATGCAGTATGGCCAAAATTGAAGCTACTACCGAACGGAAGAGCTCGGTTACCTCCACCACAACCACATAGGGAGAGAAAGAGAGAACCAAAAACTTTGCCCATTATTGTTGTAGTGGAGTTTCAGGGTTAGTGGAAGAAAAATTATTTTAAAACGTTTTGCACTTGAATAACTTTGCTCTTGTACTAGTGGAGTTTTAGGGTTAGTGGAAGAAATTTTAATTTTAATTTTTTATAAGATGGGGGTGGGGTAAATACCCTAGAAACGTCCAAGAGACTCCTAATATATCATCAATTAATAAAGATGTCACCCAAGTAGGAGCAGAACACCCGAGTGCCGTGTCCCTACACTTCGATAGTGCAGCAACCCGTGACTCTACAGTACAGAGACGAGAGAGAGAGAATTGAGAATTGAGAATTGAGAATTTGAGGGAGGGAGGAAGAAAATGGCAAAATCACCAGAAGAAGAACACCCAGAAAAGGCTTTCGGGTGGGCTGCCAGAGACACTTCTGGAATACTTTCCCCATTTCGTTTCTCTAGAAGGTATATTGTTTTTTCTATTGCTTTTTATCTTCTTTGAAAAGGATCTATGCTGATCCTACAAACTTGATTGGTACTGAAAAGTATATAACCTTTTTCTTTTTTTTGGTCTGAGTTTTCTTGTTTTATTGTTTCCCTCTTTATTAGAAAAACAATATTACAATTTGAAATCGGTGTTTGTCTTATACTCAATAGTATTATTTCTATAATATTCTATGTGGTTTGAACTTTGACCTAGTTGTTGAATGTAATCCTATCCTCTACATCCAACTTTTTTTTTATAAATAATTTATTTTATTTTATTAATGTTAAGTTGTGATGTGATATATATATATATATATTTTGGTTACATTGGGAGGAAGGAAACACCCTGGGGTTTCGATCCTGGGTGCCAGGCGGGGGGAAAGGGGAGGGCCACAACCAGTGTGGTATCTTCACGCAATGTGATGGAAGCTTTGCTCCAATGCACTTTACAATTCATGTTGTTTTTTTTATTTTTTCCGCTAGAAAATACAGCATGTAATTGATTGAAGAATTTCTGGTGGGTTTTGTTTATGGGTTTTGCTTAACTTAGCAGCTATACCCATAACTTGTGTAAGATTACTTTGACAAAATGATTAAAAAAAAAGAGAGTAAGGGAGTAAAATAAACCCCATTCTGTTGTTACCTTTTTATTAGATTGAATATGCTAATCTCACATTGTGGCATTTTTAAAGTGTAATATTCTGGGTTCCTTTACATGTATTAATGGAGATGCAGGAGTGGGCCTTGATATATTTAGTTGGCATTCAGTGTTTTAATGCATTTGAAAGGCAGGGGATACTGACTTCATGCAGGGGATCACTCCCCATGTGTTTAATTTTCTTTTACTACAACTTGCAAATATAAAGACTGGTAAAAAATTGAAATGACAATCATGAAGTTAATAGATCGCTCAGGCAAGATGTTCTTTTATTTCATTTATTTACTTGAGCTGTTTTTGTTATTTGCAGGGAGAATGCTGATGATGATGTAACAATAAAGGTCCTTTACTGTGGGGTTTGCCATTCGGACTTGCATTCTGCCAAGAATGACTGGGGGTTCACCAAATACCCTGTTGTACCTGGGTAACATGCTAATCTCGTGTCACTCTGTATGACAAATAATATGATGTGGCTCTGTTAAGTTTGAGTGAAAATGTTATTTACAGAAGCCTACTTCACAAGGATCAATGTGGTTTTTCTTAATAGGAGTCTAGACTGTCATGAATCTTATTATTGAAAACATTATATTATTATAACTTATAGTAAATTCATTTTATTGTTATAAATCAAAGGCAAATTATTTCAATAATGTTCTTGCTGTAGGCATAAGACATGATGTCATTGTAAAAATTTGGTGGATTAGTTGTTTGGTTGGTAGATGGAATTTTAAGATTTATCCACCAGCAGCATATTCTCGTAAGTTTTAAACCAACTGCCCGCTTGCTAAGCCATTTAGATAAATGAATCGCATTGGAGAACAACAGTATGCAATGCTGATAGGTGAATTACATATTAGCCTTACTTGCAGTATATCAGCTTAACATGCATATTAGTGTTTTTTTTAATATTTCCATTTCAAAATGGTTTACCTCTGCTTATGACCAAATATCTTATCAAAAACTGCATCCATGTGTGGGAATTGGTTGTTGTATCCCTCTGCGTTTTGCAGCACCTAGCAGAAATAATCATTTTACTATTCCTGTGTGTGTTTGAACATTTTCAATTGATTTTCCAGGCATGAAATTGTTGGTGTTGTGACCAAAACTGGGAAGAATGTGGAGAAATTCAAAGTAGGCGATTGTGTAGGAGTTGGGGTCATAGTGGGTTCCTGCATGAAATGCGAGACCTGCGACGAGGACTTGGAGAACTACTGCCCCCGAACAATATTTACCTATAACTCACTTGATCACGACCGAACAAAAACTTATGGTGGTTATTCTGATATGATTGTTGTTCACCATCGATATGCGCTCCGCTTTCCAGATAACTTAGCCCCTGATGCCGGTGCACCACTTTTTGTTGAAATAAAACCTCCGCTTACTAGATCTTGTTCTTTAATGTATCCAACGGCAATAGACTAAACTCGCAAGTGCTGGAAAACTTAGAAAACACACAAGAATTATACTGGTTCGGCAGAACTTTGCCTCACGTCAGTTGTGATTTCTCTAGGTAGAGAAATCACCGCCTCTTTGATTAATAATAGAGATTACAGAACTTTTGCAAACCCTAGAACTAATCCCTCTCTTCTTGCCTTGGCTGTCACAGCTTTCTCTCTTAAAGATTTAAGCCTTGCTGCACCCTATTTATAGGCATAGGGTGCTGATTACATATCCTTTTCAGATTATAATTCCTATTCTAAGTGGGATAAGAAAATAGACTTCTTTACAATTCCAAATAGACTTGTAGGATTTCTAATCTAAATTGAATTAGGAAACTAAGATTCTTTCCTAGTCCTTTTAGGAGAAGAATTGGTGCACCTTTTTTCCTAAAACAATCCTAAGCAGAAAAGGACACTAATTGACGAGCCAAAACCTAACAATCTCCACCTTGGTGAGTCAACCCAAGTCTTGATCGTTTGTACCCAGAGTATCTTTGAACCTTCTTGAAGCAGCTCTAGAAATCTTCAAGAGTCTTCACCTTGGCAATCTTCTTCTTGCCTAATTGCACCTCAAGTGAGGAGGTGCTCCTCTTTAATCAATCAACAAGATTGATCAAGTTCAAGCAATGCTTGAACTTCTTGTAACACTATCTTTGTAAGGAAATCTGCGGCATTGTCATCCGTATGAACCTTTTCAATCCAAATTTCCTTAGACTCCACCCAATCTCCGATTCTGTGATATCTTGCTTCAATGTGCTTTGATCTTCCAGAAAAAACCTGATTCTTTGCCAAGTGAATGGCACTTTGACTATCACACTTTAGCTTCACACAATCTTGAGTGATTCCCATTTGACTTACCAAGCCACTAAGCCAAATTGCTTCCTTTCCAGCTTGGCCAATGCAATATACTCTGCCTACGTGGTCGATAAAGCCGTAATTGGTTGCGTGAGTGCCCTCCAACCGATTGGTCCCCTGCGCATGTAAACACATAACCAGTAGTTGACCTTCTCTTGTCCAAGTCCCACTGCATAATCGGCATCCACATATCCCAACACCCCTGCATTTTCTTTTTGCTTCTCAAACATAATCCTTTGTCGCCTAGAACCCTTCAAATAGCGCAAAATCCACTTGATTGCATCCCAATGTTGCTTTCTGGATTTGCCATGTATCCGGAAACGACATCGATTGCTTGAGCTATGTCGGGACGTGTGCATACCATTGCATACATAAGGCAGCCCACGACATTAGCATAAGGCACCTTCTCCATTACTCGTTGCTCTTGCTCGGACTTAGGACATTGTTGCCCACTTAACTTGAAGTGAGCTGCCAAAGGAGTCGAAACTACCTTTGCTTCTTGCATGTTGAACTTCTCAAGAACCTTCTGAATATACTTGGCTTGTGATATCCAGATCCTTCCAGCGGTCCTATCTCTCTGAATTTCCATGCCAAGGATCTTCTGTGCTGCACCTAGATCCTTCATGTCAAATTCCTCACTCAACATCTTCTTCAAGTCTTGAATCTTAGACTTGTCTTGACAAGCGATTAGCATGTCATCCACATATAGCAATAGCAATATGATTATCCCATCTTGGAACACATGATAGTACATACTTGATCATATAAACATCTTCTAAAATTGATTTTCAGCATGAAGTGATCAAACCTCTTGTACCATTGTCTTGGAGATTGTTTCGGGCCATACAGAGGACTTCCTTAGCTGACATACTAGGTTCTCTTTCCCATATTCAACAAACCCTTCTGGTTGAGCCATGAAAATTGTCTCCTCTAGATCCCCATGAAGAAACGTTGTCTTCACATCCATCTGCTCAATCTCCATGTCATGCTGAGCTGCCATTGCTAAAAGCAATCTGATAGAAGTATGCTTGACTACAGGTGAAAAGATCTCATCATAATCCACCCCTTCCTTTTGCGAGTACCCTTTAGCCACGAGCCTTGCTTTGAATCTCACGGCATCTTGTTCATGTAGTCCTTCCTTTTTCCTAAATACCCACTTGCATCCAACTAGCTTTCTGTCTTTGGGCTTAGGAACCAACTCCCAAACAGAGTTCTTGTAAAGAGACTCCATTTCTTCTGTCATAGCACTTATCCAACTATCTCGCTCATCACTTGCTATAGCTTCTCGATAAGTAGTTGGATCTCCTTGACTAATGTTAAGAGCATAATTAACTTCGTCTTGATCAAACCCAAACCTGTCAGGTTTCTTCTTGTTCCGATTAGGTTTGTCCAGTGCTATGCATCTCTGGAATGCAGGTGGATTGTTGGTTGGAGTTAGAACCCTTTGGGATGTTTGGCGGTTTAGAGTGCCTTCAAACTGCCCTTCTTGCTCCACCTGATTCCTAACTGGTGAATGATGCTGATGCTCTTCTTCTTCCTCAAAACCATCAGATTCGACATCTTGCTCAATTTGCTCCACCTGAGCTTCTTCTTCATCTGAATTGATTAACGGAATCTTTGTTGCTTCAATTTCAGCATCATCCTTCTTCTCCCTACTGTTCTCGACTTTATTCAGAGGCATGGTTGTCTCATCAAAGACAACATCTCGGCTGACAACCTTTTTCTTGTTGTTGATATCCCAAAGCTTGAAACCCTTTACTCCTTTCTCAAAACCTAAGAATATGCAATGTGTAGACTTTGGTTTGAGCTTGGACCTTTCATCACTTGGAATATGTGCATAAGCACTACAGCCGAACACCCTGAGCTTGGAATAGTCCACCTGCTTCTCAGACCATACCTCTTCTGCACTCTTGAAACCGAGAACTGTAGATGGTGATCTGTTAATCAAATAACTTGCATGAAATCGCATGCTCCTCTCCCTCTCCATGAGAGTTCGATTCATCCTCTCAGCAGCTCCATTTTGTTGGGGATTCTTCTTTACTGTGAAGTGCCTTGTGATGCCTTCCTGCTTGCAGTAATCGGTAAACTTATTACTTGTATATTCACCTCCATTGTCACTTCTCAGATACTTGATCTTTCTTCCAGTTTGATTCTCGATTTCTGTTTTCCATTCCTTGAACTTTGCAAAAACCTCGGATTTCTGCGTCATGAAATAAACCCAAACCTTCCTAGAAAAATCATCCATAAAAGTAACAAAATACCTGGCTCCACCATTTGATTTAGTTGGTGCGGGGCCCCAAACATCACAGTGGATATAGCTGAGTTGCTCCTTACTTCGGTTATCTGCACCGCTACTTGCGAATGATACCTTTCTTTGCTTTCCAAGAACACAATATTCACAAAAATCCGGTTTGCAAGATGACACGCCTTCCAACAGGCCTTGCTTGTGTAATTCTTGCAACCCTTTCTCGGCTTATGTGCCCGAGCCTATGATGCCGAGTTCAGTCTTGTCTTCTATACCTTGATTTACGTAAACAGCTGCTCCCCGACTATAGTGGTCCCAACTAACTTATACAGCTTTATTGGGTTGTAGGTCACCCCGCATTACCACTAGTGATCCTTTGGTTACCCCGAGTCTTCCTTTTTTAGACTTGTACCCATAACCGGCTTCATCTAAAGTACCCAAGGAAATCAAATTCTTTCTTAGTCTAGGGACATATCTCGACGTTCCCCAAAGCTCGTATCATCCCATCAAACATTCTCGATTCGAACAGTGTCAATTCCTCTTCTGGGACATGAAGAATCGTCCCCATTAAAACTTCCCGCTGCTGACTTCTTTGTAAGTATCGAACCATTCTCTTACTGCACACATATGAAAAGTGCATACGGTATCCAAAATCCAATTTCCGAAAGCTTTGGAGCCTGATGTTCTTGAAAGAAGTTCCTCGTCACTCTCATTCTCGGATCGCACTAGCTGAACTCGAGCTTCCTTCCATCTTAGCTTTCTTCTCTTTCCAAATCTTGCAGTTCCTCTTCCAATGATCGGCTGAACCACATTCGAAGCAACCTTCCTTCTTTTCCTTTTTCTTCTTGGATTTTGACCTACCTCTGTTGCCAGTTTTCTCTTCCTTTGTCTTTTCCCGCCCCCTCTCCTTGCCTTTGGCATAAAGGCCTTGAGAGCTTTCAGTTATATCATCTAGTTTAGCATATGGTGAAGAGCTTGAATTACGTCTTCAAGCTTCAGGGACTCTTTTCCAAACATTAGAGTTGTTCGAAAGTGCTTGAAAGACGAAGGTAGAGACCTCAGCAGGATGATAGCCATATCATCATCTTTGTAAGTTTCTTCGACCTTCTGAAGATTAGTTATGCAATGCGGAACTTGCATACGTGATCTTCAATATCACCTCCTTCGTCTAGTCGAAGTCCGAATAGTTCATCTTTTAGAAAAAGTTTATTGGACGCGGTTTTGCCCATATAAACATTCTCCAACTTTTCCCATGCTTCTGGGCAGTCATCTTCTCGGTGATGTGTGACCGAATCGATCTTGTGAGATGGATCTCGATGGAACTCTTGGCCTTCTTGAGAACCTTAGTCCATGCTGCTTCTGTCATGCTTTCCGGCTTCTTACCATCGAGTGCATCATCCAAATCCTGCTGTATCAGTACATTCTTCATCATCCTTTGCCAGTCCGTGAAGTCATCCTTGCCGTCAAAGGGCTTTAACGCAGTCCTAGATCCGCATTCAGCTTCCCTTTAGACATCGTAGAACACTTTAACCTAGGCTCTTGATACCACTTGTTGAAATAAAACCTCCGCTTACTAGATCTTGTTCTTTAATGTATCCAACGGCAATAGACTAAACTCGCAAGTGCTGGAAAACTTAGAAAACACACAAGAATTATCTTGGTTCGCAGAACTTTTGCCTACGTCCAGTTGTGATTTCTCTAGGTAGAGAAATCACCGCCTCTTTGATTAATAATAGAGATTACAGAACTTTTGCAAACCCTAGAACTAATCCCTCTCTTCTTGCCTTGGCTATCACAGTTTCTCTCTTAAAGATTTAAGCCTTGCTGCACCCTATTTATAGGCATAGGGTGCTGATTACATATCCTTTTCAGATTATAATTCCTATTCTAAGTGGGATAAGAAAATAGACTTCTTTACAATTCCAAATAGACTTGTAGGATTTCTAATCTAAATTGAATTAGGAAACTAAGATTCTTTCCTAGTCCTTTTAGGAGAAGAATTGGTGCACCCTTTTTTCCTAAAACAATCCTAAACAGCAAAGGACACTAATTGACGAGCCAAAACCTAACACTTTTATGTGCTGGGATCACTGTGTACAGTCCAATGAAATATTATGGCATGACTGAGCCGGGAAAGCATTTGGGTGTGGCAGGACTTGGTGGGCTTGGTCATATGGCTGTGAAGATTGGTAAGGCTTTTGGTTTGAAAGTGACTGTCATCAGTTCCTCACCAGGAAAGGAGGATGAGGCCGTTAAGAGACTTGGAGCTGATTCTTTTCTTCTGTCAAGTGACCCTGCAAAATTGAAGGTAATCTATATCTACAAGGAGGAACCATGAAACTTACAATTTACAAAATCCCTTAACATACCCCCACTTAAGAAATGGCTACAACAAACTAGTGTATATAACAAGAGTAACATATTCCATTGCAATAGTTTACAAATTTATAATAAAATATAAACATTCTTAGCTTTCTATCCCACTACCCTCAATACTTATCAATTTAGTTAGCGATCAACGAAGTCAATAACAGTTTAGTTAGGCACCCTCCATGCACCGGTGCGGGGAGGCTAGTGGTAAATAATACAAGAAATGAAACATATATGCATGTGTGTGTGTGTGTGCACATCTAGGTGCAATGCTGGGAAATATGACCTACCTCAATGACTCCACCTTATACATTGTTCTGCAGATTGATTCCATAATATTTATTTTTTCATTCCTCTTCTCAGAAGGTCTAAAATATTTAGTGTTTGGCCCTAATATTTCATTGTTTCCTGCTTTTACTATTCAGGCAGCAACGGGTACCATGGATTACATCATTGACACAGTGTCTTCAGTTCATGCCCTGGCTCCACTAATTGGTCTGCTGAAGCTGAATGGGAAGCTGGTCACCGTGGGTTTGCCTGACAAGCCCCTGGAGTTGCCTATATTTCCCTTAGTTTTGGGTATGCCTATCTACCGAACCACAAACACTTCATTGTTTTATAACAACAAAGACTGAAATGCTATATCTTATAAACCATATTTAAAAAATTGAGCATTTTTCTATTTAGGAGAGGATGCATAAATGTCAACTTTTACCTTATTTCCAGGCATATAGCTTTGTGTGGGCATTGTGCCTAAGATGTTATGATGGGGGTATTCTATTCAGGAGAAACACAAAGTGTTAAATTGCCTGATCCTGATTTCAAACAGATATTAACAAATAGCTTTGACTCTCTTTTTGTGGTGTTTATGTTTGTTTGGTGCTCGTCTCCCCCGTCCTAGTATAATGAATGCAAAGGGATCTAGAAACATGAACTAGTGCTCAATTTCGGTAATATGTGCTCTAGATACTTAAGTTAGTGTTCAGTTTCTGTAATATCTCCAATCTTGTCATGGCTTTCAGGGCGGAAGCTTGTAGGGGGAAGTGACATAGGAGGGGTGAAAGAGATGTTAAAGTGAGTCTCCTAATTAATCAAGGAGATTTATTTCCTTGATTAATTAAGGGATTTACTTTCCTTATTTTAGATAGTTAACAAATCATTGTATAATTAGGAGATACTATCCTAATTGATTACTATATTTATTTCCTAGTAAAGCCCTCATGTAAATCCCTATATATACCTCCTTATGGAGAAGAATAAAACAAGAACCTAAAGTATTCAAACCCATATTCATATTTTAGCATGGTATCAGAGCAATCGATCCTCGGTTGTCTCTACATTCTCATATCAAATTTCTCATATTCAAATCCCAAATCCCTAAATCAAATTTCTCATATTTAAATTCCTCAAATCCAAATCCCTCAAATCTAAATTCCTCAAATATAAATTCCTCAAATCATCTTATCAAAATCTCTAAACACATACCGTCAAATCTTTTACACATACCTCTCAAATCAAATTCATTATCAAATTCAAATTCCTCAAACACAAATCTTACATATCTCAAATCAAATCCTCTTATCAAATCCTTACATCAAAGTCCTCAAATCAAATTCCTCAAATTCTTAAATCACCTTTTACTTCCGCTGCGATGTCAAGACCCCCTACGATTCTCTCCCACCTTGAAGAATCACAGAAGCATGTGTTCCATCCTGCTGACCCGGCCATCCGGACTCGTGCTTCCATCGTCACCACCAAAGGCTCTGTTTTTCATACGTCCTCAAAAAAGCACACATGGATCATTGACACCGGAGCCACTGATCATATGACCTTTGATCCTGGACAAATTACCACTCATACACCATCTCCTCAATCGGTGGTGTCTAATGCTAATGGTACCCCCTCCCCCGTGATTGGGGAGGGCTCACTCTCTCTCTCTGACTCTCTCAAATTGGATTCTGTGTTGATTGTTCCGTCTTTACACCATAATCTCTTGTACATTGCCCAAATTACTACGGCTTTGAATTGTACTGTAACTTTTGGCCGAATCATTGTGTTTTTCAGGACATCCTCACAGAAAGACGATTGGTTGTGGTACTCGGCAGGCAAACTCTACTACTTGGGCTGGGCGCCGGATAGTGAGACCAAGGTTGGTCAAGCTTTCACAACAAGTGGAGCTCGTTCTGAGGGGGAGAGAGACAAAATTTGGTTATGGCATAAACGTCTTGGGCATGCCTCATTCGGTTATCTTAAGAAGTTGTTTCCATCATTATTTTCCAGTCTTGATGTTTCCAGCTTCCAGTGTGATACGTGTGAATTGGCTAAGAGCCATCGTGTCCCGTTCCCATTAAGTTCAAATAAGAGTTTGGTTCCGTTTTCTCTTATTCATTCGATGTTTGGGGACTGCTCAAGTTACCACTCCGGCCGGAGCTCGATGGTTTGTCACATTTATAGATGATTGTACACGCATGACTTGGGTTTCCCTTCTCAAAACTAAAGGGAAGTCAGTTTAAGATTTCAACAGCTTTCATAAAATGGTGGAAACACGATTTCAGTGCCCGGATCCAAGTTCTCCGCTTCGACAATGGCGGAGAATTTCTCAACTATGATCTTAACAAATTCTTACAAGATCATGGCATCATACATCAACGCTCATGCCCCTACACTCCCCAACAAAATGGAGTTGCTGAAAGGAAGAACAGACATTTATTGGAAGTAGTTCGTGCCTCTCTCTTTGGTGCCAATTTGCCTCTATCTTTTGGGGAGAAGCCGTCTCTGCGGCATACATCATCAATCGGATTCCCTCAAGTATTCTAAATTTCCAAACACCACTTCAAACACTTCACCACCATATCCAAACACCTCAAACCCCAAACTTGGAACCCCGAATTTTCGGTTGTGTTGTATTTGTCCACTTACATGATCACCAACGAAGCAAATTGGACCCTCGAGCCGAAAAGTGTGTTTTCATTGGTTATGCACCTCATCAGAAAGGATACCGGTGTTATCATCCTCCTAGTCAGAAGGTCCATACCTCCATGGATGTTGTGTTCGGGAACACGACATATATTTTTCAGCAAAGACAGAGGAGAATCAAGAATCAAATACTCCCCAAATTCTTGATTTTTTCCCCAGAAACAACTACGCTTCAAAACGACCCGATCGCCAATGGAAAACGACCGGTCGCCAGAGAACCTGGAGAACTGCTTAGTTCTTGAACCTGGAGAACTCGCTTCAAAATGACCGGTCGCCAGAAGAAAATGTTCCGTTGTCTCCACGCCGTCAAAATCGGGAGGAGGAAATTGAACCGTTTCATGAGATTTTGCCCTTCACTTCGCACCACACCAATCACTGGCCGAGGAAGTCATTCAGGTAACATCTTTCCTCGAAATCGATAACACTAATGAAATATCCCATGATGATTTGATTTGGAAGGCACAGAGTTCGCATATCAACTTCCGTAAAGGAAGAACCGTGGCAAACCTCGAGTACAATATGAAGCAGATCTTAAAGCCAAGGGGAAATATCCCATCAACAATTACATATCTCTCAAAGAGATTATCGAGGCACGTGTACACTTTGTAAAGCAATTGGCTGACATACCTGTCCCCAACAAGTTATCAAGCACTAGAAGACCCAAAATGGAAAGAAGCCATGAATGAAGAGATGCGAGCCCTCCAAAAGAATGTCACATGGGAACTCGTGCCCTTACCTCATGGAAAGAAGACAAGAGGATGCAGATGGATTTATACTTGTGAAGCTCAAAGCAGATGGATCCATTGAAAGATATAAAGCTAGATTGGTGGCGAAAGGGTACACACAGAAATATGGGATAGACTACCAGGAGACCTTTGCCCAAGAGCCAAGATTAACACTATTAGAGTCCTATTATCTCTAGCGGCAAATCTTGATTGGCCATTACATCGATTTGATGTCAAAAATGCATTCTTACATGGAGACTTGGAAGAAGAAGTATATATGGACTTACCCCCAGGATGTAATTCAGCTCCCCGACAAAAAGAATCACGTTTGCAAGCTTAGAAAATCATTGTATGGATTAAAGCAATCTCCCAGAGCATGGTTTGGCAGATTTACTAAATCTATGAAGAATTTTGGATATACACAGAGTAATTCAGATCACACCTGTTCGTGAAGCGTGATAGAAGAAGACTTACTGCACCGATTGTTTATGTAGATGATATAGTCAGAATCGGAAACGACATCAAGAGCAAATCAAGCTGCAAAAGTATTTGTCTCAGGAATTTGAGATGAAGGACTTAGGTGATCTAAAGTACTTTCTTGGAATTGAAGTAGCAAGGTCAAAAACTCGGTATATTTCTATCTCAAAGGAAGTATGTAATGGATCTACTCACCGAAACAGGAATGCTTGGGTGTAAGCCTACTGACACACCCATTGAGATGAACCACAAGTTGTGTGAAGATATGGACCAAGAACCAACCAATAAGGAGCAGTATCAACGCCTTGTTGGAAGGTGATATATCCGGCACATACAAGACCGTATATTGCATATCTTTGTGAGTGTGGTTAGTCGCTTTATGCATTCACCTAGTACTTCTCATAGGAATGCAGTTGATCGAATCTTAAGATACTTAAAGTCAGCCCCTGGGAAGGGATTAATGTTCTCAAAAAATAGAGATCTTGAAGTTGTTGGATATACGAGATGCTGATTGATTTGGGTCCATTACAGAGATAGACGCTCTACTTACGGTTACTTTACATTCGTGGGAGGTAACCTAGTCACTTGGCGGAGTAAAAACAAAATGTGGTTTCTCGGTCTAGTGCAGAAGCAGTATAGAGGAATGGCTCAAGGGGTTTGTGAATTATTGTGGATCAGAAAACTCTTGATGTAATTGGGCTTCAAACACGAAAAGCCGATGGAGTTGCATTGTGACAACAAGTCAGCTATTGATATTGCTCATAATCCAGTTCAACATGATCGAACCAAACATGTTGAAGTGGATAGACATTTCATCAAGGAAAAATTGAGAAAAAGATCATCCGCCTACCGTTCGTAAAATCGGAAGATCAACTGGCGATATCTTAACAAAAGCTGTTTGTGGAAGAGTATTTTATGACTCACTTACCAAGTTGGGCATTGGTGACATATATGCACCAACTTGAGGAGGAGTGTTAAAGTGAGTCTCTAATTAATCAAGGAGATTTATTTCCTTGATTAATTAAGGGATTTACTTTCCTTATTTTAGATAGTTAACAAATCATTGTATAATTAGGAGATACTATCCTAATTGATTACTATATTTATTTCCTAGTAAAGCCCTCATGTAAATCCCTATATATACCTCCTTATGGAGAAGAATAAAACAAGAACCTAAAGTATTCAAACCCATATTCATATTTTAGCAAGAGACACAGGAGATGCTTGACTTTTGTGCCAAGCACAATATTACCTCGGACATCGAGCTGATTCGAATGGATTACATTAACACCGCGATGGAACGAATTGCCAAATCTGATGTCCGGTATTGGCTGTGATGGCTTTACTGCTAGCTTCACGTGCTTTCAGACTCCCATTAAATGAAGTAAGCAATGGTTAATTACTGTATTGGTGATATGGAACCTTTTGGGGGAGGGAACGTAATAAATTTTTTGAGCTGGGCACTTAATGGTTGAACCCTTCTAGTTGAATTGAATCTCCCACCTTTTGGGTTGACGTTTATGATATGATTCAACTTTCACTTACTCTTTGTGCAATTATATTTCTTGTCTCTTTTGTTTTGCGGTTTGGTTCCTTCGGGTGATCTGTTAAGTTGTTCTCTTCTTTTTTTTGTCAAACCAAGCTCTCTAGTCTCTGCGACCCTGTGTCTGACCAAAAATCAGAAAGAGAGACTTCATGACTCTGTGACTTTAATTTGATATATTTTGTTGCGTGATTGTTAATCTAGCTAGATATGGGGTCTTAATTGATAGTTTAGTAACATAACATGTCATTCATTTGGAGAAAGACTACCACCCGATATAGATTTATGTAGTTGTCTAATGCGGACGTCCTTATTTTTTCTAATGTCCGGACTATTTTTTGTTTTTGGTTTTTGCATTCTCTGGGTTGATAAATCAACTAAAAGCCTAACACTTTTCTTGGTACTAACATCACCACCAGATTGGGCTTTTCCTTCATTAGTGGTCGATACAGAGAACTTGGAGGCTATTTGAAATATACAGACGTCTGCATTAGATCAAAGTTTATGTATATACACATGTATAATTTATATGTAGGTGCTTATGCTTTGGAGTTCCCCAATTTCCGTTGCACAATGATGTATGTATCCTGCAACAGTGATAAGCATTGCGGCCATGGGGTGGTGCAACCGCACACGGTCCCCAATTTTGGGGGCCCCCAAATTCTTTTCACATGTATTTTCTAATGAGTACTGCTATTTCCACCTAACTATTCTATTTTCTCACTCACCTTATCTTCCAATTCACAATATAATTTTAAAAAAACACAATCCTATCTTTCCACTCTCCATTATCTCTAAAATACCCTTTTAATTATTACCTCATGTCCACTCTCCTTTTATTCTCTCTCTCTCTCGCCCCATCACTTCTCTCTCTCCTTTTATTGTCAATTGCTGCATCTTATTTTCCAGGTTTTCCTTCAATCCGTCCTAGTTTAATCAAATTTACAAAATTTTGCTTTATAAATTATATGTCAATCATGGTTTATCGTTACCCATGGCGTATTGAGTAAGAGGACTTCTGAAGCTTCCTTCATTGAGTAAGAGGATTTTTGTTACCCATGGTTTCTTTTTTTCTTTGTTTGTCCTTTTCTCTTTTCACATTCAAAGGGATTTGCTAACCACAATTTTTTAGTACTAAAAGTCTTCGTGGGCATCAAAACTTAGGGTGAAATCAATTTGCCAGTAATTGAGCAGAAGACGTTTGTTAAGGAAAAACATCTGAACGAATTTAGCCACTCTCCAATCTGAAGAGTTAATCCAGCGGCTGCAACCCCATGTTGATTTTCATGCACGAGGATCTGCCGATGCTGGGGAGGAAGAAGTAGATGGGGTAGAGGAAGAGGCCCATGATGCAGAGAGCGAGGTCGAGAAGTTGCGGATGTGGGTGTTAACGTGAGTGAGTCCTAATCAATCAAGGAGATTTATTTCCTTGATTGATTAAGGGATTTACTTTCCTTATTTTAGATAGTTGACAAATCACTGTGTAATTAGGAGATATTATCCTAATTGAGTACTGTATCTATTTCCTTGTAAAGCACTCATGTAAATCCCTATATATACCTCCTTATGGAGAAGAATACAATTAACCAAAAAGTATTCAAACCCATATTCATATTTTAGCATGGTATCAGAGCAATCGATCCTCGGTTGTCTCTAAATTCTCATATCAAATTTTTCATATTCAAATCTCAAAACCCTAAATCAAATTCCTTATATTTCAAATCCCCAAATTCAAATCCCTCAGATCTAAATTCCTCAAATCCTCTTATCAAAATCCTTAAACACATACCTTTATCTCACCCTCAAATCATTCCGCTGCCATGGAGACCGTCCCGTTCAAACCCACCGACGACTCCACATCCGCTCCTCAGATCGTCACTATTCACAGTGACAACTCCCCGTTCCTTACGAACGTCATCTTGACTGAGACCAATTATGCCTTATGGTCTCAGGTCATGGAGATGCGTATTGCAGCCCGGGAAAAATTGGGGTACCTCACCGGCGACACTCCACAGCCTCCTCAGCTCTCGTCCACATACAACAAATGGTGTACCGAGAACTTTCGGGTCAAGGGGTGGCTCATTGACTCCATGTCTCCCGACTTGATGAGTCGTTTTATCCGCTTGAGTACCGCCAAAGAAATCTGGACCGCCGTAAAGAAGACCTACTATGATGGTGGGGATGAAACTTATCTTTTTGATCTCAACAAACGGGCGTTCACTATTAAGCAGAATGGTGCCCCGTCCACAACTACTACGATCAATCGCAGAGCATCTTTCAGAGATTGACCATCGCAGTCCTAGCCGTATGCACCGCGACGCCGACGCCATCGAGCGCCAGACGGAATTGGATCGTCTTCGTGTCCACCTCTTTCTCGCCGGTCTTGACCTTGAGTTTGATCAAGTCCGGGGGGAAATCTTACGCAAGGATCCCAAATTAGACCTTGATCAAACCTTTGCCTATGTTCGTCGCGAAGCTCAACAACGACCGACCATGACTAGTGTGCCGTAAACCGCTGTCCCGATCTCTCAACGACCAAAGGGCCCCGACCCGGTGGCTCAACTCGGACTAAGGCAACAGGATCTCGTCCAGAGCAGAAGTGCACCCACTGTGGTGGCAATAAACATACCCGTGCTGGCTGTTACGAATTGATTGGGTACCCTGATTGGTGGGATCACTCCAAAGCTCCCCGCAAGAATAGGAGCAAATCCCTCAACACATCTGCTGAAGTAAATCTTGCAACCACGGTGCCTCAACTACACCGACTCCGATCCGCCTCTATAGCCACAACAGGTACCCAAGGTTATGTTTTGAGTACTAAATCAAAGAAACACACATGGATCATTGACACTGGAGCCACTGATCACATGACTTTTGATCCTGGACAAATTGTCTCTCATACACCATCTCCTCAATCTGTGGTGTCTAATGCTAATGGTACCCCCTCCCCCGTAATTGGGGAGGGTTCCCTTTCTCTCTCTGACTCTCTAAATTTGGATTCTGTATTGATTGTTCCATCCTTACATCATAATCTCTTGTCCGTTGCTCAAATTACTACGACCTTGAATTGCACCGTAACTTTTTGGCCTACTCATTGTGTTTTTCAGGACATCCTCGGCAGCAAGACGATTGGTTGTGGTACTAGGAGGGGCAAACTCTACTACCTGGACTTGGCACCGAGTAAAGCTTTCAAGATTGGGGTGCTAGTATTGAGAAGCAAACTGCAGAAGTATGGTTATGGCATAGGCGTCTTGGACATGCTTCATTTGGATATTCTGAAGTTATTTCCGTCATTATTTTCCAGTTTAGATAGTTCCAATTTTAAGTGTGACATTTGTGAACTGCCAAGAGCCATCGTGTTCCTTTTCCCTTAAGTTCAAATAAAAGTTTGGTTCCATTTTCTCTTGTTCATTCTCGATGTTTGGGGCCCCGCAAAAATTACCACTCCGGGGAGCTAGATGGTTTGTCACGTTTATAGATGATTGCACCCGCATGACCTGGGTTTCCTTCTCAAAACTAAAGGGGAAGTCGGTTCCAAATTTCAGCAGCTTTTATCAAATGGTGGAGACTCGCACCATACCAGAATTCAGATTCTTCGTTCGGATAACAATGGAGAATTTCTCAACCATGATCTTAACCAGTTCTTACAAGATCGTGGCATTATACATCAACGCTCATGCCCCTACACTCCTCAACAAAATGGAGTGGCTGAAAGAAAGAACCGTCACTTATTGGAAATAGTTCGTGCCTCTCTTTGACGCCAATATGCCCCGCACTTTTGGGGAGAAGCGGTCCTCTCTCGCAGCATACATCATCAACCGGATTCCTCCGGTATCCTCAATTTCCAAACACCACTCCAAACACTTCACCACCATAGCCAAATACCTCTCACCCCAAACACGGAACCCTGATCTTTGGTCGTGTGGTATTTGTCCACTTACATGATCACCAACGAAGCAAAGCTGGATCCCCGAGCCGAGAAATGTGTCTTCATTGGTTATGCACCACATCGTAAAGGGTACCGGTGTTACCATCCTCCAAGTCAAAAAGTCTTCACCTCATTGGATGTTGTGTTAGGAACATGACAAATATTTTTTAGCTGCACGGAGGAGAATCAAGAACCCATTAAACCTCACATTTTCGATTTTTCTCCGGAGGACGCGACTACGCTTCAAAACGACCGGTCGCAGAACCTTGCGACCGGCCGCAAGAGAATCTGTTTCAAAACGACCGGTCGCTGAATCCTGCGACCGGTCGCTCAAGAATCTCTTGATTATCTCCCATGATCAAAATCGGAGGAGGAAATTGAACCGCTTTCATGAGATTTTGCCCGCTTCCAGCCCCGCACCACACCAATCACATGCTGAGGACGTCATTCAGGTAACCTCTTCCCCTGAAACTGATAACACTAATGAAATATCCCATGATGAATTGATTTGAGAAGGCACAGAACCCACATACCAATTACCAGAAAGGAGGAACCGTGGCAAACCTCGAATACAATATGAAGCAGATCTTAAAGCCAAAGGGAAATACCCCATCAACAATTACATATCTCTCAGTAGATTATCAGAGGCACGTGTGCACTATGTAAAGCAATTGGCTGACATATCTGTCCCCAACAGTGTTACTGAAGCACTAGAAGACCCAAAGTGGAAGGACGCCATGAATGAAGAGATGCGAGCCCTTCAAAAGAATGTCACATGGGAACTCGTACCCTTACCTCACGGAAAGAAGACAATTGGGTGCAGATGGATTTATACCGTGAAGCTCAAAGCGAGATGGATCCGTTGAAAGATATAAAGCTAGATTGGTGGCAAAGGGGTATACACAGAGATATGGGATAGACTACCAGGAGACTTTTGCCCCAAAGAGCCAAGATTAATACTATTAGAGTTCTACTGTCTCTAGCTGCAAATCTAGATTGGCCATTACATCAGTTTGATGTAAAAATGCATTCTTACATGGAGACTTGGAAGAAGAAGTTTATATGGACCTACCACCAGGATGTAACTTAGCTCATGACAAGAAGAATCACGTGTGCAAGCTCGAGAAAGTCTTTATATGGATTGAAACAATCCCCGTGAGCATGGTTTGGCAGATTTACCAAATCTATGAAGAATTTTGGTTATACGCAGAGTAATTCGAGATCACACCTGTTTATAAAGCGTGACGGAGGAAGGCTTATCGCATTGATTGTTTATGTAGATGACATAGTCGTAATCGAACGACACCGAAGAGCAAATCAAGCCGCAAAAGTATCTCGTCTCAGAATTTGAGATGAAAGACTTAGGTGATCTCAAGTACTTTCTTGGGATTGAAGTAGCAAGATCAAACACAGTATATTTCTGTCTCAAAGGAAGTATGTAATGGATCTACTCACGGAAACAGGAATGCTCGGGTGTAAGCCAGCTGACACACCCATTGAGATGAACCACAAGTTGTGTGAAGACATGGACCAAGAACCAACCAATAAGGAGCAGTATCAACACCTTCTTGGAAGGTTGATATACCTGCACACACAAGACCAGATATTGCATATGCTGTGAGTGTGGTTAGTCAGTTTATGCATTCACCTAGTGTCTCTCATAGGAATGCGGTTGATCGAATTTTAAGATACTTAAAGTCAGCCCCTGGAAAGGGATTAATGTTCTCAAAACATGGAGATCTTGAAGTCATTGGATATACAGATGCTGACTGGGCATTCTGTTACAGATAGATGTTCTACTTCTGGTTACTTTACATTCGTGGGAGGTAACCTTGTCACTTGGCGGAGTAAAAAACAAAATGTGGTTTCTCGGTCTAGTGCAGAAGCAGAGTATAGAGGAATGGCTCACGGAGTTTGTGAATTATTGTGGATTAGACGACTCTTGACAGAATTGGGCTTCAAACCAAAAAAACCGATGGAGTTGCATTGTGACAATAAGTCAGCTATTGATATTGCTCATAATCCAGTTCAACATGATCGAACCAAACATGTTGAGGTGGATAGACACTTCATCAAAGAAAAAATTGAGAAAAAGATCATCCGCCTACCGTTCGTAAAATCGGAAGATCAATCGGCAGATGTCTTAACCAAAGTCGTGTGTGGAAGAGTATTTTATGACTCACTTACCAAGTTGGGCATTGGTGACGTATATGCACCAACTTGAGGAGGAGTGTTAACGTGAGTGAGTCCTAATCAATCAAGGAGATTTATTTCCTTGATTGATTAAGGGATTTACTTTCCTTATTTTAGATAGTTGACAAATCACTGTGTAATTAGGAGATATTATCCTAATTGAGTAATCGTATCTATTTCCTTGTAAAGCACTCATGTAAATCCCTATATATACCTCCTTATGGAGAAGAATACAATTAACCAAAAAGTATTCAAACCCATATTCATATTTTAGCAAAGTGGGCGGAGGCGTACGGGTGGAATGTTATGTGTGAACCATTTTGTGGCGTTTTCGTATTTTTGGGGTTAGGTGTCTTGAGAGCTAGCTGGGCGGGTGGGTGCCATACTTTTGAGGTTTTGGTAGATGGTGGTTGCTGGGCGGGGAGAACTCCTGGGCGGGTGGGTGCTGTTGGAGGTTTATAACAATAGTTTTAATGTTTTGTAATATTTTAATCAAATTTTTTTAAAAGTTGTTATCATCCACGATGGATTAATTCTTATAAGTTCAGTTTCTAGCTTTTTTTAGGTGGGTGATGTAAGCCCTTAAAAGTTCTTTTACAAATGGGTAAATTTGTCTTTAAAATTTTAAAGATAAGATTGGCGGGAAAATAGAACTGGGGTGGAAATATCAGCATTCTTTCTAATATATATAAGAATACAATTGTTCATCCGAGGAAATGGTTTACCACGCTCCTAACTTCTCCATAAATGGCCCCAAGAATATCAAACTCATGACCAGTCAAATAACGTTACCACACCAAACCACTAGACTAGGCATGGAAGATAGTTGTGCTCATTTCATATTAAGTTTCGAACATGACCCTTCAAATCTCAGGGTCGGCCGAAGTGAGAACAAGAACTGAACCAAGATCTTTGATATGGCAGACCTCAAAAACTTTGCATTAAACATGAACCAATAATGAACAATCTCTATAAACATTTGTAATCTGTCATGGCATTGAGCTCATCCCAATGGATTACACTAAAACAGCAATGGAACGACTCGCCAAATCCGATGTCAGGTATCGGTTTGTGATCGATGTCGAAAAGTCCTCGAGTACTAGTCAGCCATGAGGCCTTGGGGCTAAGCTTTGACATGCTTTGCTTTGAGAGGCTCTCTTAAACAAATAAATGAGCAATGTTTAGTTACTGTTTATGATAGGAGTTTTTCGGGGAAGAGCATAAGACAATTTGTTGCCTGGACAACTACGGTTGTAGTAGCTGCTGTCTAGTTAAATTCATCTCCACCTTTTCGGTTGACGTTTATGCTCAATAGCATCTTAATCAACTTTCACCTACTGTTTTTCCAATTATATATTTCTTGTCTCTACTGTTTTGGATTTTTGTTTCCTGTCATCTGTCTTTCTATTTTTTTTTTCTTTTAATTGGGTTGGACCTAGCTCTCCCAGTCTTGATTTGAACTCCCAACTAAACTAATTAAAGGTCAAATTAATAATTGTTGTCTGTCTTTTTTATGGAAATGTTCTGATTCTTACTCTAGACTATTGATTATTAGGTTAACTGTAACATCACATGCTAGACTTTTTAAAGAACATTACCCTAAATATTTATGTAAGTTTGTAAATATAATTTTTTTGTTTGTTTCTGTTTGACGGGAACCCTTAAGAATGTGATGGTCCCCCAACTATTGCTCAAGTTTTATTTTGGTCCCCCAACTATTGTTAATATAATAGTGCACATTCAGTTTGGTTTTTACTTCTATAAACAGCACTCGTTTTTAACCACCATTTTTGTTCGTTTCTATTCACATGTCTCACGTAAGGAACCAAACAATGTTTTTATTAGAATTTCTCATAGTCTAAAAAGGCTGAGACTAGTTGCTTCCATATATTATCATTTTAAAACAGAGGAGTCTACGTGAGCTTTCTTCAGAAAAGAATGGCATACTACTCTTCTTTTCAGTTGCTAGGTTTCTTTTGCTTGATTATCAGCTTTCTTCAGCTCATTCTACTCAAAGCCTTGGCTTGGGGACCTGATGTTCCTACAGAAGGCTTTGCCTCCCTCCCTTTTAACCGATCATACTACCATATTCAGAAGCCTTACGATGTCCCGGATGCCCAGCGCTACAGCTTTGTCGATGGAATTCATAAATGTTGGGTCTACTCCACAGACAAACCTCACACTACTACCAGCCAAACCATGCCTCGTACTGAGATTGCCATACAAGTAATGTTCTCTTAACAAACTAATGTTACAATTGTTTGCCAAACTATAAATCTAGACCGCACATTACATTCTGTCAAAATTCAACATGATCAGTCCATATTCACAGATCATTAACTCTTCGTATCTATTGCAGGGATACAATTACTCTTCCGGGGTGTGGGAATTTGAAGCATATGGGTATGTACCATATGGGACATCAAGTGTGTGCATAATGCAAGTGTTTGGAGCAAGTGCTCCTCATGCCACAACTCTAATGCTTATGGTTTACAATGGTTCACTCATGTACTACACGGGTCCAGTGTTGGTACCAAACATCTATGACAAATGGTTCAAGTTGAATGTGATTCACGATGTTGAAGCTGCAAAAGTGAAGGTTTACATTGATGGATGTCTCAAATTAGAGGCAGATGGTCGTGGAGGCACATCTCATATATTCAAATGTGGTGTATACGCCCAGCATAATGACTCCTGTTACATGGAGTCTCGTTGGAAACACATCCAAGTTTTAAGAAAGTGTAGACCTTGAACCATTAAGTAGCACAGCAATGTGAAATATGGTATGGTCATATGCATATAACTTCTTTGCTCCGACCCAAAATAATCAAGCTTCTTTTCTTTTCATGTCTCGTGAATAAATATGTCAATGAATAAATAAAAGAAAAAAAACCTCAATATTCTGGTCTTGGACCACCACTCAATATAAACTAATCTCTTGAAATATGTTTGGATATAAATCATAAGCAATCTAAAGAAGCACCAAGAAAGATACTAATTTCAGTATACATCATACAGTTAACACCAACAAAGAAAACAAAAAATTGTTCACTAAAGAGCAGTCGCGTTCTCTTTCAGAAGTAGAACCAAGAGAAGGGACCATATAGCCGTTTATTCTTCGGCCATTTGTTTCTATGACCTCAAGACATATTCAAGAAAGTCACGGTTGTAAAACAAGCCTTGCCAAACTATGGATAACGTGATACCCATGCATATACCACAAGACACAGAGACTTAAAATCTTCATCCAATCCAATCCTCATCAAATACAAGAAAAAAGAAGAGAGCATAATACATAAGAAACATAAAAGGAGTACTGAACTCAAAAAGAGAGATATGAAATTTGAGCCACTAAGAAAACAAGGATACTTATCACATGAGCAGTACATCATCCCTGTAAAGAGAATGTGAGGATATACCCTTTCAAGAATTTAGTATATATCTTAAATTATATCATCCTGAATTCTAATATTTTTATTGATCTGGACTTTTTGGTGTCGAATTTGACTCTTGGTTGGAGTTTAGAGGCACAATATAAGTATGGTTTTCCTCAAAATTAGCACATTGGAACCTCTAATTAATCAGGTCAGTAGCTTGCCGAATTAATGCTTAGTTAATTAGAGTACAAGGTTCATGAAAAGTAGCATAATTAACCCCAAACATGCAACCATTTTCAAAGTGTTGGCTAATCTCGGGCCTAAGATGATGAGAAAGAGCTCGCATAAAATAAAAAATTAAAAAAAAGGAAACAAAAAATGAAAGAAAGAAGAAAATCATGAGAAATCCTCAGAGAGTGCGATTGATGTATAATTTTACTACCTGAAAATTAGATAGTTAAATTCAAGAAATAAACTTGCAAGCACATAGGGTTAATGCAATATAGCCAAGGCAAGTACAAGGTCGTTCCCACAGAGACTGAATTAATTCTCAAGTTTTTGTGAATTATAAACTAAAGGCTCGTTTGGGACTGCTTCTCTAGGAAGCACTTCTGCTTATAAGTGCTTCTAGCAAAAGCGCTTTTATTATAAAGACTTTGAAATTTTCATAAGAAATCGAAGTGCTTCCTAGAAAAGCACTTGGGAGTGCTTCCTGGAAAAGCAATTGGGAGTGCTTCCTGAAAAAGCACTTGGGAGTGCTTCCTGAAGAAGCACATTGCAGGTGCTTCTCCAGAAAGCGCTTCTATAGCCCAGAAGCACTTCTAAACTTTTCTACCAAACGCTGTCAAAAGCGCTTTTAATTGTTTCAGAAGCACTCCTAGATGGCCCTAATTTAAATGCTAAATTACTCTAGACACCCTAACTAATAAACTTAAAACTAATGACTCAACTAAAACTTAACAAAGGAGTTTTGAAAGTTAGTTTTTGAAAGATTGTCTTCAAAAGAATGTTGAAAACAAGAAAATTAAAAGACAAGATAACGAAGACAAACGTGAACTAAATAAGTTTGTAAAAGATTTTAAAGAAGCTTACCAAGACAACAATTTCACCACAATTCCTCTTATCAAAACCTTAGCATGCATACTATCAAAATTCCCAAGTTATGTTGATGATTAGTTCTCCAAAATTATGATTAACTCTTTTCACAACAATTAACCACTTCTTCTTATACACAATTTATCCTTGGCGTGAGGCATAAATATAAACATATAAAAAGACCTTAGGTTCAATGAGAACTTCACACAATCACACAAACCCCTAAGAGTATGGTGTTTACCTTAGGCGCATTCATAAATTTAATCACAAGAAGCAAAACTCATATTAGGCATGGTGTATACCCTAACATGCATCAAATTACTTAACCAAAAACCTAGATGGTAGCTAAGCATCAAGATCATTAGTTAAGAAAATAAGCACAGTGATTAAATTTCAACAACATGAAAATTCTAATAGCATGACATAACTAAGCTTTGAATAATTAGAAAAGGGTTACAATGTGTCTTAGTAAAAGAAAATTAGTTACTTATAATCATGGTAACAAAGCAAAAATAAAACATGGATAAAGAAAACAGACCAAAAGGAACAGAAACACATGACCCACCAGACTTCTTCGTACAAAACAAAGGTGTTAGTCTCAGTCCAATTTTTATCCTCGCCAATTGCAATCAATCAAAAGTACATTGGAACACAAACTAGAATTCTCAACTCATAGACAAGTTTAAAAGAAAGAACAAATTTCCAAAATTTTAAACAATTAATTCATACAATCAAAGAGATTTACAAAAGATTAGTAAAGAATTCACATGCTTTCCTTGCGTTCCTTGTCAAGATGTTCCATAGTCTCCTCCGGATACTTGTCATTTGGATGTTGGAGTTCTAAGTTTGGTTGAGAATCCATGGAAGTTGGTATGAATACTCCAATATCCGCCAAGATAACCCTTACTGAATTTTCATATTTTATTTATTAATATATATGCAATAATATATATTTCAGCAATGCTATTTTGGCCTCTGTTTCCCGTCTCCAACATCCCAGGCCATGGGGGCTTTAATTCATAATTACATACATACATATTGTATAATATGCAATATATATTGTGCAAAGCCATTTTAACATTCATATCCAATTTGGCCCAATTTGAAAGCCATGTCGTGGAACATCATAAGCCATATCTAGTATTAAGATGAGGGTCCTTTCATTATATTATTATATGCTCAAAAAATCCCAACTTTTAAGAGAGACCCTAGCCGCCTAACCTCTTCAAACCAATACCAATTAACAATTGCATATGGGTTTCAAGCTAACGAGATCTACTCCTCTTGATGGTTTCGAAATGCTCCAACCATTTCCTCTTTCTTGGTGGAAAACTTTTAAGAGCACCATTGCTTGCTTGCACACACACTTGAAATCTTAGCATAGAGTCCACAGGCAACCAGCTTAAAATCTCAGTGATGATATCAAAGGGTGTTGTGCAAAATAGAAATGCACTCCCCTAATGATCTTGTTGTTGATGGACTTTGTAACACACACAATGATGGATGAATCACACACACACACTCACAGAAAATAACCAAGCACAAGTGACACAAGATTTATAGAGGTTCGGCCAACTCTTTGCCTACTTCCTCTTGGTGATCCCCTTGAGAAATTCACTTCATGAAAGAATAGGTTACAACTTTGGTTTACAAAGAAAACCCCCTTAGAACTCTATTCTCTCCCAAGCTCTCTTTTCTCTCACACCCCTTGCTCAACACTTTGATGCACTTGTGAACACTCTCTCACCCTTGGTGTTTCCCTCCTTGGTTTCTAGACTTACAAGACTCCAACCCTTGAGCTCTCTCTCTCCTTGGCTTCCTTGGCTTTCTCTCTAGCCCTTAGCCCTTTGAACTCCTTTGGATTTCTGATTCCTTGGCCTTAGCACTTTGCACTTTAGCTCTCAAGCACAAGAGCACTAAACACAAAATACTAAGCACTTGGCACCAAGCACATGGCACACCTTGTAATGTCTGCACTTCCTACTTAAGTAGACAAGTGAGAAGCCTCCCACCAACCTCAGCCACCCTGTAAAAGTCTCTAGCATGTGGCAAACCAGCCACCCTAAAACAAGATCCATAATTTCAGGAAAATCATGAGTGGTTGGCTATCAAACAAGCCACCAACTATCTCAAAAGGTGTTGAAGACTTTTCCCAGCAGCTATCATATGTCCTAGCACTCATAAAAGACATTTGGAGGCACATGGAGTTGGGTAGGGAATTGACCCATGTGAAAAAACAACTTGAAAACACGTGGAAAAAACCAGCCCAGGTTGCATGCGACCGGTCGCCAGTTCTTTGCGACCGGTCGCTTTTATACCGATTCAGACACATTTGAATCAGTCTTCATGCGACCGGTCGCCCAAAACCTGCGACCGGTCGCTTCCTGCGAATTCTCCAGCCTTCCAATCTGCTTCAAAACGACCGGTCGCTAAAACCTTGCGACCGGTCGCTTCTCCCGAAGCTTGCATACTCAATGTGAGCCAAATTTCCAACAAAGGGAAGCTTTGGTTCTTTTGGTATGGCTCCAAGCTCCTCCTCTTTCTTCTTTGGTAGCAACGCAGCATCTGCATGTTGTGTGCGCACCACAAATTCCATTGTGGATTGAATGACTGATGAATGAAATTCTATATATTTATTACACAAGGACAAATTTGTAAAATTCAAAACATAAGCACCAAAATAAAAATTCAAGCAAAACATAGAGACACCATTAAATTCATGTATACCAATGTGGGGATACAATTACAAGAAGGGGAATGATTTTGGCACTCGAAATTTTTTTTGTTTTACTTACTATTTTAATACTTTCAAATTAAATTTCTTTTGAATTGTCAAATTTGGCAACTTCACAGCAAAAAGTAAAACTAGTTTGATGTTTTTATGCTTGCATAACACACAATACTGTTGGGAATTTGTATTAGTCTCTTGTTTCAAATCCAATTCGGACTAACTTCTCAAGTCAAAGGGACACAAGGAACACTTCAAATTTGGCAACTTCACAGCAAAGAGTCAAACTAGTTTGATGTCATTTTGCTTGCATAACACACAATACTGTTGGGAATTTGTATTATCTCTCTTCTTTCAAATCCAAGTTTTCTATAGAAGCAACATGTGTTTAATTGTAAACATTAAAATGGAAAAGACTGTTAGGGCTTTATCCCATATGTTTCTGTTTTTGTTTGAAGAAAACCTCAGAGATATCGGAATTAATGCAGTGCTTCTCCATTCGATCAATGCTTTACATGTCCATCTTTTACACCATCTTCTCTGTTCTTTTTTTCTAACTCTTTGAGGTTTTATTTTATCTTCAAAAGAAAATCACAATCAATGTTTTTGTGTGAGGCCAATGATGATTTAAACATATTTTGCCGACATCGCTTGATTATCTCATTTGGATGAGATAATGATAAACTGAAACGTACCTGAGGCCTTTTATGCTAACAAGCTTTAAACTGTCTCGTCTTTTATTTTATTATTTTTTTCAGAAAGAAGAGGAAAACAACTGCTGTAAACGGTTTTGAAAGTTTGAAACCTTCAGTGTGTTAATAACCGTTAATTTTCAACATGCACAGAGGTTTCAGGATTTATTTCCATTGAAAATTATACCATCTCATTTCAGGGATTCCCCTACATGCCCCCGATTTTTCCCCAAAATCATCTCTATAAGGCTCGGGCGGGTCCTCATTAGATCCCCAAGCCTTTTTTTTTTTTTTTTTTTTTTTTAATTCGACCAAAAAAGGCTCGGCCATCCAATGAGGACCTGCCCTGATGAACTGAAAACGACTGGACTGGTCTAATTTAATATTTTTTCTATTTGTTTTACAGATGGCAGCATTTTATTGGTTTCTTGTACCGGTCTTACACTAAATCGTGAGCACCAAATTTCTCCCCAGTAATAAGTCATTTCCAACCCTCTCATTTTGTTCGACCTACTAAACCCTCTTCTTCTTCCTTCCAACAAAAAAAAAAACCGTCTTCTTCCTCGACCAAAAGGAAAACCCTCTTCTTCTTCTGGTTTCTTCGCTCGCCTCCGCCACCGACGTCATCATCTGCTTCGCTCGGCTATTGTGGAGGTAATCTCATGGATCCACAGCCAGAGCCAGTCTACTACATCTGTGGAGGTACTGATTTTGCGTTTGCTGTTGGAGAAAGTTGGGGGGCTAGGAAATAGAGAAGAATTTCTGATACTAAATTAGTGTTTGTGTTTGCTGTAGATTGTGGGATGGAGATTCCCTTGAAGCCAAACGATGTGATTCAGTGCCGCGAATGCGGTTACCGGATCTTATACAAGAAGCGCACTCGTCGCAGTAACTCTCTATTCTCTCATTCTATACATTTTATATTACCTTACCTCCATGTATCCTTTACACGGATTTTTTAATCAACTTTTTCTTCTCTTTTTTTCCCTCAATGAAATTGATTGTGTCCTGACAGAATGCTCGTTTTCTACTTGGTGAAATACATTATCTTGTGTATGCTTGGTTTGAATTGTTGCAAGCAATTTTGATTTTGATTTTTTTTTTTAAAGTTAAAAAATCACTTGCTATTGATAAGTAGATGAATTTGGTGATTGGAATTGGTCTTGTGAGTTGAAATTTTAAAAGCCCTCTTAAAAACACTGTGTGTTCGTCTGGTTGCCACCCTTTTAGTGTAAGATGTGGATATGCTTTACATTTTCATGCGTTCATGTTTAGTACTTAGTAGCTGTTATCTGTGCAGCACTGATAAAAAGTTATTACTTTCAACAGAGCCTATCATTTGTATTTAAAGTGATGGGCTCTGTAGAAAGTAGTTATGTTGATGCCAAATGGTGATACTGGTGAGAGTGAAATGAACTTTTAGCTAGTTTTTGGGGTTCTGGCTTTGAGGATATGTTTTTTTGTGCCCATAACAGATTGTGATCTACACCACGGTGCACAATGCTGTCACTGAACTTAATTAGTGGGATTACTAGAGCAAAGTCAATTAAAGCATTGCACCCAATAATGCGTTTTAAATTGAGTTTCGTCTCCAATTGCTACTAATTAAGGTTAGTGATTAGTTTAGCAGTATTGGCGCATCTTGGTGTAGGCTAATCACAATCTGTTGTGCGAATAAAACAATAGGCACATATGTCTTTGGCTCCCTGCTCATTTTTCTTCTGCGTAGAGGGTTAAACTGATTGATTAAAGGCAATTGTTTGGTGTGCCATTTTGTTCATGTAAGGCATTAAATTATGCTAGCCGTATAGTGATGTGCTATGCTATATATAGACTCATTTCTTTTCTTGTCTGTCATAATGGCATCACCGTGTTATACTACAGAAGTTATATTAATAGTGTCCCCTTTGGAAAGAACTTCATTCTTCGATCCTATAGTCCTATTTTAAAAAAAAAGGACATACACACACGAACACACAAGTTGTATTGCTATCATATTCTTTTTTTCTATTGTATTGTACTGTCCTTCATGTAGCACTGTGGAATCCCTTTTGGCTAGCATTTTGATAGTGTTGTGAGTCCAATTTCCAGTACAAGTGTTGGTCTTGTGTTTCTTTGCTGATTATGTCAATCACTATCATATTCATTATTACATTATTCAATGCTTGATTTATACGGATCATGGTTGTTTTTGCAGTTGTTCAGTATGAGGCACGCTGAAGAAGAAGGACAAGGAGGAGAAGCAAACTTCTTAGAGAGTTTCAAGGGGATTTTGTGTCATTTTATATACGTCCAATTTTCTGAAAGATACTTGGATTCCAAATGAACTGAAAAATTCCAAGTGAACAGAAATTGCTTATTTTGTTTGATGGCCAATATTTTGTAATATTTTGTGAACTGAAGTTGGCCTTCACTTTCTATTGTAGTTTCTAGTTTCTGGTTGTTGGCCAATATATCGTGAACTGAAATTGTTTATTTTGTTAACTCTGTAACAAGCCTTGAATTTTATTTTTTATTATCGGACGTGTGTGTGTGTGTGTTTTTTTTTGTTGTAAGTGTAAGGCCTTGAAATGTAACCTTTTGTTATGAGTTGGTTGTAGTACACATGCTTATTAAGTTATTATGAAGGGGTGGGCAATCAAACCGGAAAACCGAATTGGCCGAAAAAAAGACCCGGGTTGACCAAAAACCGGACCGAGTTGACCAAAGATTGGATTGAATCGGTTTGTTCCGATTTCGGTTCTTGTAGTGAAAAAATCGAACTAGGCCGAATCAGTACAGGCTGTGTATTTTTTTTTTAATTTAAAATACTTAGCCCCAATGCTAAATTTCTAATTTTTTTCCTAAGCCCAACTCCAAATTACCTCTCTTTTCTAGGCCCAATGAGCTACATTTGCATGAAATTTGGTCATTTGTGAATTTTTAAACCCAAAAATAAATTTTTGTTGGGTTTGGAAAAAAAAAAAAAGATGATTCCAGTCTAAACCCAAATAGCCAAATTTGCACCCTAATGTGAAGTAGGAAGAGTTTTAGACGAGGTTTTACACTTAAATGGATGGGTTGACAAATTGCCCCTCCATGTGAGGGGCATGTGACTGGGTCGTCAGAAAAATTGACAGAAATATTGACGTGTCCTTGAATTGTTACAATTATGAAACTATAATGATAAAGTTGACATAATTAAAATTACAAGAGCGAAAGTGGAAAAAGTGCCGAACTACCAAAAATGACTTTTGGCCTTTTAAAAACCATGAACAACTAAAAAGAATAGGCTTGCGATTAAATAAAATAAAAAATTAAAACCTTAAAACAATAAAAATAACATGAAATTTAGAATAAAACACTAACCCAGCCAAACAATAAAATAAAAGTGTAAACCTTAGAAATTGATGATTAGTTCTTAACACCTAAAATGTCCATTGCTAAAAAAATTATAGAATCTTGTAAAATATGAAATTAGATTTCTAAAATCTTATCAAAGATAAAAATAAATAATAAAATTTGAATTCTAGCACCCTAGTTAGGCTTGGCACAGTACGGGATGGTACGGTATTGACCACATCCCGCTCCTAATATCGGAATTTTCAAACAATACGTTACGGTACGCGCCGAATCATACCGGAGCCGATCGATTTCAATATGACACGGTACCATTTCGGTGAGTGAAGAGGTTGCCCACGTTCTAAGACAATGCTCACTCCGCTCAATGACAAGGTCGCCTTCAATGAGAATCCAAGCTCTAGAGCCATCCAGCGTACAACTAGTCTTTGCTAAGAATCTCTCTCTGCAAAAAAAAAAACTCAATCTTCACCGCAAGCAAGATATCATATGAAGACAACAACCCAATTCAAATCCAGGTCATGGACAAGACCAATAACACTAATGATGCCCAAATGGTGCCAATAGCTAGCGATCTACCCAACCCAATCAAACTGGAGATTGTTGTTCTTGACGGGGACTTCCCGACAGAACACCATGATGATTGGACCACTGAAGAGTTTGAGAACAACATATTGAGCGAGAGAATTGGGAAGAGGCCATTGCTCATAGGCGCCTATCAGGGTTCAAGGATCTGTGAGGCCATCATCGATGCTTATCGAATGGGGATTGGTTGAATGATCAATTAGGGTTTGGGCTTTGGAATTATCGAATGGAGTGAGAAGAAGAGAGTGAAAGAGAGAGATATCGAATGGGGAGGGAGGAGGGCTCTTTGTTAGGTTAGTCTGTCACGCCTCAAAATCAAGACACGTGACAGCAACACATACCTCAAAGATCCCGAAAATATAACACCTAAAACCCAAGGGTTATACTCTCAGAATTCCCGAAATACGTTAAGCCTTTTATTTAAATTAAAACGAGTTGGATCATAGTTTTTAATTTAATTGCAACATAAGAGTAAATAAAACATTGTTCAAAATAGTTATTTGAGAATTAAACCAACCCCAGAAGTCAAGGATTTGTACCAACAACCTCATGAGTTATTTTACAACCCAATAGTGAAAATGTACCAACCAATTATCCATAATTTATATTTATACTTATATAGTAAAACATGATTAGTTGTGAGGAATATGATTCACAACCTGTCAACAACGTGAGACACGAACCAAATGCTGGCAAGTGTGGAAGTCACATCAAGATATGTCACCCACGAATGGAATTTACAACAAAAGTAGAGGTGAGCATCACATACGTTCATTTGCCCCGTATGAGGCTCCCGGCTAGGTTTGAAAGTAAATAATAATAATAATAATAATAATGGCCAGATATTTATTATAAAATCAGTGAAAGAATATGCACGTAAATCGAAGCATACGTCACTCGAGACGCACCTCTCTTGTGACTCACCAAGGTCACCAACAATTCTAAACCAATGACGTATGCACTGTCAACGTCAAAACAGGACCAATGAAACCTATTGTCCAAAAAGTTACTATTTGGGTCCCGTGGTTCCCATACATCCAACCGAAATTCTAAAAATCCACCTCGGGACAACGACCTCAGATTTTGCATCCGGTCACACCAATGGACTCTAAATATTCATGAAATCATACCACATCAATTTTGGCCCGATCCAACGATCTTATCATTATTGATCGCACGATCTCTCATGGTCGAATGACGATTGCTTACCGAACACTTTGAAACACAACAACTTAAGATTGGGATGTTCGATCACAAATCCGTCTATACTTACAGACTCACAACAACACCAGCTACAACATAGATAAAATTGGACACGATCCAATGGTCCGATCATCTTCGATCTAATAGTCCAACTTCAGAGGCTCCGATCGTCGTTAAACGATGGAATATCGATCAACTGAAAACACCAACATGCTCAACGCTACAAGGACAACACTCTGCCTCTTGAACTCATACTCCGGACTGTCTTAAGAAAATTTTGGCGATCGGAAAAACTTTAAATCGTTGGGCAATACCTATACCAAAATGTTTAGACTAACAAGTGAAACAATTTTTGTACTTAGCTCGACCTCTAATTTCGACAATTTTGGGTATTTACATCAAACTCTCAAACTCCAAAATTGATCCAATCCAATTACATAAACAGGTAGAGCACGAAGAGTAGATGAAGTTTCATACCTCGATCGACGAATTTGGCAGCCGTAATCGCCTGAAACATTGTCGGAATATTCAGATTTAGTCGGGCCTTTAGAAGCTCGATGCGCCTTCATGAAGGGCTGGGCTTGCCGGAAATCATCCCAAATGTGTTTGCATACCCTGGCCGGTCCTTTTCCGACTGGTCTCGTTGGTGATAGTGGCCGGACGACAAAGATCTCCTCCAAAGCTGCCCCCCGGGTCATTTTGCAGATGGAGAGAACGTGGGAGAGAGAGAAAGAAAGAAAATTGATATTTATAATCTTTTCCAAAAGTACTATTCCGTCCTTTTCGTTTTCTGATCGGTTCTGCCTCGTTTTAACTCGGATTTGGTCGTGCCGCATGTTTACGAACTCGTATCGTCGTGCTCTAAGTAATGGTGCTCAAGGGCAAAATTGTAACTTCACAACACATCAACTTCAATAATTTTCGAAACATTTATCCAAATTTTGGGGGTTGTTACATAGTATATTTGGGGCGCAGAGAGAGAGAGAGAGAGAGAGAGAGAGAGAGAGAGAGAGAGAGAGAGAGAGAGAGAGAGAGAGAGAATAAAAATTAGAAAGCTAGGTAATTTTTACAATATATGGTACGATATGGTATGGAACGGTATCAAAAATCCGGTACCGCTCCCTTGCCATACATGGTTGGTACGGTACGGTATCATACCGGATGTAGAAAAAAAATTGAAACAACACGGTTCCGGTACGGTATGGCACGAACGTGTTCGGTTTCGGTTCTTCGGCTTCAGATGCCCAGCCCTAACCCTAGTCCCTCATCATTCGAACGAGAAAACGTTTGGGGCTCAATTTCAAGAATAGTGTCATTTTGGTGGAAGTCCAAAAATATCCCCTAGCCTCTTACCCCCACCACTAGACATGCTCTTAGGCCATCTCCAACCTAGCAGACCAAACCCAAAAAATCCTAAATTTTAACTCAATTCCTCTCCCAACCCAAGAAAAGTAAGGGGCTAACATTTGGGATAACCTAAAGTTGCGGCGGAATACCAGTCCAACTATTGCATGGATTGGAATTTTTTTTGGTGGAGCCCACTGAGCGATGGCGCAGCCCATGTGCAAGGAGGAAATAATGGGGTTCGCCGTTGCTGTGCTGCCGAAGCTGTTGCGCCACATGTCAGAAGCTGGTGCTGTTGCCGTTTCCAACAGCAGAATTCAAACATCTCCTTTTCTTTTTTTTATTCCAATAGTAACCCAAATCAACGGTATATATTAAATCCAAGCTATTTTAATGGGAAAAAAAAATCCCACGCTTGAAATTTAAATCCAACAATCAAAATAATATTTTAAATTAATCTAAATCAAATTCAACACCAAAACTCACTATAAACTCTATAAATACCCACCCATTTCTCAAATTATGCAAGAACTTGCACATGGTCAACACTTTGCCGTTAATCGTGAAGACAACTCAGAGGACTATTATCCAAGCCCCCCACGATGGTGGTTTTTAGTTTATTCCTATTGGGTTTGATGTATGTATGTTTGAAGTATTGTATGTTTTCTTTTGGAATAAAATTATTTGTGGAATTTCAACTTCTTTAGGTCAAATTGTTCAAAAAATTAAATTATGAAGTTATTTAAAAAGATTAAATGAAGAAAATTTATCCATGAAAAAATAGACTTAAAATAGTTCTTAAACAATTTAATAAAGTTGTGGACTTAAAATTTGAGTCTAAATGATTCGGGGGAAAACGGTTTGAATCCAGACAAAACCTAAATAGTTACTTTTTGAAGGGAAGAAATTTGGGTTTATGACCAAATGGGTTGGAGAATACCTTATATACAATATATTTCTAGCTATAACAAGGTGGGAAATATTATCTCTATCCCCGTTTCATTGGGGGCGAGACCCCATAAGGACAGGGATATGTAAGGAAAATGGATATCATATTACTGTTCAGCCCATAACTATTTTAGATAAATGGGCTAAGCACACCAGTTGGGCCCTCTGGGAGTCACCCGTCAAACCTTAATAAACAACTGTATCACATCAGATCTTCCAGTTTCCCGCCATTGCAATTTCCCGCCATTTTTTATCTCTAGAAAATACCTGTCTCTCTCCACTCTTCTATTCTGTAATTACGTTACCATTCTCTCTGCGCGCTCGGAGCAATGACGGCAGAGACTCCCAAGAGAGGCCTGCAATCCCCTAAGAAATCCAAGCATTTCAACGCCAAATCATCGCCTTCTCTCACTCCTCCAACTCCACAAACCCTGACCACCCCTCGCCGGTCGGCGCGCCGAGCCTTGCTACAGTCCGATTCCACCGCCCCTCAGAAACTCTTCGAAGATTCGACGAAGAAATCCTCGAGAAAAGATGTGACGGCTCGAACATTGAACGCCCAGCAAAATGGTTCACCCAAAACACGAAGAAAGGGGATAATTGGGGAAATTCCAAAAACCCCAAAATCTGCTGGGAAGGGCAAGAAATCGAAGCCTAAAGAGGAGGGAAAATTGACTGAGGTTGAAGTTGCATTCTCTCCAGAGACGCCAGGGCAATCTGAGACTAAGAAGAGGAAGAGGGACGAGGAGAGCAAGGTAGTTACACGCTCGAGGGCCTCAAAAAATGTCAACTTTGAGAAGAACAAGGCAGTATCAAAGAGACAGGTTTATTATAAGAAGGTTGTGTATGATGAGGGTGAGTTTGAGGTCGGGGATAATGTTTATGTGAGGAGGAGAGAGGATGCAAGCTCAGATGACGAATTGGTTGAAGTGGATGAATGTAGGGTGTGCTTTAAGTCTGGGAAGGCTGTGATGATTGAGTGTGATGATTGTTTAGGTGGGTTCCATTTGAAATGCTTGAAACCTCCATTGAAGGAGGTTCCTGAAGGAGATTGGATATGTGGGTTTTGTGATGCTCGCAAATTGGGAAGGGAAGTCAAGCTTCCGACACCACCAGAAGGGAAGAAAAGGGTTAGAACATTGAGGGAGAAGCTTCTCTCGAGCGATTTATGGGCTGCCCACATTGAAAGGTAGATGTTTAATGTGGTTTAATTTTGTAAATGGTGTAAAAGTGTGCTGTTGTTTTGGTTGTAATGTGTGTGGACTTGGTGCTTTGTGCTTTTGAATTTGTGCAGTATATGGAAAGAAGTAGATGATATCTATTGGTGTCGGGTACGTTGGTATATAATCCCGGAAGAGACTGTGGCTGGAAGACAACCTCATAATTTGAGGAGAGAAATTTATCGCACAAATGATTTTGCTGACATTGAGGTGATAGATCTCATCTAATCTTGATTATTGTCTACTAGAAGAATAAATGCTTATATAGCTGTGGTTCCTTCATTCCAATCGTTTATTTAGTATTTTCTAATAAAGGATCCTTGCAATTCTTCTAAAAAAAAGTAGTGAACCCTTGCAATTCAAGGCAAAAAAAAAAACCCTTGCAATTTGTTAATTAGAGCAACCAAGCCAAAAACATCATGGCATATTTTTAGCATAAGGGTAAAAAATAGAAGCAAAATGAAGTTAACAAAAACATATTTAGCCACCCCAATAAATTAGGATTAATTCTTAGTTCCGAAAGAGTTGAGTGTGCATGGTTTTATAAGTTGAATGATGCAGCATAGGTCTTCACATTACTTTTTGAAGTTTAGTAATTTTTTCCCCTTATGACTGGAAAGCTTGCATTTCAAATGGGGCAATTTTGATCACTTTCATTGGTAGGTGAGTTCTGTCGGTGACAATTGAAGGCTTCACTTGCTTTTAGTACCTTATTGCTCTTGAAGAAAGTTGGAGTTGGTCTTCGATGAAGCAATACTTTGGATAAGGATTTAACATGCGGATTCAGTTTATAGGATCTTGCTGATTTAAGTTTAAAGAATTATGCTGATTAAGTTTATAGGATCATGGTCAATGTGTTGCAACAATTTATAAAAGAGAATGTGAGGACCCTATAGCAAGCACAATCGTTTCTAGTTTAAGAGGTAACTTTTAATTTCTATTATAGGAGTGATCTTGACACTATGAGGAGCTTAGAGAAAAACTTGACTGTATGGTGTTAGCCTGAGTTGGTTTTTGTGCGAAGGTTGGACTTCCTTCGAATTGAAAGGCTGGTAAATTAGTAGTTTTCCTTTCGTCCAAAATATATTGAAAACTGGAGGGACATGCTAAAGGTGGGATTCTTATTTAGGCTTTTATGGGAGGGAAAGGCTAGTCTGCATTGGTTTGCATTTGTGTATTGAGAGAGCTTAGAAAAACTTTAGAAAGTTTGAACTTTAGGAAATGGGTTCATCTTTTAGTAGAAATCTGGAAGTTTACTGAACAGTTTGAAGTGATCCTGTTATTCTGTATTTATTTAGGTTCAGTTTGGACTTTGGATGTGGTTCATATACCTAGTCACTAATGTAGTTAAAATACTTTTCAACCCTTGTTCTGCTGCTTAATATTCTCTCAGTTTTGGATCAGATATTATGGTGAAAAGAGGTATAACTTGCCATCCTTAAGTTCATAACTGTAATATTTCATATTTTTACAGATGGAGTCTATTCTTCGACATTGTTTTGTCATGAATCCCAAAGAATATGCCAAAGCGAATGAAGGGGATGATGTTTATTTGTGTGAATATGAATATGATATTCATTGGCACAGTTTCAAGCGTCTTGCTGAAATTGATAATGGTGAAGAGGTAAGCATTTCAGGAAATGAGACTCAGCATTTGAAAATTCTACAAAAATTACAAATGGATTAAATTGAGTTGAATTTATGGGGTTTTAACTATTTGGTAGGATGATGATGGAGCTAAAAGTGATGAAGATTGGAAACTTAGCAAAGACCCAGACTCTGATACAGAAGAAGAAATGGACTATGACGAGGAGAGCATAAAAAATATACTACCCAAACCATCTAGAGCTCATGAGTTGGCGGCAGTATGGATGCTATCTTCTAATTCTGTCTCATACTTGTGGCCTTAGTTTGTTTACTTCCCCAAATTAAACTAGTCAATTCTGTATCTACAGAATTTACAGAAGGGGCGGTTCTTTGGACTTCAGAAGATAGGAGTTAAGAAAATCCCAGAGCATGTAAGATGCCACAAGCAGACTGATCTTGAAAGAGCAAAGGCAGCACTTCTGTTGGCATCATTGCCTAAGTCTTTACCTTGCAGGGATAAGTATGTGAGAATCAGTTCATTAAAGGTTTTCTCAATCTGCCTTACTTTAACATTGTAATCATGAAGACCTGCTTGTGTGCAGAGAAATGTTGGAGATAACTGCATTTATCAAAGATGCCATCTCTGATGATAAATGTCTGGGACGTTGCCTGTACATTCATGGTGTTCCTGGAACTGGCAAGGTACGGTCTGTGGTTGTGTTTATAAATAGGTAGCTATATTGTTTCAGATAGGCTGTAAATTTCATTTGTGTACTTTTCATGCATAAAATGAGTTTTATTTATTCATTATGTAATATCTGTGTAACTGCAGACAATGAGTGTACTAGCAGTAATGAGGAATCTAAGAACTGAAGTTGATGCAGGAAGTATAAAACCCTACTCTTTTGTGGAGATAAATGGTCTAAAGTTGGCATCACCAGAGAATATCTATAGGGTAAACATATATTCATATTTGATGTTCTATGCTTATTATCATGATGGCATGCATTGCTGCCTTGTAACACACGTGTTTAAGCAGGTTATATATGAAGCATTAAGTGGGCACAGAGTTAGTTGGAAGAAGGCTCTCCACTTGCTAAATGAACGATTTTCTGAAGGAAAGAAAATCGGCAAAGAGGATGACAAGCCTTGCATTCTTCTCATTGATGAACTTGATCTTCTTCTGACCAGAAACCAGTTGGTAACCATTTTTTCTTATATCAGTTGGTACCTTCTGCATTTTATGATGTGACTATTTGTTAATAACTATTCCAGTTTTGCGTTATATATAATACAGAAGATGTTACTACCGATGATCATGAAATAGTCAAAGTTACATATATGTAGTGCTTTCTTGGTTTCAGGTTCTATACAACATTCTTGACTGGCCTACCAAGCCACACTCAAAGTTAGTTGTAATAGGTATGCTCTTATCGTCGAATGATTTTTGCATTCTTTTATCTCATAATGATCTTTCTTTTCTGAGATTAAGGAATTCTCTAATACAAAAAGGAAAAACGAAATAGAAAAAACATTGACGATGACTATAAGATTGTTAATGATTGCATCATTAACTGTTTGTAATGAAATACATGTTCAGGCATAGCAAATACCATGGACCTTCCTGAGAAGTTGCTGCCTCGTATTTCAAGTCGTATGGGAATTGAAAGGCTTTGCTTTGGCCCCTATAATTACCAACAGCTTCAAGAAATAGTTTCTAGTCGTCTAAAAGGAATTAATGCCTTTAAAGAACAAGCTATAGAATATGCTTCAAGAAAGGTTAGCTGCATGTTATCTGTTTCCTCATAAAATTGATTTTCTTTTTTCTGGTTTTTTTAGTAGTTATTAGTTGGCCATAGTGGATGAGCGCATTGGAAACTCCCATCTCTGAAAGTATTTGAATATATATTCAGGTAGCAGCTATTTCAGGAGACGCCCGTCGTGCATTGGAGATATGCAGGCGTGCAGCAGAAATCACAGATTATCGCCTTAAGAAGCTAATCTCAAATTCTAATAATGCTTCTGAAGGTATAGACTCAACAACAACCCCTTTAAAGTTGGAAACTTGATTTGAATGATCCTTACTTTGTTAATGTTTTGGTATTGTGTCCTATCCTCCTTGCACTTCATTGAAACTGTATCACCGTGGCGGTGAGTTTCAATTGCTGGAATTATCTAGCAGACAGAAATATTTTTATTTGGTTTTATTTCTGTCAATGGTCATGCACCTGTGGGAAAGATGTTTGCTGTTAGTCATATTTCACACTTTTTAGCTATTTCTTACGACTGATTGCTTTCATTTAGTTCAGATTAATGACTAATCTTGGCTTCTAGTATCCACTGACCACATCAACAGGACATAGAGTATATAAGTTAACCTTCCATGAACATCACTTGATATTTAGGTTTGAATAATTTGGTTTTATAAATATACAAGCTCTTTCTCAAGGGAATTCTGACATGGCCCCATATTGGGACTTCCTCAAAATATTGACACTTCGTTCTGATGTGGTGCCAACTTGCCCAGTTTCATCTTTATTTAACATCATGATGTAGAACATTGATGCATTATTTTGATTTGTTATTTAACATCATATTGATTCTAGTATGTAACTTTTGTTTTTTTGTTTTCGTTTTCAGTTTTATGGTAGTGAAACATTATTACGTTTTAGGATTACTTGAAAAATCCAGAATGCGTTCTGTCAAAGCAAGCTTTAAACTATACTTCGTAGAGAAATGTTCTCTTGCCAGACAATCTGGCAAAGTAAAATGCTTATGTTGCAAGACTCTGAATTTAGGCCATTTATCAGGTTGGTTCTTGTCTGAGTGTGTTATCCAAATTCACAATCTAGCAACATAAGCATCTGTCTTGCAACATTAGTTTGGTAAGAGAACATTACCCATTTGTATTATACATTTTTGAAAAGTTGTGTCCTATTTAACATGGCCAATTGGTCAAGGCAGTGTGTCCTATTTAGAATATCACTCTTGTCAAAAAAAAAACTTGGCCTTTCATTGGCAAAGAATCAACTGGTCCCATAATGAGAGTTTGTGTCATGAAAGATCTCGTTTAAATACCAAATAATACATGTTTTGTTTTTTGTTCTGTTTTTGGTTTTGGTTTTGTTTCAATTTCTTTTATTTGAAAAAATGAAAATTAAGCTGCCGTTAAACCAGTATTCTTTTTTGGTCAACCGAGGAATTAGAATTGTCAACTTCTTTTCTTTCCTGTATCCTGAAGTTTCAAAAGAAATACTCCGTTACTGCATTGGTATTATTAAGCACCAACATCTCATGTAGCTTAAACTATATGTGCTTGCTTTGTTTAGAAGCATTCTTGTTACTTACGGGATTTATATGTACCCACTTTGCAGGAAAAACACTTGTTGGAATGGCAGAGGTTGAAGCAGCAATACAAGAAATGTTCCAGGCACCTCATATTCAAGTGAGTCAGATTATATCTTACGGTCATGATAAATAACGATTTCTGTTGGTGAAACTTCTTTTATTTAAATGGTATGTTACATCGTAGAAGAGGTAATCAATACACTTGAGTGAGGTATGTGATTACTACATTAATATGCATTCCTAATATGAAATACATGAGATCCAGATAGCTACATAGTTTTATGGTCGAGTAACAAAGATGAAAGTGGTGTCATTTGGAGTTTGCTAAATCTTATGAGTGCCATTCTTAAAAGGAGTAGCATGGGAAAAAATGGCTTTCAGGACCCAAATTATCTGATGCTGGTTTAAAGTGGTGAATTTCTGCACAAGTAGCGTTCAACTCCATACAACTTAAGCTGCATAAATTGTTATTGGGTTGAAAGGAAGTTTTGTTTATCTATGTTGTATCTGGAAGAACAAATAAAATAAAATAAAAATTATCTATACCTTCTTCAGAGATATATTAATGCTAATTCTTCTCTTTGTTTTTTCCTGGCAGGTGATGAAAACATCTTCCAGGCTGAGTAAAATATTTTTGACTGCCATGGTGTATGAACTCTACAAAACAGGAATGGGGGAAACTAATTTCGAAAAGGTGAACTTCTCAAGCTTTTTCCTGAACGATGTGTGCATTTACTTTTTTTATGTATCCTACATTCAGAGTAACTTTGGTTTGAATAATAGTATTTCACACTGGAGGTGATTATTTTTGGGCCGCAGGCTTAAATGGAAATTCTGACTAAAAGAATACTTATTGTCCCTGACTGCTATACTGCATCTCAACTACAAACCAGATTATTTTTATTTTGGTTCACCAGTTTCTTTGATGCCTTCACTGTAGATTTCTAGCGCTGGAATTTTAAGATTAATTGATATGTAATAGTGTTTTCATTGAAGTTATGTTTTTCCTTGCAGTTGGCAATGACAGTCTCGTGCCTCTGTACAAGCAACGGAGAAGCATTTCCTGGACATGACATGCTATTAAAGATTGGGTAAGACGTGCGTTGATACTAATAACTTGCTATATACATGTGTAGAAACATAGTCTATTGATCTCCTCTGGTCCTTATTGTCTTGTGAAATGGGAGTGTTATGAACCTGAAGCGCGGCACTAGTTTTGGCTTTTGACTAAGAAAATATTGAGTGTTATATAAAATGACTGCTTTCATTTCTTTTGTGTTTCGCACATACTATTTTAGGTGATGGTCCCTCTCTATTTTATGTTCTCTTTGATGCGGATGTCGGGTTGCATGTTTGAATGGCTTTACTTTAATGATGCCCATTTTCAAGTGCTGTTATTTGTTTCTGCAATTGCCTTTCTAGAGAATTGTTAGTGAGAACGATTAGAGGTTAATATCTGGAGTTGATACTAACTTTATATAAGCATGGATTATGTAATATATGAATTGTACATTTCTGGCAGTTGTAAACTTGGGGAGTGCAGAATTGTTTTATGTGAATCAGGAGCAAAGCACAGGTTGCAGAAGTTGCAGCTCAATTTTCCAAGGTTAGTTTTCTGTCCAGCTCTTTACACCATCCCTCTCCCAAAACTTCTAATTATCTATTAGAATTCTGCTTAATCCAGCTACTCTGAACTTTGGCTTTCATGGTTCACCCTCTCATGCAACTGCATTACCATCAGAAGAAAACCTTGGATTATTCTATGACCTCATATCATTTTATGTCTGTCTTTCAGCGACGATGTAGCATTTGCCCTCAAGGACAGCAAGGAGCTACCTTGGTTGGCCAAGTATCTATGATTCTAGATTCAATCATTTTCGATTCTTTCAAAAGAACAGTTTTGACCTTCATTCTTCATTGGTTTCAATTGCTACATTCTCGTCATACATTTATGTCACTTCCATTTGGGATACCAACATATTTATTTTCTTCCTAATAAATTATTGTATCACATTTGAGGCTTTGAGAAATTTTAGCAGAACATACTTTAAGCATCTTTATTTAATTATTTATTTTGGGGGAACATATAACTGATGGTATCAGCTTAGCATAATATGAAATAAACCAAATCTCCCATCTCTTCTGTTGCAAATTTTGCCATAAAATCTGCAACATCAACTGCCTCTGCTAAGATTTTCCGATTAATTTTTATCTATGTCCATGAAAAGTTGAGTAATTTCTGAGGCAGATGGTGAAGAGCTGAGAAGTTTTGATTATAGCTAGAAACCTCTTAACGTTGGGACCATGAACACTCTTATTTTGAGGTCATTCAAAACTTATTTATTTATTTATTCAACTATGAAAAATCTAAACTTTTTAAATAAATAAAAAAATAATTAAAATCAAGTCTTGAAAGTTGTAGGGGTTTTTTCGTACCAACAGCTGGATGAATGGGCTTGGGTTGCCGTAAAGAGCAAATGGAGATAGTTGCCCCTGTGCATGAGTTCAAGAACCAGGCCCCAAGAGCGCTTCGAAAGGTTCGTGGAATCTTAGGAAACACCTTGGCTTCCTTCACCAACAAAACCAATGGTTGCTTACAGATCACAACTATGGCTTGGCATGAGAAGCTTGTGGCATGGGAGCTGAGCATTCGTAAGTTTAGCATGAGATAGAGGGCTTGGATTTCCTATGAGGAACAGAGGTTTAAAGCAAGGGGAGAGGGATTTTCGGGCAGATTTGTTAAGGGTGGAGAGGAATGGGTGGCTTGAGCAAGTTTTCCGGCAGCTTGACAGAAGAGAAAAAAGGGAAGTGATGGAGGAATGGGGCTCGAAATTGCAGAGGTTTCAGGGATGAGAGATAATGCTTGCTCTCTGGATGTGAGAGATGATGCTTGCTCTCTTCGTGTATGTTGGTTCTGATGGGTAGGAGATGTCTCATTTTATAGGCGCTGGAAGCCTCTTCATAGTCAGGAGCCTTAGCTGGCTTTCCCCCAATCTTGCCAAGTCTTCTTCCTCATTTCTTCTTTGCGTCTTTTGATTCAACCTCATTTGGTGAATTTCCTTAATCCAAGCACATTGAGGCAGAGATTTTTGGGGCTCCAAGGTTTTCCTGCAGCTGGCCTCTACAGCACATTCCATCATTGGCAACGTTTTCTCCCCCTTTCATTTCTTATTTTCTGACATGAGCTGGTAGAGGCAAGAAATGGGTAAAAGTGTTGGTCTGAAGGGTGTTCTACCCCCAACAGCCTGTACACGTGAATACCCCTTGGTTCTAACGATGGCTTGTCTTGGATTTAGGCTTTTAGCCATGTGCTGGAAGTTGGCTGAGATATTTTTGAGGTGCTGGGACATTTTTCCACGAGCTGGGCTTTCTCTAAGGTGTTGGGCTATTTTCTAAAGGTGAAGGGTTGTTTCTCTCTCATGCTTACCCATGTGATTGGGCTCAAGAAATGGGCATGGGTTTTGGTGCTCCCAAGCAGCCCAAAACCTCCATTCGTTGGGCCATCAATGGGCCTCATGAACGCTCGTAACCATCCATACCACAACCTACTCAACAAGCCCCAGGCATTTGCGTGGCTTGGGCCCACTTAAGCTTGTTGCGTGGCTTGATGCAAAAATAAGGATTTTCTGCTTTGTGTTGCATGTTTGCTTGGCGCGGCGTGTGGACTATAACTTATGGAGTACATACGACAAACTCTAGCATACTTCGATCGTGCTTCTTTCTCGGTTAAGTGTCGTATTAGGCTAAAAATATATTTGGGCCTGGCCTTGGATTTTTTGGGCCTCAACAAAAGTTTGTATATATGTAGGAGCAGCAGTTGGAAGAGTGGTTGGGGGCAATTAGTTTAAGGGTAAAAAAATATTTTTGGTTATTGGAGTTAGGCTCGAAAACAATTTTGCTCTCCATAATTCCAATTTTCTCAATTTATTTGCAGTCATTAACAAATTCCTAAACATGAAACGAACCCTAAATTTAACTGAGTACACTCTATGATCTAAGTGCACCCTAATGTTTTAATCAAAATGTAAAATTAACGAAATACACCCTATTTAATTACCAAAAATACTCATGGTACATCCTAATACACTCTATCACACAACACCCTAATACTAATCCCAAATCTATCACCTTCAAAAAATCAACAACCACTTGAGAGTCCTGATGTTCTCAAAACTTGTTCTCCAGATAAATTGGCTGGTGATTTACATCTGTTTGATGCGCTCCTGCAGAAGCTATTGGATAGAGATGTCATGTAACAATGAACAAAGCTATGCTTGACTCAGGTCATGTATTGGCTTTGAAATGGCTAGGGAGTAAAAGGAAGGAAAGAATTTGCAAGAGAAGTAAAGAAAATAGGAAGCATCAGACATCCGAATCTAGTTTCTTTGCTCGATTACTACTGGGGCCCAAAGGAGCATGAGAAACTGATTATATGGTCGTGGAAAATATTTCAGACATAGGATTAGATGATAAAGGTCTTTTCTCTCATAATCAGTGAACTTCTTGTTGAGATAGTTGACTGAATTACAGGCATTAATTTTTAGGTTTGAAATGCAAAACATTCAAAGAGTAAGAGGGAAGGCTACGTTTGGTTGAACATTTCGTTTTTGGTTTGTAGTTCAACGAGGTTTCATATCAGCTACTTGAAACGTTGATTATGTGAATATTTTTCTAATTGAAAAGTTGTAATTGTAAGATAGTCATTATTTACAAGCACATTGCCCTTTCATCCCACATGGAGATGGAGGAGAATATACGATCAGAAACAAAAATGCAAATGTCAGAATGGGCAACTGCTAAGATGGTGATGTCCCCGTTCTCATATTGTAACTCTACAGCTTCTTCGTAGGAGGAAAGCGATACGTATAACTTGATATATATGCCTACATTCTATTTTCAATATGGAAGAAATGATAGTAACTGTTAAATTTTGGGTTGTCGTCAACAGAGGACATTTCCGATCCTAGAAGATATATAAAAGTTCTAGCTTGCAATACACACATGACTTATAAGTTGCTGCACCATTACTAGTTCTATAGTCTGCCATTCAAGTATAGGCTTTGTAGACCCAATTAATGAGGTCTTCGCTTCAGTTTTCTTTTGTGGTAAAATCTCTCTTCTACGCATTGATCGGTTTGAAGGATTTGGAATATGTGGTTGTGGTTGTATCCCACTTTTTCAGTTTGCGAGCGACGTTTTGAACTTTCATTTCAGGCTAAAATTATAAAAAGAAATAAGAATGCTTTGTCATTGGCTTTAATTTCTCCTAACACTCTGATTTGCTCCGACATATATAAACACAAACCTGCAGACAATCTAAATCTATCAAAAACCAGGCACATTCAAGAAGAAATTAACATGCTTCTGCAGTCTGCTAACCCATTGCCTCATGGCTTCCTTTTCATCCTCTTGTTCTCTTCCATTATTTCTACAAATATTCATGCATCCAACCAAACTGAATGCAGCACTCTCAAGTCCTTCTCCCCCAATATGTCTTCGCATCCTATAAATTGGACTTCCCTTAGTTCTTTTCATTTGGAGGGCATCCATTATCGTCACCAAGGTCGGGCCCTCTTTGCAGGTCTAGATGCTGGGGACGTCTCTAAAGGCGGTAATTTTCCCCCACTTAAGAAACATATTTCACCCACAATTTATACTTAGATGGATGGAATTTGATTGCTCTTGTCCAAAAGCATTGTATGTGAACATGGCATCCCGACGTGATGTTATCGATTCACACAAATTTATAACATGTATCTTATGAGTTACCACGTGTTATAATTTGAATGAATTGATAACGTGTCACATGGTGTAATAATTAAACACAATTGCTCATATCTTTATTTTTTTTAGGGTTAAATAAAGAAATCCAGTTACCAAAAAGGTATTTAACCCCCCCTTTTTTTATAAATCGCGTGGTTTATACCAATCCTTTGTCTAGTTTTGTTACTTTTAGCAGGGATCATTGCATAATGGGAGTCAGATTTCATTGATGCAAGCTTTTTCATAGTGGATCTCCGTTTTGATGGCGCTCCACAATATATCACTATACTCGGTTTCAAGAGTTTATTCGAATTGTAAAATGCTCCTTCAATCTTTTCACTAGTTCATCTTTCTCATTCTACCTAGCCTTTACTGCAGCAACTTGCCTTTTTAGCGACACCTTCACTCTCCCTATCTGCAGGAAAACGCGTGAATAAGCCTTAATGTATCTTAAAAAAACACATATATTTACTCTAATCTAGAGGTGTCAATCGGGTTGGGCCGGCCCAGCACGGCACGAACCCAGCCCGTTTAAATGGGGCACGGCACGGCCCAAGCACGATTATTGGTGGGCCGGGCTAGGCACGGCACGAAAGTTTGGGCCGTGCCGGGATTAAAAATTAAGCCCAATGGGCCGTGCTTGGCCCGCAGCCCGATATGGGCCATGCTTGGCCCGAAGCCCGCTATAAGCCCGGCACGAGCACGAGCCCGGCACGAGCCCGGCCCACCAATCCTTTTGAACCAGAGAATTATTGAAAAATAAATGCTTGTAAAGTTACCATTGTTGACTTTAGAGACACAAAAGAGTTTCAATATGATGTTCTTCTGGCATTTGAGTGCTAACTTATTCAGTAATCTGTAAGGTTTACATAATTGAATTATTTTGCATTGATAGGTCATCGATACTACTGACAATCCTTAAATCTGTGGTTTTATTCTCATGATAATCCTATATTTGTTTTGGGTGTTGATGGTGCAATTATATACTTATATTCTCTGCATATTTTGCTTTCCCTGAATGAGAAATATGTTGTGTTACTACTACAGATTTATAGATGATGCAGTTATGTTGGGAGATACTGATACAAATTACATTTCTACTTGCCAGTTTAATTCTAATGTTTCAACACCTGATTTTCTTTTTGTATTCTAACAGGTTATTTCTAATTGGACTAAAAAAGTTTGGTAAGGGCGACTGGAGGAGCATTTCGAGGAATGTGGTTGTGACAAGAACACCAACCCAAGTGGCTAGCCATGCCCAGAAGTATTTTCTTCGCCAAAGCTCAGTGAAAAAGGAAAGGAAAAGATCAAGCATTCACGACATAACCACTGTAGAAAGTAACTCGGTAGCTGTCCCTGCTGATCAAAATTGGATTCCTCCACCTGGTGTTCCGGGTCAACAGCCTCCATTGCAACAGCCGTAGGGTCATTTGCCTGATCAAGGGGGTTCAATGGGGTATCAAGATTTTGGCAGAGTGTAGAGTTGATCATAAAGTACTTACCTGTAGGAAGGTGTTCATTGCTCTGTAGAGTTTATCATGACTTTGTCTGTAGGATATCGGCACTCTTTCGATGAGTTCCATGAATCTTTTAGGCTCCATATTTGAATTTCCACATACTGGTAGTGCAATTTTATCACAATGTGCAAGATTGAAACCAAAATTGAACATCTATAATGTTCGTATTTGATTGATATTAATTCAGCTTTTGTACAGTGGATCAATTTTTAATAATGAAAACAAGGATTTATACTTATAATTCTAATCCTATAGTGGAAGAAACAATGGGGAAAGAATTCAAGTGGGCCAAGCACGGGTCCGGCCCTAGCACGGCCCGTTTCAAGCACGGCACGGCACGAAATTGACATGGGCTTTGGCCCGGGCTGGACAAAATATTTTACTAAATGGGCTGGGCCGGCACGGCCCGCTTAATGATATGGGCCAAGCACGGCACGGCACGAAAAACTCAATGGCCCGTTTTTAAATGGGCCGGCCCGTTAATCTCAGCAGCCTCGGAAATTGGCCAAGAGATTATCTTGTATGCAAGCGTGCCACTATTAACACTTATCTAATAGATAGATGAATCAATGATAACTTGGGCTTTACGTAATCCGACTCCCAAATCAAACTACTTTGATTGCACCTGACCTCATATGATTTTTCAGTATTGTTCAACCCAAAAAAATTCAAATAAAAATAAAAATAAATAAAATTGTGGGTTTAGATAAGCCCCACCCCACACTTGTTTTCAAAAACAAATTTGAAACAACCTATATATCAAATTGTCCCTGATCTTATGCCTAGAGAAAAGGATAATTTGATCAAGTGGAGGAGGAATCCAATTTGAACAAGGATTATTCCATCTCAAAACTCTCCCTCACAATCACTCTATAAAAGATAGGAGAAGGAGGCAGCCTGGGAGGAGACAAAGGAGCAAAAAATATATATAAAAAAGAACCAGCCGTAAGGCTTGGGGGGAGGAGGAGGAGAAGCAACCGTGAGACTGCTGAAAAAAAAACTTCGGGGAGAGAGGAAAGCCACCATCAAAATCTCTCTCCAATAAACACAAGGAGGGCAAAAGCAGCAACACCTAAACCAGAAAAAGAAAATGGGCAGCTCCAACATGTTCATGTTGGCCATGGCCATGGCAATTGTGGTGTTGGGCATGACCACTTTCTCCGGAGAGGCAAACGAAACGACCCCAGCTTGTGCTCAGGACCTGGTACCATGTGCAGACTACCTCAACAACACGGCTCCTCCGGCCGCCACGTGTTGCACTGTCATCCAAAAGACCATGAACACCCACCTTGCCTCTCTCTGCAACCTCTTCTTCACATCTGGAACCACCTGCAACCCCAGGCTATAAAAGAAGAGAAGGAGACAGAGGCTATGATGACTTCTATCATCATAAACAAAGCTTCTCTTGAGGTCCTCCATGATTGGGTATAAAACCCAAAAATCAAATTTCTGGGGTGGTGTTTCCCTCTTTTCGGCTGGGTAGGCCGACGGAAGGAACTTTTGGTCCTTCTTCTTTTTTGAGTGCGGGGCGTGCCACCACCAAGCCACGAACTTGGGCTTGAATGGAATGTGAGTAGATGGATATTGCGCGCTTCTGACTTCTGATCAAGTGATTGCTCGGCCAAGCAAGGAACCTCCTCTCGGCCTAGGTTCTTTCACTTCCTCAGGCTCGAGGATGGTTGAGCTTTGTATGGATGTTTTTGTGATTTTTAGGTTTTAGGTAAAAATAGTGCAATTAAATTAAATGTGCATTTAAACGTAAAGACAAGAATTGAAGTGCGATAAAGTAAATCAAAGCGATAAATAAACAAGAACGGAATAAGAATAATAAGAACGATAAAGTAAATTAAACTCGAATTTAAAACTCAATAACGATAAAAAGAAGAGCGATTGAAATAAACTTAAATGAAATAAACTTGAATTTAAATGTTAATGTAACATAATTGCAAGAATTTAAATGACAAGAGAAAGTAAATTGCAAGAATTTAAACTTACACTAAGGAAAGGAAGAACAAGCTATGCTAGGTGCTTGAAAAGTAAAATCCTAAGCCTAGGAAAAGAAAAGTGTGAGACGAAAGATAAGTTTGTTTGTCTGATGTTGTGTGTCTTCTCCCTTTGTCTAGTGAGGTTTATATAGGGGCATCCATCAGCCCATGGGCTAGCCATTGAATTGCCAAATGTCAACTCTTTTAAAATCTGTTCCTTTTGAAGCCCTCCAAATCCGTGGATCATGTCGGCGGAGATATTTTGATTGATTGATTCTCTCTTGTTTTGGAAAATTCCAGATCACCATCAATCTCCTTAATTTCTTTCCTTGTAAGGCCTCCGTCACGTGCATATTGACCTCCGGAAATCTTGGGCACAAATCCATTGCTTGGGCTTGGTCCTCTGAGCTCCTTGGAATGATATAGGGCTGACCTCACGACCTTTGAAACCTCAAGCTTCTTAGAATTAGTCCACCAAGAAAATCTTTCTTTGGTTTTCATATTCATTCTTAAATATGCATGTGAAATTGTTTGGGGGTGGTAAGAATTTACCAAACCCGAGCGCTATCCTTGCAAAAATGCGTCCGGGATTCGAGTTCTTGTGGCTGCCCTGTATATCAATATATGTACGTGTATTAGTTCGATCAATATTGAATATTTGAAATACAAGTATCGGGTGGAAAATTCAAACCTTGAGGAGGCTATTCGAGCTTGAGCAGCTCGACTACTTGGAGCTGAGACTGCCTCGAATTGCTGAAGCCAGGCCGAATCTGCGAGGCCAGAAATTTGCGGCGGGGACAGGAGCTGATCCGCTCGGGGTTTAGAACCAGAGAGCGGCCCGATTACTTGAAGTTGAGACGGATCCGAGTGGCTGGTTTCTTCGGCCGGATCTATGAGGCTAGAATGCGACCGGGATTTGGAGAGAACGCGGCCGGGTTTTGAGGATCTGTGAGGATGAAAAAGGCGGCCGGGTATTTGAGCTTGGAGGTTGGAATCCGGGCAAGAGCTGGGGAAATCTCGGCCGGACTTGGGATGTGAGGAGCTGGCCGGGTCTGTGACGTTGGAGCTGCCCGAATCTTGAAGGTTAGAGTTGCAGCCAGGTTGTGAGCGGCACAGCCTGGGCCAGAATTGGAGTTGGCCCGTTGTGCTGGAACTAGGCGGCCAGATTTTACAAAGTTGGGTGGCTAGCTTTGCAGTTTTGGAGGCCAAGCTATTTCACAGAGTTGGGCAGCAAGATTTTGGGTAGTCAGACTTTGAGATATTGGCTGCCAGGTTTTGAGAGGCTGCATACTTTCATATGTTTATATATAGGAAAAACTACAGTAAACCCCCCAACCTATAGGGTCATTTTCAAGTACACCCCAACTTCCTCAATATTTACGAGTACATACTCAACGTCACGAAAACTTACGAGTACATACTCTCCGTTAGCCAAACCGTTAGAAAATCCGTTAAATGCTGACGTGTCAAAAATGGGACCCATTTTTTGATGACGTGGACTTCCACGTGGACCAAAAATTAATAAAAAATAATTTTACTATTTAAATTATTTTTAAAAATTAAGCATATTAAATATAAAAAAATCTCTCTCTCTCTCACTCTTTCTCTCTCTCTACCGATTTCTTCTCCCCACCGATTTCTTCTCCCAACCAGATTTCTTCCCCAACCCAATTTCTTCTCTCTCCCGATTTCTTCCCCCCATAATTTGTACGACGACACACCATGTTCATGGAGAGGTGTCATTTGCAAAGGCGTGTCATTTGATATGTACCCAAGAGTCATAGGCTTGGCTCTGCCGAACTCTCAGCTTCTGGGTTCAATCCCATCCAAAAAAAACTTTTCAGCACACCCATCCCTCCCCGAAAAAAAAAATTAATTGTGACTATCAAACCAGACCCCACCTGCAACACACGACCACCTCCAAAGATATCTCAAAGACGAGTCCTCCATGAATTTCGTGTTCCAAGTCCATATGAAGCAAACCCAGATCTGGACTTTTGGCAGACTTTTGAGATTCTAAGAGAGAGAGGGTGGGACTGCGTTCATGGTTCACGTCCTCTTTTGTGAATCTTTGAATCTGACCTGCCAGGTTTGTTTGTTTTAATCATTTCTTTTGTTTGACAGGGTTTGATTAATTAAAAAGGAGAAACTAAGTTTGATGAATAGAAGAAAAACAATAACTTTTTTCTGGGTTTGACTAATTGAGGAGAAGGAAAAGGTGCCTGGGTATGGATTGATTCAATCGATTGAGTGGGTTGGTGAGGACTGGAACAAGAGAAAGAGAGAGGGCGAGTCTGAGGAAAAAAGGAGTAAATCTTTTTTTGATTTCCTTTTTTTTCCTTGTTGTGAAATTCGGAAAGAGGGGGTGGGGGGTTAAGAGGTATTTTTTTAATTACAAATTTCCTTGTACCCAAGAGTCATAGGCTTGGTGGTCTTCATGGTTTTGCTAGATCGGAGCTGTGGGGACGGGGGTTGGAGGTCAGGAAGGGAGGGAGAGAGAGAAAGAAGAGAGAGAGATTTTTTTGTATTTAATATGTTTAATTTTTTTAAATAATTTAAATAGTAAAATAATTTTTTATTAGTTTTTTGTCCACGTCATCAAAAAATGGGTCCCACTTTTGACACATCAGCATTTAACGGATTCACTAATGGTTTGGCTAACGAAGGGTATGTACTCGTAAGTTTTCGTGAAGTTGAGTATGTACTCATAAATGTCTCTAAAAGTGGGTATGAACTTGTAACCGACCCTATAGGTTGGGGGGTTTACTGTAGTTTTTCCTTATATATATAATGGTAGTGGTTTCATATTCATATACATATAATTTTGGCCAAAGCAGATTGGAGTTGGCCTCACAGTTTCGGCCGCACACATGGTTTAATATATATAAATGAATACATAAGTCGGCAGAGGCTTTCAAGGTGAGGTATGAAGGTATTTGGCCAAGTATTGAATGTATATTGAAGTGGGCTAAAGGTTTGGAGGCTTTGGCCACTTGAGTTATTGGTGATTTATATACATATATATACCTATAAACAAATATAAAAGGCGGCTAGAGGCTTTGGCAATTGGAGTCTCCTCATTTGTTATATATATATACAAATATTCTCTTATCCTGGATGCATTAACGTGCGGAATGCATTTGACGGACGTGTAAATAGGTAGGAAAGCGAGGCGGTAGATGTAATACAATCTGCGTCCACACGATAATAACGTCAGGATATCCGCATAAGACAATTTCTGTATATATATATATATATATATATATATATATATATATATATATATATATATATATATATATTATATGCATATGTATTAATGCATATATATAAGGATGCGTCAGGGGCAATTCAAATAATGATTGGGCAATTGGCAGTTAAGGATATAATATATATATAAATAAATGGCCACCAAGAGATATTTGGCCAATTATTGAATACACATGGAAGTGGGAATATACGAGCTTGAAGGAGTAGCCGCCCAGTTTTGTAGTTTTGCAAAATTACGGTCGGGTAGTTTTGCAAAGTATTCGGTCGGGTTGTTTGAAAATAGTTGGCGGCTAGGTTTTGAGATTGTAGGGATAAGCGGCCGCTCATAGGCGGGAGGTTTTAGCTATATATATATATATATATATATATATATATATATATATAATATGTACATGTTCAATTGAGCTGGAGCTTTGAAAGCAATTGGTGATTGGGTTTCTGTCATATAGATATAAAAGTCGGCCGGATGTCTAACCAAGAGCTGGAGCTGTTAATATATTTATATACTTATATACTAGACATGAGTATATATATATAAACGATAATATGCAGCTGGAACTTAGAAGGGCAATTGGGCTTTTGTCATATACATATATATATGAATGCGGCTGTGATTGGATTTTGACCTGGGCAATTGAAATGGCATAGTCCATTTGAGTATTGACATATTTACATAAAATATATATATATATATATATATATATATATATATATATTTTATATGGATTAATAAATGAATATGAGGATCAAATGAGGGTTTATCTTGGCAGACTAATTTTGAAGCTCAAGGATTTCAAAGGTTGTGAGGTCAGCCCCATATAATTTCAAGGAGCTCGGAGGGTCAAGCCCAAGCTACGGATTCGTGCCCAAGAATTTCGGAGGTCAATATGCACGTGACGGAAGTCTTACGAGGAAAGAAATCAAGGATATTGATAGTGATTCGGAATTGGCCAAAACAAGAGAGAATCAAGCAATCAGAATATCTATGCCGACGTGATTCACGAATTTGGGGAGCTTCAAAAGGAAAGAATTTCAAGGAATTGATCTTTGGCCATTTAATGGCCAGCCCATGGGCTGACGGACGCCCCTATATAAACCTCATCAAGCGAAGGCAGAAGACACACAACATCAGACAAACAAACTTATCTTTCGTCTCGCACTTTTCTTTTCCTAGACTTAGGATTTTACTTTTCAAGCACCTAGCGTAGCTTGTTCTTCCTTTCCTTAGTGTAAGTTTAAATTCTTGCAATTTACTTTTTCTTGTCATTTAAATTCTTGCAATTACATTTCATTGTCATTTAAATTCAAGTTTATTTCAATTCCTCTACTTTTTATTGTTATTAAGTTTTTGATAATTTTAAATTCAAGTTTATTTTAGTTTATCGCTCTTATTGTTCTTATTCCGTTCTTGCTTATTTGTCGTTTTGATTTACTTTATCGCACTTTAATTCTTGTCTTTACGTTTAAACGCACATTTAATTTACTTGTACTATTTTTACCTAAAAACCAAAAAATCACAAAAAAAATATCCATACAAAGCTTAACCATCCTCGAGCTCGAGGAAGTGAAAGAATCTAGGCCGAGAGGAGGTTACTTGCTTGGCCGAGCAATCACTTGATCAGAAGTCAGAAGTGCGCACTATCCGTCTACTCACATTCCATCCAAGCCTAAGTTCGTGACTTGGTGGTGGCAAGCCCCGCACTCCAAAAAGAAGAAGGACCAAAAGTTCCTTCCGTCGGCCTACCCGGCCAAAAAGAGGAAAACAGAAATTTGTAGCCTTCACATGAATAAAAACTTAACCACAGAGAGACAAACTTGGCCTTTTGTATATTCAAGCCAACATATATGGGTGCGTTTTTAAGTCTTCAGCCCATAAAGCTCACGGCCTCATCTCCTGTATATAATATGCATGACAAATAGAAAGGGCTCCAAGTTATAAATTCTGCGGCCACGAATTAAAACTCTGGCCACCCACTTCAAGCAACCCCGCCGCATATTCACAAGACCTCAAAACTTTAGCCTCATATATCACTTGGAGTTTATCGCTCCAGCCCGCCATTTCCAATTGCCCCAGGCCGGATCTCTTTTAATTGCCCCAGGTCGTAAAATAGTCATTGTTTGACTATTGTTGAATAGCCAAGCTTCATGGCCCACCATATTCATGCATCCAAATCCATTTGCACGAATAGATATATATTCTCATAATATATATATATATATATAGTTATATAATATATATAATATATAATGAATCCCAAGCATCTCAGCCTAAGATTATGCGGCCTCCAACTTAAAGAAAACTTAGGCCGCCTATTCCTTAAGCTCCAGACCCTCTGCCCAATTTTCCATCCGTCTATATATATATATATATATATATATATATATATATATATATATACGACAAGCCAAAGAAACGGGCCGCATCTTTGGCATGTATACATTAGTTGGCAATATATAAATAATTGGCAGCATGTACAACCGCACTTAGTTGCCAATTGCCATCCATCCCTCCAGCCGCACTCTTATGTTTGTTTATCCGAAACAGAACCTGGCCGACCTCAAAGCTTCAACCTAATGTATATATATTATGCAAATATATATAAATATGAGAACTTCAAAATCATTGGCGCCAGATATATAGCTAGTAACGCAAACAGTTTTATATATATATAGCTCTTAACTTTAACTTGAATACACACTATTTATATTCACTCAAAAAAGCTCCAGCCGCAATTCCCCATGGCCTCAACTGCTCTAAACCAAAACAACCCTGCCGCCCATATTTGGGCATTGGCCGCAATTCCTTCTTCAATTTCGGGCCGCCTAGACCAACTCTCCACACTCAAGGACCCAGCCGCAATCTCTGCTCAAGCTCAGGAAAGTCCCGGCAGCTCTAAGCTCCAGTCAAACTACCCGGCCGCAACTTCAATTGCCCATGCCCGGCCGCAGTTCTTATCTTTCCAGCCGCTCTAAGCTCCAGGACCCGGCCGACATCTTTCGGATCTCCAAAACTCCCGGCCACCATTCCCCAGCAAACACGGCCGACATCTTTCGGCCCTTCAAGGCTCGGCCGACATTTCCTTCAATCTCTCAAAGCCCGGCCGACTTCTCTTTCTTTGCCCAGGCCGATTTATCCTTCTCCAAACTTTCTGGGCACTGGCCAACTTCCTAAGGTTCAACCGACATCTCCGTTTTCTGGGCATGGGCCAACCTCCAAATCTGCCCAGGATTTTAAGAGTAACAAAATCTGCCCAGGTTTTCAAGAGAGAGGGATTGCCCGGTTTTGGTGAATTAGCACCACGCTCAAACAGGTGGCAACCCTTGAATCAAAATTCTTTTATGTTCAATCCAAGTTGGGTGGCAACCCTTGAATCAATCTTTTTTGGATATTCAATCCATCATCTAGGTGGCAACCCATAAATCAATTTTTTATGGATGATGAATCCAACTTGGGGTCAAACCCGTTTTCTATAGATGATGAATCCATTTTGGCTACAAAATTCACAAACAACTCTTGAAACCCTTTCACCAACTCTCTCCCTCTTTGCTAAAAAGCACATTAATTTCTTCCTTGTCTGAGCAAATTGCACAGACCCTTCTTTTATTTGCAGACAGACAAACCAAACAAATGGGTAGCAAAAAGGGAAAAAAAAAAAAGAAAAAGAGGAAAGTTTGCAGGAAAGTGGTGTGGCCCACTCTTGGATAAATTCATATTTTATGTTCGTGTCTGCAAATGGATGAGTGATCTATGCAGAGGTTTATGCCTCTTAAGTAAAAAAGAGGAGCTGGCCAAAATAAAATAAAATAAAAAATAAAAAATAAAGAGGCCTCTTTCTTGTACAGTTTGACAAAGAGAAAATTATGCGTACCTTTTATTGTGGTAGCGAGGATTCTCTCCAGGAAGGGTTGAGAATAAAATAGTAGAGAGAGATGCAGTGTCTGTTGCTTTAAACAGAGGAAAGTTGGCACAATTAAAGCTACAATTCCTTCACATCTCCAATTCCTGAAGTCCAAATTTGAGTATGAGTCTAAAGAAAGAAGAAGGGTCGTGCCTAGTCCCAAACGTTCTTCAGTTCTGCCTTTCGGGAATCAGATGATGAGAGGATCGAGGCTAGATGATCGTGTCATTCTCTATACGCCTGAAAAACCGTGGTATTCTATCTCTTTTTTTTTTGCCTTCGCCCAGTGGAAAGTTGAATTAACCTAGGTTTGCAAAACTACGCCCTATAGGGATCATAGAATCAATAGCAATAAGTCTTGTTTGAAGAGGCTCGTATACGGAACGTCTCGAAATAATACTAGGAGCTGGAGATTCAATTAATTGAGATTCAGAAGATGGAATTTCGCCCCGACCATCAATAGGTTTAGCCATGCATTTATAACACGACCTAAAAATCCTCGCCATCGGTATCCGAGCAATTCTTCCTGTTGCTTTTACAGAACTCCCCTCTTGTATCATCAAACCGTCACCCATTAATACAACACCAACATTATTTGATTCTAAATTCAGAGCAATGCCTATCGTACCCTCTTCAAATTCTACTAATTCACCTACCATTGCTTTCCAATTGGCTGTTTTTGCATTAATTGCTACTTCATTAATCTTATTGATTAGTGTACCTGTTGTATTTGCTTCTCCTGAGGGTTGGTCGGGTAACAAAAATGTTGTATTTTCCGGTACATCATTATGGATGACTGGGTTACCTAAAGGGATGAGCTTCACGCTGTTGTTGTTTCACGAAGACTACAGGTGTGGGCCAGTTTTTGTTTATGGGCCAATTGATTATATAAAAAAAATCCAAGACCCGAAAACAGATTATTGGGTTATCAAAAATTGTCCATTAATGTCTCATGAGCCCAAAATATTTAATGGGGTGATTCAAATAAATGCCCGTTAAATTTGCTGCAGCCCAAATGCCTATTATATGATTAATGGATCAATACACAAAGCCATATCTGGGTCCAAATGCAAATGTCAATTATTCAATTGTAGAAAATTAGTGTGTTCATCAAAATGACTCATTATTTTTCTTGGACATTGACAATAAGAAAATGGTACAAAACCACCCAAAACTTCCATGGGTCATGTACTTATGAAATCCTAAAATCTTCACATTGTCTCAAAGACACATTCTAAATTAGTGGGAATTTCCAAATTTCCTTAGACAAATCATCAAATTTCCATTACCAAATTCGCAATTAGTAGGCCACACTTACCCGTTAATTTCCAAACTCAAACTATGTTGGTTTGATCCCATCAGGGGTACATAGGCAGTCTAGCATACCAATAGACGTAACCGCCACCAAATTCAAATATGTCAAACACAAATTCTCAATTAGTGGGCCACATTTACCCATTAACTTCCAAATTTCTGAACTACGTTGGTTTGATCCCTTCGAAAGGGTACGTAGACAATCTAGAGATTCAATCTAAATGCAACCGTCCAAATCTCAAATTCAAACAAAATCCCTGGTTTATCCTAACAAAATTCGCCAAATTCATTTAAATACTTTTCAATCAAATTCATTCAGATTCCCTAACATGACCCGAACCGAATTCCACCCCGGAACACGAGTCAGACCCTGCTGGTTTGCCGACATCAACCCGATGCCGGGCCCACTTACTAAACAAGTTCCCTCTTCCCGAAAACAACATACAAAGGGCCAAGACTTCTGCCGAAAAACGGGCAGAGTCTCCCCTAAAACAAGGATTATCCCAAAATTACAACATGTGAGAAAACAACATAATAGAATTATCCCAATAGCCAGCATGCTACACAAATACATAACAAGCCTCCGGCCAACAAATTCAACCTTAACAGATGATACAGAGCAATCTAAGACTATATGAATTCAAGCAACAGAATTCAAAGTTAAAGATAAGGGACAAAAAGTCCTACAGTCTAGTCGACGCTCGGGAAGAGATGCGCTCGGCCGAACAATGTCGAAGCAACGACTATGGCCTGAGGGCTCAAAACAGAAAGAGTGTGAGTGGACAAAAATAAAGTTTTACATACTTAAACCAATGTCCTAACCCCACCGTTTCAAAATGATGCAAACCATGCATATGAAATCATTTATATACTTCATTGCTTTAAAAACCACACTATCTCAAAATAGGTGAAAACATTCCAATTCAAAACCCTTTTCCGAACAAACCAACCTTTTACTTTTCCGGAGGCATAACCTTCCAAATCAAACCCAACGTAGGTATGTATAAAAACATAAATAGAAGAAGTAGATAAACGTGAGTACGAACGTATCATAAAACTCCATAAACCAAAACAACATTTAAAAAACCAAAGATCTCGCTCACAACGAGAAATCCAAACTCGACAACAATATAGAAATCACTTCAGCTTTCAAATCCAATAAACATAACATATAAAGTACTGAAATCAAATCAAGTACTGATTCCCAACCTTTCCCACTCTCACATAACCACGTGCTCACCGGCACGACAAGCAAGGAAAGATCCTCACTAAAAGAAATATGAATATGAAGGTACTAACACACGCGTATAGGTATAAAATAATCTCAACACCGAACACAAGTACTAGGGGAAAACAATCCAACAGGGGATCATTTGACTGGACACAGGTACAACCTCCTCGAGACCCCGTGCCTAGGGTTAAGCCGTCTAAATGGGACTAAGCTCACAGGTCTATATAGTAGAAACTTCCAAACCATACCTCCGAAACATGTCCTACACGCGGTCTACAGCTACACCCCGTTAAGGTATGCACCGGATCGAACCATATTCAAGTAACCGTATCAAATCAATCGCCACACGATAATCAATATATATAATATTCAATCACAATGTACCCAACCCCAAACATCACACAACCGGACATATACAAGTCCGTTAATCAAGTATCCAATATATAATCACATATATATATATATATACTCAAAGTAGGACATCACCGTCCAAACATATATTTCCGTATTCAAAATAGTCACAAGGGTCAAATGACCGCATAACATATTAATATCAAGTCAAACGTCCTATTCATTAAAAAAAACCATATTTAAAACCCAATCAATGCTCAAGCCAAGCATATCAATTCAAAACCCGAATAAAACGCAAGTCGCAATGATATACATATCATAAAATATAGCCATGAAGGCTCCAATACTTAAACCGAAAACCCGAAGTTCATAAACGTAATTATTAAATAAATTCCATTAAAACCATGAATCTTTAAATCCAAAATTCAAAATAAATATCCAAAGTGTGTATATATATATATATATATATATATATATAACCAAAGTTTAGTTCACCATTTCTTAAACCATTAATATACATTTGTTGAAAACCTTTATTCAACGTATAAGTATTATTCGTAAAGTATATATATATACATGCCAAAACCGAGTATGAAATCGTCCGGACGATACCAACGTCCCCTTAAACCCAAGTATATAATTAAAACATAATATAACAAATCTTTAAATATAATATCCAAGAAAATCATTAAATTCCCATTTATGTATAATAATCCATTAAATTTATATTTTATAAAGTATAACGATTGCAAGCTTAAAATAGCTCAATTATATAATCCAATTTCAATACGAAAACCACCGAGCGTTCACCACGTCCTGTTCAATACCCAAAGGTATAAATAATGATAAAATATAGTCATCAGGGCCCTACATACAAATCTGGAAACCCAAATCAAGCATTAAACTCAAATGCTAGTTCTTTTAGTATTTTTTAACCAAAGTCAAACAAGACTTAAACATTATCAAATAAATTTCGATGAACTCAAGTCAACAAATCCGAGATTTAAAACAATTATTAAATCCCATTTTCTATGCATTTGCATTCAATCAATCAAATCATGTTCTTTTGAAAACAAAGTCCACTCACCGTTGGTCCTACGCTGCGTAACCCTAAAAGGGTCCCGCCCGCTGCGTAGCATAGTCAAAGTACCTAGAGCGATAGATACGAGAATTGGATTAGTACCGTGAATCGAATGAGAACCTTAAAACGAAACCCTAACACTTCCGGGACTCAAAGTAAACATGTAAGTCGTACGAAGGATTCAAGGGTCAAACTACACCTTTTAACAAGTGGGACCGCCCCGGAAGACTCACGGTCAACCGGCAGTCAAACACCCCATTTCAGTCAACCGGGCCCGCGAAGCCCACAACCTACAAAAGGATCCGAAAATTCCTAGAAGTCCAACAATGTCAACTACGTGGCAAGGCGACCTTGGGAGACCCTCGGTCAACCTTGGTCAAACTTGGTCAAACTAACCCGACTAGGTCAAACCGGGCCCGTAGGTCCCATGACCTCCAAACTTAGATATGAAAGTTCCTACAGGCTCAACACGACCTAAACAACGTGTCCTGAAAGTTTGGTCTCGATCGGACGGTCGGATTGCTCACGATCGCACGATCGGACGGTTACGATTTTAATTCAAACTTTAAGTCATTGATACGGAGCATCCGGGACTCCGAATCACGATCCGTCAAATCCTATACGATCCTAGAAATACGAGGAACAACATACGTGAATTCAGATTCGATCCAACGGTCCGAACATATCGAACCCAAACAACGCATAATAGGCGTACATTGGTTCGATAGTCAAACAACGTCCAAATCGAAATCCGAGCACACGTAAGCGTTCACAATGACACGAGGGTCGTATCGGAACACAGAACCGCCGCCACACCCCATCCCACGCACCGCCACACGGGCCACCTTGGGTTTGGGTGTGTTGAGAAATTCCGGCCAACCACCAAACCTCGAATCTGTCAAAACTGCCTACACCAATCGAACCACCACGTTGAGGTGAGTTCGAAACGCCAAGAACCGGCCAAGAACCGGCCGCCACCTAGCCGGAAATCACGATCGAAAACCGGCCAAAACCGAGTTTTAGATCGGATGGTTTTAAGGCCAAATCGATCGAAACCACCTATGAAACAAGCTTAAGCGAGAAGAGGAGGCAAGGTTTCATACCTTAATCGTCAGAGAGGATGAACGGAGACGCCAGAACGAGAACCCAAAATCCGGCGAGATTTACAGTTGCCAACGCCAGCGAAAATGGAGTTCTCCGGCCAGGATCTTAGGTGCGGCGTGACGGGGACGGTACGCTGGTCCATTTGCGACCGGTGCCATGCCCTGCCGTGCCGGGATGAGAGAGAACCAAAGAGAGAGAGCCGGTATCGTAGAGAAGACGCGTGAGGGAGGAGAGAGAAGGACAAAACCAGATCTGATTGGCTGAGGGGTATTTAACAAATTTTGAAATGACCAAAATGTCCTCCGAACAATCTAACTCTTGGATTGAGACGTGCCGCACGTCCCCGAACTTGTTTCGACGAGATGAACGCAATGGCGCAACTCGTTTCGCCAAATTCTCATCCGAAAATAAAGTTGACCAAATTACCCTTTAATTATTAAATTCGCATTTAATTCCAATTTTATTATTTTAATTCCTTTTGATCCAATTTTAATTACCCATTTATTTAATCCATTTCATTTTATTTCATTTTCATTATTTTTAGGTCAGGGACATTACATTCCCCCTTCACAATGAGTCATTTATTCATTGCAATTCTTTGAACTACAAGTGGCTTGATTCCCGCAAGGGATACGTAAGCACTCTAAGGTTCGACTTGGGAGCAACTGCAAAACCAAACACACACATTCTGTTTCTTTATGTTGGAATCAAATGGTATTCCCTTAAAGCAAGGGATTGTAATTAAGAGACCGCATCTCGAATGAATCGAACCTAAAAATAATATAACCCCACTATTTAGATAGTGGTGGTGAAATTATGTTGGGAAATTAACATTTTTCTTCAACAAGTCTCAAGGCTCAGCCAAATTTGGTTACCTTTGCTGTAATATATTTACAAATTAGAAATGGCCTACTGGCCAACCCATGATGCAAGTGCAGATCTAATTCCTTAACACAAAACAGGCATGTGTCAATTATCAAGAATACCTGCTGGATCTTCATATCATAGTAGTTATTTACATCGAATCCAAATATATTAGAAGGCCCATAAACCCAACAAAATAAAAAGTAAATTCAAAGGCCTAACTTGCAAGTTCTAAGCGATCACAGTTGGAGGATATAAATGCAATGACAGGCCTTTGCCGCATGGGTTGATAGAATTAATAATACTGGAGAAAATTTTACACCAACAACCTTGCAATGCAAGGTATCTTCAGCATGTGATAAATAGTTTCAGCGGTACACAAAGCTGTTCCAGAACAAACTCCTTTCCAGTTCTGAGATGACACTATATTTCGTATGCTTCATGTAGCTAACTCCAATTTTCTGTCACACGGCACAAGATTTGCTTGTGTCCTCGTTGCAGCTCTGCCTGTGAACATATATGATTTACAGCCGTTTAAAGTGATTATTTGTCTTCTTGGGCATTCAAAAATCACAAGAACATGGAAAATTCACGTAGGAAAGAGGACATAATCAAGGATTCAAGAGGGGATCTAAAAAGGGGGAGAGGGGGGACAGGAAAGGTGATACAAAAAAGTTTTTAGACGCATCTGCGTATCATGCGGGCAGAAAGTTATTCCATTTGCATATTTGTACAAAACAGATACAAGCACATACATATAGTCCAGGTTAGTTTCTGCAAAACACATCATTAAGTCAACAAAAACCGTACACATGATTGTAGATAGATAGACCACATGAACCCACAAACATTTATCGCTTTCCACCTCCCAAAAAGAAATATGCATGCATGTGCATGCATTAAACAGACAAGATCAGAACTGACCTTCCTCCTTTTCTGATTTCCTTATGTTAGACCAGAGAAGCCGAATTGGAGTTCCCAGAAACCCAGCATCTGAACGCAGTTGCTTCTCCATATAACGGCGGTACGTCTCTGGGAAAAGTTTTGCATCATTGACAAAGAACACAAATGTTGGTGGCCTTATAGCTGCCTGCAAATGAATACAAAGTAATGTACATAATTGTCATGTTCATAAAAAAAAAAAATTACTGGTTTGTAGTTAATCACATGCAAGTTTGAAAGAACAGACTGTCCTCAGGATAGGCACGCATGGAATATAGTTAATACAGTCAATTTTTAGCACTAAATCATCTAAAACTTAATAACAATAGAAAACTGTACTTTTCCAGGTCTTAACAGATCATGCTAAAAATTATCAAAATTTCGTTGACACTAGCATCCAATGTTTGCGATAAACGAAGGTGTCACTTGCCAAGAGTATGATCAATAAGAATGCAAGAGATATATTAGTCACCCAAAAAACATAAAATGCATCCTGCATAAAACAAGAACCTGAGTGCAGTAATAAATGCGCCCTCTTTTGCCACCTCGTGTCCTTGGTGGTGATTTAAAAGCTAGTGCCTCCTGTACAACTTGATTTACTACAGAAGTACTAAGCCTTCTTGATCTTTCTTTCTCAACTGTGCTAGCAGCAATGATAATCCTAAAAACAAAGACAATAAAACCATTAATGTAGCCCACGGCCAACATATCTGCAATATGAAAACAAATTATTGGCATATACAGAGGTTTTCTATCAAGAATAGCATACAATACTAAGACCTTAAATTCCTGGAAACTTCAAACCATTAAAATTATGCATAGGATTCATGTGAAACTCCATTAAAATTATTTCGTATACGTTTGCTTTGGCTCGAATAAGAGTGTTTTACTGATAAGGGACACTGTATATAAGAACATATATAACTCATAAACTAAAAACCGAAATTACAAACTGGTTTAAGCCTAAAGTCCATAGGCAATAATCCTGTTAAATTTCAGTGAGACAGGTCTGTGGCCCACTACTAGCAACACTGATATTGTCCCCAACTTAACCACCTACAAAGCCCAGTAGGTGTTGGGTTATATCACAAAAGGCCTTGGTGCTATTAGTAGTGGAACCATTCACTATATATTGTATTTTATGTAGTCAATTTTCCGATGTGAGACTTTACATCCTTCAACAGAAAACTACCATCATCTGTATTTTACATCATGCAACTTCTTTCTGTAGGGACAAGTATGTATAGGTTATATATACAACTATGATATCATACATAATTTAGGCTGACCTATCTAACAAGAATCTGAGGCTTAACAACATCTATTAGAAGATAGAGCAACATCAAACTAACTTCAAATATAACCCATCACATCCATCATATTGACAACAAATTGAAAAGTTCTTCCAGTTAGAGGTGCTCCTATCATTTATCTTGTGGTGTGAATAGAGAATAAGGATTTCTTCACATACATGAAGTTAGGTAAAGACTGCAGTTGTTAAGCTATAAAAGAGATGATGTTAACAGAAAACATACTTGTCAACACTTTGACCAGCTATTGCAGTTGAATATACAATAGGTGCCCAACCAAGAACACGAAGCTTTTCCCTAACATCCTGCTCATAGTATGTTGCAGTCTGCTGGTTTTTATTCGGTATGGTATCCCATTTGTTTACAACTATCAGGCAGCCTTTACCTTCTCTTTCTATCCTTTCAGCAATCTTGCAATCCTAAGAGAGCAATATAAACAAAGCAAAAGTTAAAAGAAATATACATGTGGAAAAGAAAACATCTCAATGCTTAAAAAAATGTCTTGTAAGAAAAAAAAAAAGCTAAGTTTTCGCTAACACTCATTCTTCTATGAGTTATTAGATAATAAACTATAAACTAAATACTAGAAATATGAATATCTTTAGCATCAAAGAGCTTTCATAAGAACCGGACCAAATATACATAGTTGAAAGTTTTCTAAAACATGACAACTTTTTTTGCTATCTTTTCAGTGAAGTATATCCAAATTGAATAGCTCAAAAACTATCTGACCACTGATCCTTATGTCTTAATTATTTTTCATTTCAAAAAGAGATTTCTCCTTGTTTAAGGGTACATAATTTGAAACAAAACAAATGGCTCACATTCAGAGAAAGACATTATCGCAAAATTTTGTTCATTGAAACTTATTTTAAAACCTGAAAGATAAAACTGAAAAACTAACAGACACCAACAAGACACACAAAACACTCAATTTTGCTCGTTAAGCATTTCAAGAAAACCATAACTTCCAAAAGTACAATGGACATTTTATTTCTGTTCATATTTGGCATGAATGAGACTGACCTTCAAGTATGCAAGGACCTGCTAGGGTATGGAGAGGAATGTTAGACCGTTTACACTGTATTGTGTTTTAAATATTATTATGGCTTTTTATCACAAAACGTCCTTGAGGCTCACGAAATTAACAGGTTGAATCCTTTATATTTTTTTGTGTCATTTGCGGTCCTCAAGGTTAATATGCGTGCTCACATGTAGTCCCTGCCGTTTATGTTAGATTGATGACGTGGCACACATGTGGGCCTCACATGTCCAATGATATGACGCCACGTTGATTAAATAAAAACGTATACATTTAAAAAAGATAACCATTAAAAAAAACTTTTTAAAAAAAAGAGAGAATTAAAAACGAAAAAAATCAACACCTCCTCCATTGCAGGCTGAACCCTCACCCCCCATCTGCCGCCCCCGTCCCTACCTGAACCACTCACCCAACTCGAAACTCACCACCTCACCTCACCCAGTTGTCAAAAATCCAAAGGGAAATTTTAGAAAGGTGGGATGGTGAGTTTGGGTTTGGAAGGGGAGATGGTCGAGTTGGGTGAGGGGTAGAGGTGTCAAACGGGACGGGCCGGCCCAGCACGGCACGAGCCCAGCCCGTTTAAATTAGGCACGGCACGGCACGAGCACGAATATTAAATGGGCCGGGCCGGCACGGCACGAAAGCATGGGCCGGGCCGGGATCAAAAAATGAGGTCCAATGGACCGGGCCGGCCCATGGCACGACATGGGCCGGGCTTGGCACGAGCCCGCTTCAAGCACGGCACGAGCCCAAGCCCGCTTTAAGCACGGCCCAAGTACGGCCCACTTAACTTTTTTTCTTTCTCAAAAGTCAAAATGCAAAAATTTGACATCTAATGTCATTGTTTATATGGTTTTTATTTTATTTTTTATAATCATAAACATATATTTGATGTCTTTCATTTTAGGGAAATTACTTGGGTACTTAATTAATTAAACATATAAACTACAAATTAATTAAACAATATTAGAGTTGATATCTAATTAGTACATATGACATATACACTTCTCTTATAATTAAAGCAAGACATTTCTTCACATATAAAATAATAAGTTGTTTAAAGATAAAAAGTTGAACTGGACTTTGTGGAGTTGGACACTTTTTGCCCTCCGCCATTTCATATTGTTTGGATGTTTGATTAATTCATGTTTTCAAATAGTTCATCATTTCTTGCCTCTAATTATATTTTTAATGTTTATAATTTGAATTATCTAGTGGGAAAAAAAAATCAAGTGAAAAAAATTTAAATTAAATGGGTTGGTTCTTGGGCCCGATTATGGCACGAGCACGAGCACGGGCACGGCACGAGCCCGGCCCGGCCCGTTTTAATGTGGACATGGGCTTTGGGCCGGGCCGGGATCAATGATTTTACTAAATGGGCCGGCACGGCACGACCCGATAAATTAAATGGGCCGGGCCGGCACGGCACGAAAATGTTAAAAGCACGAATTTAAATGGGACGGGCCGGCCCGGCACGGCCCGTTTGACACCTCTAGTGAGGGGTTCAAGTAGGGAGGGGGAGGCATCAGGGGAGTTGGCAGAGGATGGGGTTGGGGGTTTGGCCTGCGATGGAGGAGGCAGTGATGTTTTTGGTTTTTATTATTTTTTTATCTTTTTTTAATGGTTTACAATTTTTAAATATTTTTTATTTAATCCACGTGGCGTCATGTCACTGGACATGTGAGACCCACATGTGTACCACGTCATCAATTTAACAGATTTTTGGACGGAACCTGACTACAGAATCTTGGAATTCAAGTGCTGATTTTATCAACTACGCACATGAAGGCAGAAAACTGTGGGCAGATCTTTATGGAAAGGATAACTCAAAAAGAATGTTACCTGTTCTGTGATACAAGCCAGGGCCTCAATTACAAGAGCCACAACATCAGAACGACGAATGGCACGAAATGCTCGATTTACTGATAAAGCCTCTGTCATGCTACCTGATGAAGCAACGACTGCTCGTCTTCTGATTCCAGCAGTATCAATTAGCCGGAACTTCTGCAAAACCAAAAAACAAAAACGTAGAATGATATAAAGGATTACTGATCTAACAGTTGTCCACTAATATCATAGGCTGGTAAACCAACAATAGCTATAGGATCCCATCAAGACGGCATATGAGTAGAGCTGAACCAAACTATTGCTTCTTCAAGCTCAGCTTATACTTGAACTTGCCTAAACAGCCTCAAGATTTGCCTTGAGGAAACTTCCCAGGCTTGATGATGCAGAACCAATAGGAGAAGGAGAAAGAGAGAGAAGAAGAGAGAGATAAGGCAAAGGAATTTAAGAGGAGAAGAGCAATAGCCAGGAAAATAGGATTTGAATATTTCATAAGTGAAGTATATTAGCAAAGAGTCAGACCCTAGCCCACATTTCTACCTAAACTATTAGAAAACCGCCATTTGTCTTTAACAAACAACCGCCATTTGTCTTTAACAAACAGAATAAAAAGCCAGGATAGAAGCACACACAAACAGAGAGAAGAAAATAAACAATCAAACTTAAGCAATTTGATCTTGAATAATTTGCAAGTGGCACAGTTCTTTTGTAAGCTCAATTCCAAGATTCAGTCGATAAAATCAGCACTTGAATTTCAATTTTGGTAAAAGATGAATAGTGGAAAGTAAGAATAGCTTGAGGTAAATGAACTTCTTAGACTAGACATGATGGCTTTGTCTCAAGATACAAGTTTACCATCAAACTTTTGATAATCATTGATTTCACTAGAAATTCTCTACGTATTCCTAGGCAGAATTCTACATAGAGGAAGTTTTTATAAAAGCTCCATTTAAAGAGCGGATAAATACTATTGTGAAAAAAACTGATCTGAAGTGCTTTTTATGATTCTTCAGTTTCATACTAATAACGCAGTAGATTCGCATAGAACATTTTGTGTAATAACTGCCAGCAAAATGTGGTATAATAGAATAGAATGTATAACTGTAATCCAATCAAACCTGTCCATCTGGTCCAATAAATTCAATATCAATTGCATCACGGGTAGTTCCACTGACTGGGCTAACAATTGTCCTGTCCTCCCCAACCAATGCATTCAAAATGCTACTTTTACCAACATTTGGTCGGCCAACAATCGCAATTGCAGGAACATAATCTTCTTGTTCAGCAAAATCTTCGGGGTCCTATATATATAAGCGTAGTAAAATATGTCATAAAGAAACGACAATATTCATAGAACAGGGCAACAACATGCTACTTTGGGCTTCAGAAATTACTAGAAGCACCAGTTTTTTATACTAAGGACTAAGAAGCATGCAGAGATTCTAACATTTAACTGAAAGTTCACTAACAAGCTCAAAATGAACAGCTTTCTTCCCACAAGTGCTACTTCAAAATTAAACTCCAGTATTCAACAACAGGCAGTTAAATTTGAAGACTGATATAACCTAAATAAAATTCTGTGATTACAAACCTCAATATTTTTCAGCCCTGAACACACAAGATCAAGAAGCTCTCCAGTTCCAGTTCCCGATATAGCAGATACAGGAAGTGGTGAAAACCTGGTCAACCAACCAAAAAGTATTATGTACATTAACATAAGGATACTACATTTTTTGTATCCACTAGATCCAAAACTTAAAATGTGCCTATGTGTGCCATCATTGTGGATTGTAAATATTAACACTAATGAAAAGAACCAACCCTAATGAGAAACTGAGACATTATATCCTCTCCAAGTATCGGATTTCGGAAATCAATTTAAGCTAAGTTAAGTATTGTTAATGCCAAGCTAAAAACAAACAAATCACAAACAAAAAGCATAATACAGAGGAGTAAACTTCCTATATTTCTAATCCATCTTAAATGCCAGAGCCAACCTAAGTCTTAAAAGAATATCTTCATAAAAGCAAGAAGACACTATGCAGTCATTTAGTAACAGAAACATTCTCTTAAGAGTGAAACATACAGTTTTTTTTTTGTTCAAGGAAATAAAAATCTACATCCTTAAGAAGGAGGGCACACTCTCAGGGGCATCAAATAATAAAAGAGGCTTCTAGCTGAGGTAGGAGAGACACTTCAATTAGATTACAAACAACGAAGCTAGGTGGAAATAAGAAATCCACAGGTATAACTCTTTTTCTGATAAGAAATCCACAGGTACAATTCTGAACTTATATCTTTTATGATGAAACTTGTCGATAACATTGTTGCTTTGATTATATGCTTAATTGGTCTGTTTTGGTGTCCTGTCTAAGTTGCTAATAAGTCATCAGTTTAGATGTCGGAACAATAAAACGAAGTTATTCTAGAATTGGCTTTCTTTTTTCTTTATTAAAACAGATCATGTTTACAAGCCTAATTAGATAGTAAATAGAGTAGAAAGGCTTGAAACCTGGGACATAGTTGGAAAAATTGTTCCTTTGATTATTATATGCCTGATTTTTCTGTTTTATTGTCCTGTCGAAGTTGGTATTAAAGCAGGGCTAAATTGGAACTATTACCAGGCTATAAGGTGAATAGCATATTTATACACAACAAAAAGAAAGTGTGTATACCCCTATGATATTGCTACCATGCATCACCAAGGACAACACAACACATATAACCCACACAACAGGAGGTAGAATAAGATAGAAAGAAGAATTTACTATCTAATACGTAGTTTATTCTGAATTGAACAAAACAGGGTATAATGCATAAGTTCATTAGACTAACATGTTTTTTTGTCGATCATTAGACTAGCAGAGATGCATTACTATTTCTCAGTTTTTAAAAGAAAATTAATGCTACCGATCTAAGACCAGAACCCTTTTGTCAAAAATTTAGTAAAAACAGATAAAAGTTTATCTCACCCTAACGACCAAAACTCTGATGCTTGCATGATCCCTTTACGTGGAGATTCACACTTGTTAACTGCAAGAATGATGTATTTATCTGAGTAGTTCTTACGTAGCCAATCTGAAATTTCCTCATCTGCTGCAGTTAGACCTGCCTGTTTATCACTGTCAATACTGTATACCGTTATATTTACAATTCTAAACCCAGGCACCTTTTTCACCAAAGTATTTGTTAATATACAACCTCCAAATATGCACTTTTATGAACTCATATCATTTATCCACATGGTTGTCATAATTGAAAATTAGTGTCAAAATAAGATGGCCATTATTGTAAATCAATTGGAAACAAATCTTTTCAGAAATTATGGAATCATACTACTCCACCTCATGACCAGTTTTTGACAACTTCTATTATTCCTGGTAGTATTCCAATTTATCTTACAAGAAACAGACTTTATTTTTCTTAAAGACCTGGAAGAAAAGCACAAGTAGCATGGACAAGAATCTGTCATAACCAGATCGATACCACTCAGCAAAAACACATCACATTCAATTCAAAAGTCCCGCCAATCAAATGAACTGCCCTAAAAGGAATATTTCTAAAATGCTTTTACAAAGATGCGCAAAACAAAGCTAAAAATTTAATGCTATCTGAAATTAGATGCAGTTCATCCACCTTACCATCATAAACTTATATGTGTTTCAATATTGTGTACACTTATACTATTGTACAATTTCAGTGATACAATTTTGTTTAATATTTCTAATATTTAACATATGTTTTTCGACTTTGAAAGTTTTCAAAATATCAATATCACTACCTAATATTTGAATATGATTACAGTTATCACTTCAAAGGTATTTATGTAATTATTTTTTATTCATTAATATGGCCCGTTGCAAGTATATAAATATGTATATATATATATATAGAGTTATATATAGTTATATGTTCTTGTTATTTAATACTACCCTCTCCAAAAGTGTATAGATCACCTTGGGGCTAACGCTAAATTTTTAGTAACTTTCCAAACCAATTTGGGCCTAAGAAATTTTGCTTTAATGTGTTTTATTGGGCCACCAAAACAATATATAGAAGCAGCATGACTAATGTTACTAATGCAACATTTGCATCTTCAGAAAACCAATAATGTATAAGCATTTTGAAGGCTAGAAGCTCATATTTTCCTTACACATACCAGCCCGAAGCAGGCAAAAGAGGCACCTTGCAGTGGTCCCACAAGTATTTACTTACCTTGCCATCAACAAGGAATATAATGACAGATGATTCTTCAACAGCTGAAGTAGCTTGCTTCTCTATCATCGAAGGCATCCTGGCAACAGCTGCCTCCCTGGAGGCAAGTGGAATTCCGTCCATACCAATGGTTGTTGAAATAGCTAATTCTTCCATGACACTAGCCTGGGACTTCGAAACTGTAAGAACACCACCAGTATCCACCACCATAAATTCATGATCCCCCCAAAAGGATCTACCATAAAGGCGATCCCTAGTAACCCCAGGTTCATCAACTACAATTGCCTTGTTCCCCTGCAATACATAAAAATAAATAAAAATAGAAAGAAACAAAGACGAAGTCAACTTACAGAATTAAAAGCACTGATATAGTTACATTTGGAAGCTTGAAATTGTATCTTCAGTATCAAAACGTATTGAAACTAAACAGAAAACAGAGGACCAGATTCTGTTAGTACCGAGACAAGGCGATTAAATAATGCTGATTTACCAACATTCGGTCTTCCAACAATTGCTACCCTTGGAAGAAGATGGTCAGGGATCTGCAAAGGAAATTTGAATGGTTTAGCGACTACGAATCTTCTCTATTTTTCCTTCATTCGAGAAAAAAAGAGAGTCCCAAACTTACATTATTTGAAAAGAACAGTCTGATTGCATTATAGAAATCAACAAAACACTTAGCAAAAACCACAAAAAAGGAAAGAAAAACAGTAAAAATGCTCCACAATTATAAGATAAACAGAATTGAGGATATAAGCAAAGACAGCACACTTCAAAGAACAACAAGTGCAGTATTTTTTAGGAATTACCACCAATTTATGATTCTAGTTATGATTTGCAATCTACAGCATAGTCATTTTTATCAATTCCTAAGATCAAGGGCCTGAGGTCCTAAGTGGTAAAGAAAACGATAACCACTATAATATGAAGATCTTGAATTCATTTACAATAGTCTTGGTCATGCGTGGAGATCATGGACGCCCCAAACATCTGTTATAAGTTTCAACCAACAGTTATCTCTTTCTTACCATCCCTTATAATGATTTTAATTTTTCTAAAGAACTCGTAAAGCACAATTATGCTTTATGGTTCTGATACCTCATTATTAAAAGCACCAAATTTTACTAGAAAGATACCAATCCCATTATCCTCAGACATAAGTCTCACTACTTTCTCATAAAAACTATGAAAATTACTGTGATAAGACGCTTACTTACACTTTTAACTGTACTTTTCTGCCTCCTCTGCTTTCGACCAACTTCCTCTTGGTCATCCTTCTCATCTTCTGAAATACACAACCAAATGACAAAGGACACATTGATAACTTGGTCGTCAATATTTGCCCAAACAAAATGGGCAACAAAACTAAAGTTAATTTATTTTTATCAAATGTGGAAAAACCTGAAGGAAAATCCTTAAAAATGAAAAAAAAAAGTTGAAAAAGTAAATGCAGCCTTATTTCTTCTTGAATTTTTTGAAAAAACTCAGCAGCTTTCAGAATAGTTGAGTGAAATTATGAACAGGGTTCGTCAGATACAATCAAAATCGGCTATTTCCCCCAACTTTAATTGCAAGTCAATTTCCAGGAATACTATACCAAGCATCAAAACGATAGTCAATTTCCAGGAGCAAATTACAGGCAGAGACAAACGCACCGTTTCTGAGCTGGCTGGACAAAGAGGAAGAGAACTCTTGAACCACGTATCGAGCGTCTTCTTCGAGGTTATCGATGTCGACCGTTAATAAATCGTCTCCGCCGTCCCACTCATCCACGAGCAGTCCCACTTCTTCTTCCTCTTCTTCTTCTCCGTCTTCTTCTTGGTCATCTGTTATGGAGATATTGACATCTTTGGTGGAGAGACGGGAAAGGAAGCGAGGAAGAGAGGGAAGGCAAGTGTAGAGGGAAAGCGAAGGAGCACGAGGAATTGGAGAAGAGAGTGATTTGGGGATTTGAAATGGGGTAGGGAGAAGAGAAAGGGTTTTGGAGAGAGTGGGAGAAGTGGTGATTCCTCTGTAGCACAAGAGCTCTGTCGTTGGAGCTGCCATTGTCTTGTCTGTGTAAGCTTTCTGAGTTTTCTCTGGGTAGGAGGTTTATCCACTTCCACGCCTGGCTTTTTCATAGGGAAATTGGCGGCTTTCCCCAGGCTGCAATGTTTTATTCAACAAAGCATTTTTAAAAGGCTTAATTACACAAATGCCTCCTGAAATTTCGGTCAAATCCCACTTTGTCTCCTAAAACTCTAAATGACTCATTTTCATCCATTGACTAAGATTTGGTGACCCACTTTGCCCTCTGCCATTAACTCCATCTAAAACTCTATTAAATTTGATGATGTGGCACATTTAGGCCCACATTATTTTCTTAAATTAAATAAAATAATCTTTTTTAAACACAAATTAAATAAAATATTAATAAAACTTTTAAAATTCTTTTTATTAAAAAAAAAAAAAACCTTTCTTTTTTTTCTCTCTCTGAACTTCTCTCTCCCTTCTTCCCGATCAAACCCAACCCCCTCTTCTCTCATCCCTAACCAGTGGGTCACCAAATCACACATCAAACCCAACCCCCCATTCAAAGGATTTATTTGGAAGTGCTTTTGACAATACCAAAAGCACACTTTCAAAGAACATGTCTATCATGGTGCTATCTCGCCTGAAAATATATCACATATGAAACAAAAATGTCAAACCCAAATCAATATCCAAGTAGACGAAGTAAATGAAAACAAATTTTTTCTTTTGTCTGTAATTTCTGAACCAAATTTATACACATTCATGCTTCTGCCTAAATTGTAGGATAAGGGATTAAAACAAAAAACAAATGGGTTGCATTAATTAATTACACCTTTCTCTTCTTATCATTCTTCTTGCTTGTTGCCAAACACCTGACCAAAATATGCTTAAAATCCTCTTCATCACAAGGGATTTTGAGTGCACCTTCTTGCTCAAACCCATATTCCTCAGCCACTCTATCCATCAAAACCCTGAAATCCGGTGATGACAAACAGCTCATGGGAATAATAAACCTCCGAAGCTTCGGCCCGACATAAACTGCCAAGAACCCTTTTGGAACTTGCAGCACCGAAGTACCACCATGTCGGCCATCAGACAGTTCAGATTTGTGGTGCAATGGGTTCAGATTTCTTTCTAGATACAGCTTCAGATTTGTGGTGCGATGGGTTCAATTTTCTGTGTGCAAGAGAGAGAAAGAAAGGGAGGGTGGAGAGAGAAAGGGGAGGGTTGTGGCATGGGTTATGGGTTTTACGGGGTGGGGTACTCTCTCTTTGCGGGGTGGGTTGCGGTTAGTGGTCATGGGGGAGAAGAAATCCGGGGCGAGTGGGGGTTGGGAGGATGGGTGGGCTGGGTTGGGAGGGGAGGAGGTAGGGGAGGAGGGGAGGGTCCGGGTTTGAGGGGCTAGAACTGCGGGTTGCGGTGCGAGGTGGGAGGAGGGGAGAAGGTGAGTGGTTGGGTTTGATATGGATGATTTGGTGACTCACTGGTTAGGGAAGAGAGAAGGGGGGTTGGGTATCGGGAAGAAGGGAGAGAGAGGTTCAGAGAGAGAGAAAAAGAAAGGTTTTTTTTTTAATAAAAAGAATTTTAAAAGTTTTATTAATATTTTATTTAATTTGTGTTTAAAAAAATTATTTTATTTTATTTAAGAAAATAATGTGGGCTCTACATGTGTCACGTCATCAAATTGTTGACCGCGCGAATCTCACAGCTTTTTTTGCCTGACCAAATGGATCTGCGTAAACACGGGTCGTCCTTCTTTGGTTGGGGAGTGCGATTGCGCGGGCTGGCCAGCACGGTTTACCGTGCATTTGTAAGTGATCTGAGCGGACGAATGGGTTGGAGTGCGCTCGATTGATTTTGATTTCTAATCAAGGGATTGTGGCCAAGAGAGGAACTGATCTTGACCGTTGGGTTCACAGCCTGAACTATAAGGCCGTTAGTGGTGTCGATGGTCGTGGAAATAACTGGTGGTTTAGGGTGGTGCTCCAGTGCTCCAGCGCTCCGCCCGATGGCAAAGGCTGTATGATATATGGGATGAACGAAAAAGTAACCAAGGGTGGTGCTCCGGCGCCTCGAAAGATCGAGGGTTGTACAATATATTGATGAATGGATTTGTTTACAATCTGCCACTACTCCTAAGAAAGCAAATGAACATATTGAAATTGCGTTACAAGAATGTAAATGACAGAAAATAAATAAGTTGCTCCTTGAGAGGCTTGTGTTTGGTGTTGAACCCTTTGAATGTATTATGAGCTTAGTATTTATAGGAAGAGCCAACTGATGGAGGTGGGCCCAACACCCTCGTGAGATGTGACTAACTTAGCAGTAGTGGGTGGGTGGCGGCCGAGGAGCATGGTGGTGTGACTACCGTGAAGTTCAGTTCTTCCTACCGTAGTAGCTGGGCCGGACTTCACGCTTAGAGAAGCATTTAATTCCTTGATTTTTGGTAGGTAAGGGGCAATTAATTCCTTGATCTTCGGTGGGTAGAGGAGCATTTAATTTTCGAGATTTGAGAGGTATAATCTCACCAAATTGACCTCACCCATACTGCGATTTGACTGACTGATGCGACCCCTACTCCCTCTCTCTCCACGTGTTTTTTTTAAAAAAAAATCTTCTGATTGGGGCAGTTGTGATTGCGTCATGCCCCATTACTCATTAATGAGCTGCGGGGGCCACTTTTAAGCAAGTGGTGAATTGACGTTCCCTCGACCTGGGTGAATGATAAAGGTTCGGTCAATCCCCTCAGTCAAGGTTTTGCTGTGGTCATAAGCATTCCTCCTTCCTTGACCTTTTCGCTCGCTCAGCTTTTGCTCTTAACAACTAAACACAAGTCCCAAGAAAAGAAGTGTCTTTGGCCGTGAATTTTCTTATTTAGTCGGCCAATATAGGCCGAGATTTTTATGCATAAACACAAATTTAACAGAGTTTCAGATGGAGTTAACGGTAAGGGGCAAAGTGGATCACTAAACCTTAGTCAATGGATGAAAGTGGGTCATTTTGAGTTTTAGGGGCAAAGTGGAATTTGACTGAAGTTTCAGGGGGCATTGGTGTAATTTAAAAAATTCATTAAAAAAAGGCTTTAGTGCTAAAGTGGCCCCTGAAATATTGGTCAATTCCTATTAAACCCCTTAAAGTAAAAGTGACTCACTTTACCCTATTGATCGATATTTTGCGTCTCACTTTACCCCTTACGGTCAAGTGTGTTAAAAACTCTGTTAAATTAATGGAATCCATATTTTATTATTTTTTAAATTTTAAATTAATTAAAATATTAAAAACCAAAAAATAAAAATAAAAATAAAAATATCTCTCTCCCTCTTCCCCATTGATTTCTTCCCCCCTTCATTCTCCCATGACCACCACCCACAAGCTCCATCAAATCTCAGGTCACAAACTTCCGGCTGAAAGATCACAGCACTATTCCGAACCCAATTGAGACCTGTAAATAATCCACCAATTGGAAAGTGAAAGAAGCGGCAAGGGAGGATGAGGCGGAGTCGGAGTAGAAGATGTTCGATTATCACTAGTTTCTGGCCATCCATCACTCACTACCCTCCAGACTCCCATTCATAAAACCAAACTTCACACCCCACATTCTCATACACCAACCCAGGAAGAAGAAAAAGAACAGAGAATAAGAAATTACCAGAAAACCAACCACAATCAAAAATGGGGAAGAGCCCTTTCTCTTTCAAGCAAAGCAGTGGCAGCAAATGCCACCCAAGAAGTTCATTGGCCCCCCACCTTCCCTTTTCCCTTTCCCCTCTCCGCCGCAGCCGATGACATCTCCACCAACAAATAATAGTCTGGGTGTGGTGGTAGGTGGTGGTGTTGCTTCTGTGAAGGGGAAAAAGAAGGCCGGATGAGCTAGGCTATGGATCCGATTTGAACACTTCGGCGAATCAGAGCTCATCGAATGCGACAAGAAAGCTATCATTCGGCGCGCTGCCATTCCCGCCCGAGACATGAGGATTCTTGGCACTGTTTTCTCCCATTCCTCCAGCATCCTTGGTACTTCTCCAGTTTATTTCTATTGAATCAATTAAGTTGTTTGTTTTGTTAATTGTGTCCATTTGTGTTCTGGGTTTTCGAAATTTTATGAATTTATGCTACATTAGGTGTCTTTTAGGAGATTGAAATTCTGGGTTCATAGTGCAATTTGTATTAGTTGGTTTTCCTTGTCCTGTTTTTGTTTGGGTCTTCCACCATTAACTTGGTTGTGGAGTTGTAGTTTTAGGGTGTTGCCAGGAATCCTTTGTGCAAGTGGTTATTTAAGCAGCCTACTCGTACATTTGAAGTTACCGCTTAGGACCTTCAGATTGTTGGTCTGCATGTACACCATGATCATGACAAATGTTTTAGCTCCTGATAATTATGTTTTCCTCATTTCAATTGCATCTAGGGAGAAGGCCATTATGGTTAATTTAGAGTTTATAAAGGCTATAGTTACAGCTGAAGAGGTTCTGTTGCTTGATCCTCTTAGGAAGAGGGAGGGGGAGAGAGAGAGAGAGAGTTTTAATTTATTTTAATTTTAATTTTTTGGTTTTAATGTTTTATTTATATTTTAATCAATTTAAAATTAAAAAATAATAAAATGTGGGACCCATACTGCCATGTTGGCAACTATGGTAGGTGGGCTCCACTTTGCACACATGGCACTTAGTTTAGCAAAATAGTGGGTTTTATTGGTGCTACTTCAGCATTTTTAACGAAATTTTTAACAGACTTGGCGGTGAGGGGCAAAGTGAGACACAAAACATCGGTCAAGGGGGCAAAGTGGGCCGCTTTAACTTTAAGGGGGTTTAGTGGGAATTGACCAATATTTCAGGGGGCACTGTAGCACTTAAGCCTTAAAAAAAAGACACCTGCTTCCTATTGGCCCCTATCACCTTTTTATCACTTTTTTTGTCACTTTTTGCTTTTGTGAAATTGGTGTCTCCTCTCTCTAAAAATTTTGCTTCTTCTTCTTCTTCTCTGCTCTCTTTCCCGTTTAGTTTCTTCCCAACCTCTCCTCAGACTCAAACCCCAAATCCACAACTACAACTAGATCAATCTCTCCACTTCCCTACGAGCTAAAACTCCGTCGTCCAACTCCTCCTACATAATCCGCACGAAGCCCTCGGCTTTCAAAACCTACCCAATTCAATCTTTTCATCTCTCTCTTTGGCTGAAAATAAAATTGAGAATAATCCCCAATTCACCCATACACACATACAATGCATGCATATGACGCCTTTTTGTTTCTAATTTGATAAAAAGTTTCATTTTACTGAGAATTTTGTAATAAATTTTCAATCTTTTTTGGGGGTTGATAATCGATGTAGGATTGTTTGGGCAGCGACGATGAGTACTATTACTCCGATCAGAACACTCTAGACGTCATCGAGAATGCAATAAATAGTCAATAGAAACGCAATAAATCAGCAATAGAAAAGCAATAAATAGACAATATTCATATGGAGCTTTTGTATTGCCTTTTTATTGTTATTACAAGTCTATTGTCGCTGCATTGCCTTTTTTTTCAAGTCGGTATGGGAAATAAAATTATATAGTTGGGAATGAATGTCAAGTTTATTGCTATTCTATTTTCCTCGTATATCACCTTTTTTTAAAGTTTGTCTTGGAAATTTTTGTTGGGTTTCAGACAAATAAATACTTCTGTTTCAAACAAAAATTTCAAGTTCATTAATGTCAATCCACCCATTTCAAGAACAAATATCACAAATTAGACTTACCAACCTAGCAGTTGAGCTTCCCCTTCAATTGGGTTTGCAATTTTCAGAATTTAGGCTTTAAGCTTCAGCTGCAAAAGGGAGAATTTTTTTGGGGAATCTGGGCTGGAAACCAATGAAACCCCAATATCCAAAAAGAAGATAGGAGATGCAGAATTGGGGAGGCGGATGAGGTTGTGCCTTGAGGGTTTAACATAGAAATGTAAAGGCCAAGAATAATTGAATTTGGGGTTTCATCTCATAGAAGAGAAGAGAAGAGAAGTAGAAGAAGCAAAAATTTTAGAGACAGAGAGAGAATACACCAATTCACAGACTAAAAAAAGTGATAAAAGGTGATACAAGGCCAATAGGAAGCTTTAATATCATTGCCGTAGGGACACTTTTGAATGAGTTTC